>VXAU01005789.1:1749508-1901147 GCA_013399695.1 Formicarius rufipectus | reverse complement strand
GGGTGGGGGGTGGTTTTTTGTTTTGTAGGAGTTCTCAATGGCCTGAAAGCTAACTTCTTTTTTTAAATCATCTGCTCTTCACTTTACAGGGTAAGAATACTCTACATGGTTAGTAATTTCATTTGAACCTTTGAACCATAATAAAATTAACTAATTTTTCAGAGGCTTAATACACCAAAGTGTAACAGCTGCTTTATCCAAGCTCAAGGAGCACATTGTTGTCAGAGCTGGGATTGCAGTTAGTAGGCTCCCTCTGTGTTTTCCTAGATTCTAAATCATATTTGTGTTCCAGCAGTCCTTCACATATGTTAACCATTTTTAGTCAGTTGGATTTCCTGTGTTACCACATTACCAGCATAACCACATTTTCACTGCCCACTGCCATGGCACAGCAGCTCCATCTCAATAATACACAATAACACAGAATCATAGAATAATTTAGGTTGTAAAATACCTCTAAGATCATTGAGTCCAACCATTAACCTAGCTCTGCCAAGTCCACCAATAAACCATGTCCTTAAATGTCACATCTACATATCTTTCAAACACCCCTAGCGATGGTGACTCCCGCAATTCCCCAAGCAGCCTGTTCCAATGCTTGACAGCCCTTTCAGTGAGGAAATCATTCCCAACCTATCTTTATTCCTAAAGAGCAATGTGGATGATTATCCCACAAAGAAGCATTCTGCAGATGGGGTTCAGAAAGGATCATCCAAACTCCAGAGTAATCTCTAAGGTGCAGATGTACCATGATATTCAAAATGAGAAAGCTACCTACTAATATTAGACTGAAATCAGGATATGTTGTGGTTCACATATGTTGTGGTGATGAATCCACAAATTATTCAGCTATGTTAACAGAAGGAGACAGACACGGGAGCTGGGAGCAGTAGGTTCAGCAGCACAAGGAAACCACTTGGTAGCATTTTGTAATGGTGGGGGAGGAAGGGAGTGTGTTTCTGATGCCTGAGGAATCATTTTCTATGAAAAGACCTTTCCCTGAGTACAGCTTTCAGTACATCCTGCACTCTACCAAGGCATTCCACATTGCCAGGCATTGGGTCATCCTGTGCCCTATAACTTCCAGTAATTTATTTCCCTTTCCATGGAAAACCTATGTTACATCTATGAATATCGTTGACACAGTGAGGTGGCAGTGAATGTCCTGGTTCTGCTGTTAGTAACACAATGTAGGACCCAGAAAATAAACTGCCTACTAGGTATTGTTTGGGAATATGATGGGGATGTAAAAAATTGGTAGCACGGGGCACCATAAGCTCATTTGTTTTGGGGCCATGTTTTTTTCTGTGGCTTTCAGCAAGTCCCTCAGGTTTTCTGAGCCTAGTCTGTAAAATAAGCCTTGTAGTCTTTTGTCGTGTCCCATATAAGAGACCATTAAAGACTGAGTCATTCTTCTTTGAAAATTGCTGTGAAGATGAAAACTGCAGTATAAATTCTGCCTATTGTTCCAATGGCCTCTGATTTCAAAGGCTGCCAGGGTTAAAATGGTAGGAGACTGATTTAAGTGGAAATCAAGACGCAGTGTGGCTAGTGGAGGAGTCAGACAGAACATGTTCACCAGCAGCAAGCTGAAAGGGAACGATACACTGAGACATGATACGAAAAGCTCTTCAATACCATAAAGTCACACATAAAAAAAATTCTCAGTACTGCCTTTTGCATTCTCTATCCACTGTTCCTACAAATCTATTGGGCTCTGGCAGTAGTGAGAAATGTATTAATGATACAGAACAGGATCTATGAAAGATATTGTATCAGGTTATATGATGAGATACACAGACATCCTTTGGAGTTTACCAAGAGTAAGACAATAATATCCACTCTCAGGATAAAATCCCAGCCTTTGCAAACAGATAGCAAAACATCAGAGGGGCAAAGAGGTGGGAAGAGAAGCTCACACAGTGGCCCTGTCAGAGTACATGAAAGTAGCTGGCTTCATCAGTGCCTTTCATAAAACCTGCCAAGGTAAGAAAAGAGGTAAATACCAAAGCAATGGATACCAACATGTCTGCCTCAATAAGAGCCAGAGCACAAGGGGAGCACAGCTGCTTGTTGCTGCAGACAGGAAAGACAGTACAGGAAAGAGTCCAGAGACTTTCACTCAGATTTTCCCTCTAAGAAATGGAACAGCAAAATTAACAGGGTTAATTAATAATCTTGAAAATTCATCATTAATTAAAAAACGACACTGAAACATTGAAGTCCAGTCATACTGGCACTCTCAGTGTGCATGACTGAGACAGAGCCCTAATCTCACCTAACTGAACGTGCTGTGGATTTGGGCAGCCCCCATGCCAGCACAGAAATGTGCCCAGGAATGGGAATGGTTCCCAGTGGTGAGCTTACCACTATCACCTATAAAAGAGAGCTGAAAACCACTGGGAGAGCTGGGGCAGCCTGAAATCAGGAGCTGCACTTGGGAGCTGACTGAAACCCAGTGATATCTGTAGGAAGACCCCTACACATAAAGCAAAAGATGTTCTAACTCATGTGTTAGGGTGTTACTATCATCACTTCTCTGCTTTGTGGCTGTGTCTGTTGAGCTAACCCATGGCAGGACCCACTGCTCTAGGTGCCATACACACCTGTGATGCCAGCCTGGTCACACAGCTTGGGGTTGGACTCAACTCTGTCCAGCAGCTTGGGTCTATATCAGCCCAGAGGCTCAGAATAGGGTTGAAACGGCACACAAACATGTGGAAAAATGCTGTCCAAAAGGTGAGATGTTGCAAATGATTCACTAGGTTATCTGACTCCATTGTTTTCTGGTGAGTGCATGCTAATGTGTGGTGGCACAGTGCATGGGAACAGCCTCCCCAGCAAAGACTTCCTGGTGTACATGGGAGCAAGCAACCCAGGACAGTCCTGTAACCTACCAAGATGCCGCTGGCCTTTCCTAGCCCAGCTGCCACCCCCAGCAAAGAACCCTGCAGTTCT
The DNA here is from genome assembly GCA_013399695.1 of Formicarius rufipectus. Classification (NCBI taxonomy): domain Eukaryota; kingdom Metazoa; phylum Chordata; class Aves; order Passeriformes; family Formicariidae; genus Formicarius; species Formicarius rufipectus. The sequence goes on along the minus strand of VXAU01005789.1, from coordinate 1,898,189 downwards.
GGGGTATCTACATGTCACCATGACACAAGGCCTCTCCCAGAGGGATGGAGTTACGTGTTTCATCACACATTTGCCAGCGGCAAAGGGACCACTCACTGGGACAGAGAAAACAGCACATGCCAACTGACAGATAATTTGCTCAACACCAGTAGAGAATTTTTTGTGGCCGAGGACTGGTACCCAGGACTCTCAGGGCTGGCTTCTCCCCTGCCAGCAAGATTGCATGACTTGGGGGTAGCTGAAATGAACAGTCTGTAAGTGAGCGGGCCAAGCTTTTTATCGTCTAAAAAAGGGAGATCATCAGGGTCAAGACATTGGAGTGACTGCTCATAACCAAGCTGTCTTATTAGATTTCTAGCTCCAATTTTGGGCCCAGATGTTGTAGCATATAAAAGCTGACATAAATTTATGATAGAAACTTGCCTTTGGGCTCTCTAGTGTCCATCGTCAGCAGTGCACACAGTCATTTAATGTTTCCTCTGGGCATGCAGCATAAACGCTGCTTTTATGTAACATACCTATACACATGCACATATGTGCAGGAGGATCTGGGAACAGTTTCACTGAATTCTGCATGGAAAAATTAATCTACCTGAATGCCATGTTGAATTTCATTGTGCTCATATTACCACACATCTGGGACATCTGTGGCCCTCTCTGGCAGACTGACAGCCTGTGCCTCCTGCAGTAGCTACATGGAAAAGGCCTTCTGTTTGCAATGCTGCCTTCTGCAGCCCTCTCCCCTAAGAGGCTTTAGATGATATAATACTTACCACTGTTTCAGTTGCTCCTGCTTTTTCATTCAGAAAGAAAAATTATTATGAAGACTCACTCTGCCTTCCTTTGACCACAGCCTCCTCCATGCACAGTGAAGATCAACACTCAGGCAAGACACTCATCTCAAAAAACATGTAGGAAAGCTTTCAGACTATTTTAAAAAGTCCCTGCCTGACACTGCAGTGGCAACTGCTGCAAAAAAACCCAAAACCCCTATAAACAAAGTAAACAAATACAACTGTGAAACAGAAGAAAGCAATAGTAATGCTTGCTATTCCACAACCACTTCAAAATCCAAAACAAACCAACTAAAACTGTTTTCCTAGTTCTCTTTCATCCTTTTTCCTAGGCCTTTTCTATAAGGTACCTAGTGAAAATTAAAGCAATAGTTTTGTATAGATAAATCCATAGCATTCAAAAGAGACTGATCTTTTTTCTCTAGATGCTCAAATACTTCACCAGTCTATATGGGGTTTGAAAACCATGTGGGAAGGAGATCATTCCCTCTTAAATTCAATAGGCTTTTAGAATCACATTTATTCACGTCTATAGAGTTTTTCCATATGGGATTTCAGAGCCTTTTATGCAAGAAAGTGCCCCCTTTTCTCCTCTTCTCTCCTTCTTTTGTGCTTGTTCTTTCATCAGCACAAAGCTGAAGTGAACAATAGTACACACTTGGCTTTACATCCCGAAACATCCAGGACTGTGAAGAACAAAGAGCAAATACCCGACTGAGGGGCTAAAGATAGCAAATTCAGTGCAATGGGTAACTTCAGCTCCAGTGGAAAGTTCGGGTGCTGGTGGAAGAAGGTTCATTTTAGGAGCCAAAAAAGATGAGTTCTAAAAACGCATTCTGATGTGGGCTGGCTATAAAATCCCAACTGAGTCACTCTGCCTCTCCAAGCTGCATTTTCTACAGCTGCAAAATGGAGTTTTGGCCCAGAAGCCTGGGTAGTAGTTTTATAAGGCATTATAATGGACTGCAAGAAATATAAACAAATAACTGTATTTTTTCATGTGGGAGGGCAGGAGCAAAGGCAGAAAGGAAAAAAAAGCAAATAAACTGAGTAGGAGTGTAGGGACAGGAGTTGGGACAATTTATTAATTTGGTTTCCATCTCATTCTTGTAAACAACTTACATCTGGGTGAACCTGCTTGTTCATCATTTCTGCCTGATGAGTGTTTCCCCATGGTGGAGCTCTGGTCCCTGCTCCATGCTGGAGGCTGCCCCTCGCTGCCCTGCCTGCCCACAGCATCTCCACCCGGCCAGGGTTTGCTCTACTTGCTCCCACTTCAAGGTGCTGAACCAGCCACCTGCCACCTACTTTGGTCCATGAGGGCAGTTGGGGTGACTGCATCCTCCTGTCACTGCTTCATCCTGTTTTCCCTTGGTCTGAAAACCAGTGTGGGGAAACATGTCTCCTTCCCCAGGTGTTTGATACTGAAAGAGAAGGAAAACTGTTTTTCTCTCCCTGATTCAGATGTCCCCCAGAGACCTTGGTGCAAGGCAGATGCCACCTGTGGGACCAGGAGAGCAGAGACAGGGAGCAGGGCAGGTCAAAGCCCCAGCTGATGATGTATGGGGAAGAAAAGATGTTGTATTTGCCCGCTTCTCACTGAATCTCTGGGTAAGCATGTCCTTTTGTGCTGCTATAATCACTGATTATATGCTATTTCCCTGTTGTATTAAAGCTGCTTGCTTAAATAATATCATTTTAAAGGGCAGTCTTGGCATGAAGGAGACAATCACTTTTGAAGTTCACTAAACACGTTTTGTATGTGATCATCATAAGCAACTCCTGCAGCCTTTCTATGGTGAGCAGACAGAAAGCACCACGAGTTAATGAACTGTGTTTTAACCACCTGATGCTGCTCAGAGCTTTGATCTCTCAGGTTTAAGGCTGGGTGGAGGAGGGGAGGCAGAGTGCTCTGCCACGCTCCCCTCCCCGGTACCACCGAAACTGTTAATCAGCCTGCTCTGCAGTCTACTGCAGAGTTTGCTTTATTAAAGCTCCCTGCTGCCTGCACACGTTCACTGGCACAGACATCGAGAGACAAGCAAACACTTTCCCAAGTGCAGAGCACTCACTGCTGCATTGCAGAGTTTACTGGCATAAAATGCTGGGGGTAGGTAATGGCAGGTGGAGGTTTGGGTCCTCCCTCAGCCCGCCCGCAGCTGCAATCTCCTGGATTTCTGTAACAGGGGATGCGAGGAGGGCTGTGGGCAAAATGTGCTTTTTAGGGCACTCTTTTCAGTTCCAAAATGTCTGGATAGCTGGCATTGCTTGTGTTACTCTCAAATGTGGTCTATATTGCTTAATGTGGTTTTTGTTCAGAGTTGTTCTATAAAACTAAAAATTAATTTCCTTTGAGGTATTTGAAGGGCTAAGCATAATTTTATTTATTATTGTTATAAACTAACCTTTTCTCTGCCTAGAGGCTGTCTCTGCTGAGGATGCTGCTGTGCTGTTGAAGTATTCAAATTAAACTTACCTTCTTTTCAAGGACCTGGCAGCCTGAGTATTAGAGGCTTTCTGGTTTTCCTATAGGTTTTCTCATATAGAAGGTTGAACAGGATGAAGTCACTTNTCTTTTATCTTTTTTTTTTTCCTTGTGCCAGCACAGAAATATTTGATTATTTATTGAAGTTTAATACCAGATAACTACTCTGTTTTGTAATATTTGTAACCACCTTGAATTTGTTGTTTTCAACAGATAGGTTTTTTTCTGGAAGAAAGCTGGTATTTGCTTAAGAATTGTTATGTAGTTCTAATCAGTAAATATGCATGTGGAAATTTAATTATAATAATTTCGTTCTTTGTGAGTAGCTGATTCAGAATTTCTTAGTTCCATTTCTGTTTCTCAGGTGTGTATCTCAACTGCATTTTTTTTAATGAAACAAGGATGGCTCAGACTTCTCCTTATATGTTTCCTAGTGACAGTACTGCAGTTTCTGCCTTACTCATCTTATGCCTATTTGCAGAGTATTTAGCAAAAGAATCCATGTGTAAGTTTTAGATTTGAAGTTAACCACTTGGTTTTATTAGCAGATGTCATCTGAGCAGCAGAGACAGTCTAATAGGGAGAAATTAATCTTCAGGCCTATGTGAAGGTGGGATCACATCAGTCTGATTCAAGAACTTGTAGCTTGGGAGAATTTAGGGAGAAGGAAATTTTGTTTTCATTGAAAAGCCAGGATGTTTCAGTGCAAGTGTGACATCTGTGGCAGCCCTGGTTACTGAGAGTCTTCTGGGACAAACTGGCCAGGAGGACTGGGTATTGTGGGAATTAAATGTTCATATGGCAGCTTAACTGCTGAGTGCACATGTTCTGAAGGAGAAACATGGTTTACCTAAAAAGAACTAGTAGTGCTGGATTTCTGGTGCTGAAAAAATCTCTTGACTCCCACAGAAATTGGTGTGAGCCCTGGGTACCACATGCTTCCAAAAACAAAGTCTCGTTGTCAGGATGAAGGTTGTGAAAAAAGCCAAATATTATTTCATTCTTATTTTAACCTTCCACATCTCTGTTTTCATACCAATAAAGTGAGGATGGTATTTTACTATCTTTAAGGAGTTGTAAGGGTTTACATGATATAATCTTAGTAGTCCTGCAAGGAAGACATTTGGAAGTGACACAGTTGTTATGCTGTTAAATGACTCAAAAAAGGTCCACTTTCTCATTGTTCAAATTCAACTTTATTTCACTTCCTCCAGTGACCCTTTCAGTGTTAATCCACTGCACAGAAGTGTTGTAGTTTTAATTAAAAAGGAAATCTCTATCTCACTAAGCTTACTCTGCCATCTGATCATGCAGTATGGTTTACAGACAGTATTATCTGTCTAATTTACATCATAAAACCATGACTTAAAAGCAAGGCAGAGCACACTGGCAACCCCAGTAAATAATGCTGCTCTAACCAAAACTGGATGTTTTTAAAGCAAAATTTGACCACAAGAATGGAGATGTGAGTACACAGCACGTGGTGCTGCACACAAGGAGGGTTATGGGGACAGAGAGAACTCAGAGGGATGCCTCATTAAAATAAAATCTCTAAATTGGGTGTGGAGCAGCTCCTGAAAATATATGCTCCAGTTTAACCACAAGATAGGAATTTGAGGCAGGATTTACTGGATTAAATTATTTGACTTCTGATATAATGAAGACCTTCAAAATCTATGATACTAAGTGTTGACAGTGGCTATGTCACTTGGAACTCCGTAAATCAAATAGCGTGGTGAGCTGCAAAGCTATGAACTGTCCTGAGGGCCTGCACGTGGCAACTATTTACACTGGGCCAGCTAGTATCCCCAAATCCCATCCCAGCAGGGGATGGCATTAGCAGAAGTCCAGGATTTTGGCAAAAATCTCCTGTTAGTTGCTCTTACATTTGAGTCAAGGTACAACAACTGTCCCAGGGCAGGACAGGCTTGAAGCAGAGCAAAAAAACCAGCCTCCCTGCTGGCACAGCACTGGCACATCAAGGCAGCAAACATGATTCAGGAGTCAGTGAGTGAAAAAAGAGCCTTACAACACTATTTTTCACATTACTGTCAAGATCTTTAAAACACTGTGGGGGAAGGAAGAGAGAGAAACCGGATCTTGTATTCTTATTAGCAGAGGAAGGAGGGAGGTACAAGATCCGTGTCACACTGTAAGCTCTTTACCTCAGAGGAAAGTGAACCCCACCTGGCAGGAATTAAATGTTAATGTATCAAATCATGTCCAAAAGCACATAAAGCTCAAAGGACAGCTTATAATAGCCTTTGAAAACAAGATCTAATTTAACTCATTTGCATATCCTGATACCCAATCCTGCAAATTGGCATTGGTGGGTTAATGCATTGCTACCATTAGACTCCCTTGAGCATATTGGAAACCCGTATTCAACAAACTGCAGGCACTGAATTGAAGTGTCTGGTCAGGGAAAACCAGATCAAACTACATGATCTTAATTGTGATCCATTTTGGGATGCAGAAGGGTGGCAACAATCCTTGGTAGAAAGAAGCAATTAATTGATTTTGCTGAGAACCTCATCAATCACTAGTCACAGTGACCCATGGATGATTAATCTCATTAAAAGCTTCAGCCTCATGGCAAAAGTAATAGCAGACACACTAAAAGTGTGCAAATTAGATATGTTTTCACAAATTTGAACAGGTCTGACTCGTGTCCCTGAAAAGAACTCAATTTCTAAATTGGGCAAACTTTTCACTTACTCTAGTTGAACTTCAGCCAGATGTCACCTTTAACACCTATGGGAACTGTACAGAAGGTATCTTGTGGGCATGGGACACATCTCTTAATGCTGTGATCTTTTTGACAACCAACCTCTCTGCTGTCTCAGCACTTTAAGTGAGGTGATTGGTAAAGAGTCTGGACAACATATCTGAGGGTGCATAGACAATGCTGATTTTCTGTGTGCCTGTGAAGCCAAGGAGTTTTCACTGTTTTGGAGGATGATATATGTCAAACAGTATAGTAAAGTTTTCATGTTGATCCTTTTTGCTGTCTTCTACCTACCTGTAGAGTTTGAAAAGCATGCATGCAGTTGCAAAACTGCTGCTGTCATAGTATAGCTGGAAAAATTATACTTGTCCTTCTCATACCTTGTGAACACAATTCATGACCCTGAGTGCATCCGTGCAGTCCATTTGGAGTCACATTTGGTACTTGGCCCTGATTTCCCAGTCATCTACATGACATCATGTCAACCCAGCTCCTATCTGAAGTAAGCTAAATAGCTACTTCTTTTTAAGAAAATGGATGCATTAGAGAGGTTGGTGCTCAAGGATCTGCACACCACGGACACCACCTACACAGACCTGGGCACATTCACTCTCTCCTCTCAAGAATGTTCTCTAGCACCCATAGTCTTACACAAATCTCACTCGACTAGCTGCCTCCTAGCTGCCATGAAAACCTGGGGAATTCTATATCAATCCTCTCATTATTTGACCACTTGGGATTTTGACAGAACTTTGTCAACAAAAAATCTAAAGGTTTTTCAGATGCCAAAAGTTGTTCAGGACCACCATATTCAGCACTTTCAGGATCTCCACATGCCACATAACTGAAGCCAGTTCGTGCTATGGGTTTGGCCTGCAGCAGTAAGTAATTTGACTTCAGATTCATCAGAACAAAGGCTGTGTATATAAAGAGCTGTGATGCCAACCATTATGCTGGAGTAGCTTGACATACAGGCCTCTATCATGAGCTACACCAGTTTGGGACTGATGTGCCATAATAGCATGCTCCATGCTGCATTGTCACCTGGGACTTGAGCCTCATGCTGGGTCTGAGAGGTCTAGGACCTTGACAAGCCTCGAGACAGGTGAAGCTCTCTGGGACCATTTGTTCACCCCTTCCATCTTCATTGCCATGCTCAGGACAAGTGGAGGAGCCCAAGGATGAAGCAATGCCTCTGTCATTGCCCTTTGCTCTGGTATGTGTCTTTCCTGAGTTGTATTTAGTGGTGAGATGAGAGTAATAAGATATGTATAGGTACGACTGTGCTTAGGAAAGATACACTGTGTGATTCAGATATTGTCCAGCAGCAATGAGCAGCTCAGACACTAGGAAAAAAAAGATTGACCTCTCTCTGTGCCTTAGGTACCACTAATGTGTCTACACACATATACACATTCAATCAGCCTTTTCCAATAGCAGCCTCCTGTCCTTGTTTGCCAACAATGACATCCAGACCCTGTGGATGTAACAACTTGCTATGTCACAGCTTGGCTGGCAGTTAAGAGCCAGGAATACAACTGGGGCAACAAACACCATCTGGCTAAGACCAGCTCTAACAGGCATCTGTGCATAGCCATCCGTAGCCCTAGTTTGAGCTGGCCTTGCCAGCACTCCAATGCATGAGATTTTCTGTGGCGGAGCTTACAGCATGTGCTGAGGAAGCAGTGGCAGAAGATGCAGTCGCAGCAGAAGCAGAAAATGTGTTTTTGTACCAGCTTCTGCGCTTGTTCTTTGGGCTTGGTCACTTCATGTGGAGGATGCTGGTGTGGTGATCTGCTATACACGGGCCAAGTGCACTCTGACACCTCTACTGGGGAGGCAACGTGACACTTGCTCCCAATTGCAGACAGCAGTGGAGTCTGCAAGGATGCCAGATTTGTTTCCAGAGCACTGCAGTGTGGTCGCAGTTCATGTGACACAGGCTATATTGTACAGGACGCCAGGAAACCAGGGCTTGCTCCAGGTGTGAGCTGCAAAGACAGTGTAAACAGGCTTTTTTTTCTTCTCCATAACAGTGTCCCAGTACATAACAGTGTGTTTGAACACAGTACCAAAACCCAAGGCTCAACTGTGTGTGCAGGAAAGCACACCCAATCATTGCTTCCTAGACTGTTGAGTTAAATGTGCAATGCCTAATGTTAATATTAACCTATATACTGAATGGTTTGGAAAGTACGTGTTTGTACCAAGCTCTCCCAACTGAAACACTTCAACTGCAGTTCTCAGCACAGAATTCATTATTCTGAAACTTGCTTTCCCAATTAACTGGAAAGAGCCTGATTGTTTTTGCCCTTTGGATCACATTTTAACTCCTGTAATAGCTTCACCTGAGATTGATTGATGAGCATTTAACAATGCTGTGATTACAGGCTGATCACCTTTTTCTCCTGAATGAAACTTTTCATGTAATTGGCCATGAATTTAGGGAGAGCCTCTTTAACCTTCATTAATAATTCAGCTGGTTGTCCCTTCTGACTGGTACAACTTGCATCTGTCCCATGAGGGTATTTCAATGAGCCATGCACTTTATTAAATGTGAATGTGTAAACATGAACTTAGACCAAACTGAAAGTCCTAAATCTCCTTACACCTCAGCATGAACCCAGGGTCTCTGCCATGTACTTTTGACTGCTCCAGGTGGACATGACTACCCCCTGGCAACCCTACACATCAGCAGATGTGCCTTCCTGATTAAAGAGCAGATAACGTGATCCCAAGCTACTGCCAGCAACCCAGACAGAAACTGCACAGCTCACAGGTACAGCATGACTGAACCTATGGTCACACTGGTGTTTTCATTGGTGCTCAATGTTCCTTCTGTCTACAGCTTGCAGAATATCTGTCCTGCCTTCTCAGGGGATACACCATGGAGTTAAAGAGGTTTGGGAAAATATGCTTTATGAGAAGAGATGGAGGAAGTTTAGGTGCTTTTGCTTAGAGAAAAGGTGACTGAGGAAGAAAGGATAACTGTTTTCAAATATGTCAAAGGCACTGCAGAGAGGAAGGGATAACCTATTCATTATATATGCTATGGACAACACAACAAGCGAGGTTCTTGGAGTGCAGTGAGGCATATCAAGACAAAAACTTATCAGTAAGGAGGTGAAGAGTGGAAACCATTTATCAGAAGGGCATGGCACTTCCACCATTTCACCAAATGCCTGCTGGGCATGTCATCTGCAAGGACAGGGCATCAACGCAGCATAAGCAGGCAGAGACAGGCTGGATCAGACCGGAGAAGAGTTGCAGATCCCAGGTCACCACGAGCAACAGTAGAGAGGCTCAGTCCCATAGCCCCTCCATCAAGGGGGTTGCATAAATATCTGCCACAGGTGTAACTCATTCAAACTTATTTTCGAAGCACCATCATTAAACTGCAGAGCTGAGAGCAGAGTGCAGATAATCCAATTCTTAGTTATCTGTGCTGCCGACTAGACCGCAAATACCACCATTCTCCTAACACGTGAAATTAAGCCAGGCTGATAATGACTTTTCACCTCAGTACAGTTCAACACAGAGGTGTCAGCAGCAGCGCATGAGTCCTAGGGGACCAGGGTAGACCTTAATTAGAAGGTGTGGCTTTTTGCTGGGGGGAAGTGATTTGGTGGGCTAAGAAGGTGTTCTAAGTGTCCTCCCACGACTGGAACTATGAGCAATAAATGATCTTTGTGCCCCCGGGTTTGTAAACAGGTCATATTTTCACGATGTTAAGCATGCTGCTGTCTTTTCTGCAATAAAGCTCACCTAATCAAAACAAGTCAGAGCTTATCTAAGCCCCTAGCCGGAGATATCTCTGTGGTGGCTACAGAGCCGGGTTTCCTAGCAACCTAAAAGGCATTAGACAGGGCTTTGTCGACATTTATCTGTTACACACAAAACCCCCCTTTTGAATAATGTTATGGGTGTGACATCAACTGACAAAAGCCAGGAAATTCAGAGCTGGGGCTGATTTTCTATCCCTGCCTCTCATCAGGTTGAAAAACAAAAGGCACAGTCATGTGAGTGATGAGCAGAGCAAACCAACCTTTCTATTTCCTGGCTTTTCTCCCAAACAAGATGCCATTTAAATGAGGTGTTTGGCATTAATTTCATATGTTTAAGACAAATTTAATGCTCACGTTATGCAGCATGTTTTCAGCGCTCTGAGTTTCTTCATGGCTTACCTTCTTCCTTGGAGGGGCTGACTTGAGTGAGGGAAGAGATACCCCAACCTCTCTGTAATTTTTGGTTTCTCCGTGGTGAAATCAGTTTGCAAATCCATACCTTCATAGGCGACAGCTGCAAGCCTGCTTTACACGGCGTCCCTCGGCGGTAAAGACCGTTATTAGCCTGGGGTGGAGCTGGTGAAGGTACACAGGTTAAAAACACTATATCCAGCAACTAGTGCCCAACTTAAAAAATAGGAAGAGGCTCTTTATAGGTTTCAAGGGATTCTTCATATGGATCGTGGAATGGATCTTGTTATCAAGTGCTATGAAAACAAAAGGTCAGGAGAAAAAAGCATTAATGTAGGTGGTTTTTTTTCCCAAATCAAAAATATACTGAGGACTGATGAATGGTCTGAAAAGTGATACCTCAGCAATGTCTTTTATTTCTCCACTTTTAGCAATAGCAGTGTTTAAAATCTCCCAGCTTGCAGTTTGCGGAGGAGACTGATGGAAGAACTGCCATTGCTGCTGATTGCCACTTCAAAGCCTTTGGGGAAAAGTCTCCTGGAAGTGAATGGAAACTGATCACATCTCTACAGAGTTCTTGAGTCATCTCACGGAATTTAACAGAAAATAATTATTTTGCTTGGAATTGGTTATAATGTGGCTTACAAATGCTAGAAAAAAAAATAAAAGATGTGTTAATTTTCACAGTCTAATTTATCAATCAGCTGGGGTAAATTAATTTAGTCTGACTTTTTGTGCTACTTCATATGTGAACCAGCTCAGTGTAACTACGCAGCTTTTGGTATGTTTATTTGCACTACACAGCTTTTCATATCTGTGTTTGCACTTGCACTACTTTAGTAGTTCCATCTCTGGGGCTTTCACACAAAGATAAGAGCCCTTTTTATAGTTTTCTGAGGCCTGACATGAAAGGTTTATCTCCGTGTAAATTTTTCCAGTCTGGTTGCAAAACCTCCGAAATGGATGGTAAAGAAAGTTCTGATGAAACTTAGCTATAGCTGAGTACTCCGCTGCTGTAAGGGAAAATCCCCTGAATGGCTGTCAGTGGATGAGCAGCCAGGCTTTCATCCTCTCCATTCTTCACTGTAATCTCCATTAACATAAGAGTTGGTGTTTTGCTCCCCACTCCTGGATGCCATACTGTTTGAACTCCAAGGGACTGATGGAATAAAGGCATGTATACTGGGCCTCTCTGCTGACCACAGCTAGCGTTTCTTTAGCAAGCATAGCATGAATATAAACACTACATATACCACAATGGAGAGGAATTACTATGCACATTATCACTTTCAAGCTTTGAAAGAAACAGAAGCAGAAGGAGGTTCGCGCACTTTCTGCCGACATCATCTTTACTGTCCGTCCATTTGTTCCCCATTTAGCCTCCCCACTGGCAAAGCCTCTATTATGTGCTCAAAGATGAGACAATGGGAGCCCACTACGCGTGGCGAATGCACGCATTGTTCCATGGGCTCCCTATAGAAATCCTTGCGTTCGCATGACCCGTTTTCCAAAGTTTGTGGGGTTTTTTCTGAAGGGGGAGGGTAAGAGGAAAAGGAACAACGTCTCACAGCTCTTTGCAGATTACTGGTACGTTTATGCCCATACAGTGAGATGGATAAAATAGCCATATTTTTTTTCCCTAAAGTGCTTATTTGTAATGCATGCATGAACTCACATAACAAGCTTAAAATATTTAGTGAACATTGAAATGAATGGAGAGTGTGGGAGGGGGTACCAAACCAGCAGAGATAATTGAATACACTTAGCAGTCATAGCAGGTTTACATAGCTATATCATATTCACCATGGATAACACAGCTGGGACAATATGGTAAGAGTTTTAAAATATCTAGGGATTTCTGTCATAAGATAGTTACCAATAATTGTAAACTTAAACATTAAATATTTTTGTCTTAGTTAAAATATATACCTCTTTATTGAATGTATGATAAAATATTGTAAAAGAGTGAACATTTTCCCTTTGCTATTTTTTCAGGACCCAGGTAAGAAGGAGGGCTCTCTGAGAGGGTCTGTCCTGGAACTGAAGTCTGCCTTGGGAAAACCACAGGCTGCCAAAGACAGGTGGATTAAAACACAGAAGTCCCTCAAACTTGACAGTGTTTGAAATGCCAGATAAGTTCAAGGATACAGCTTGCTATAACACAGATTCATATTACCTATAAAACAGGTAAATTCCTTCTCTTGGAGAAAATCCTGCCAGATTAAATCATAAATTTCCAGCTTCATTCCAACTGAACCTAAATCTGTACCCTTGCCCTTGTTCTGACTAGGACCTCAAACCCACAGACTGCAGCAATATCTCAGATCAGACTTAATTAACTGCTTAATTAGAGCAGCACTGGGGACATTCTGCTCTTTGTTTTCCCTTTCTCTCTGGTGTCTGATGCCACTCGTGGCAGGACCACATTCAGCACAAAGCGCTTAGAGCAGCTGAGCCCTCCTGGTCAGGCACAGCGTGTGCGAGGTGAAGGTCTCCTCTGCTGGGCTTTTCCTCTCTCCTCTGAGGTGATCGACCTTGAGGCCACCATGAAACTCTTCCCTGGGTCACACCACTCGCACTGCAGACATACCTTAGCTAGAGCTGGGGATTAATGCATGGCTGTTTAATTTAGAAGAGCAGTATGAAGGTCACTGAGGAAGGTAATGCAGTCCTGTTGGTGGAACATGCGGATAAGGGCACCACAAAAACGTAATCTACTTTGTTGGGGGCTCAATAAACCAGGTTTATGTGTGCGGTTGGCAAGCAGTACTTCTGAGTGTTACTCCATCAGATAATCCAGACAGCAGAGCAGTTATATATCTCACTGGTTCTCTAATATGGCTTTAATCTGAGGATTAGGTAATTTTCATATTTGTAGAGTTTTCTAAAACAGTATTAAAGGTAACTCTTCTTCCTGCTAGTTTCCTGATTTTTATTTATGAAATACTTATTTCTGTGGCAAAGCAAAGGTAGTCTAAGGGGAAGATTCCTAATATTCCAAAGGGCAAAACCTCAGTGGGACAAATCCTCCTTTTCCATTCCGAGTAAGATGTCCAGGCACCTCAGAAAACTCACTGGTGTTCGCAGACAGACTCAGAGCAGCTTCACTGCATGTGTGCAGATGGCTGAGGTGTCTGTTATGTGAGACTCATCACATACATGGGGCCACGTGATCTGTGGATGGGCAGTAAACTTGCTGTATATGTCTGGCTAGCCCTAACACATACCAAGGAGTTAGGGTCTCATATAACAATCCTGCCCAACATTTGCACACTCCTCTCTGACAGGGACCCCCAGCTCACTGTCCTGTACCAGGCAGGGTTGTGAGTGGAAAGACAGGAAGTGTTTGTGATGTTAAGGGATGATGAATGTTATCCAGAGGAAGCTTCTGCAGAAGGAGGCTCTGTCTTCTAGCTACTGGGATCAGGGTCCTACATCAAAGCTGCAACAAGGTTTGTGTGACTCAACTGCTTGGCAGACGGACACCTTTCTGACCAGGGAATGTCACATCTGTACACAAATTTGTTATCAAGTGTGAAGTGATTCTCAGATGTACTCTGACAATTCTACATTCTTCTGGAAAACAAAGGACCCAGGGAGAGCTGCACCACTGTGGGCATGAGAGAGGGTGCTGATGGACAGGATAGAAAGGACCAGATAGCCTGTCTGCATTTCAAATGCAAAAGCATATAAAAAGTGGTTGGACTATTTTTCTTTTTTCTCTGGAGAAAAATAATTTTTTCCCTCTCTTTCATTCTATTACTCTTCTCAGATCAGTTTCATTTGCTTACCTCTTGCATTTTACAAAATATCATCTGAAGGGAAGTGAAGGCTCTATGTCAACAACATGTATAAGCATACAACTGACTACAAAACATAGTTAGGTAGTTCTTGTCCTTAAAGACAGAAGCATCTCTCTGATGTGAGGAAACGGCCAGGTAAGGCACTGCCATCACCTGGTATGTCATCATTGCCTGCCCTTACCTCCCTGGCACTGGAATAATCATACCACTACCCAAGGAAAGGTTTTTAGTTACTTAGGGAATTCTCTCGGGAAGGTAAAGGTGCTAAGAGCATGTTAGGACAGAGTACAGCACATGGAGCCTCAGGACTGGCAGACTTCTAGGCTTTACTTTCATCCCTCTCCTTGCCTGTGCTGCATAGTTGACAATTCCCTTGTCCCAGTGCTTATGCTTGCTAACTATGGGATCAGGGATATTTTCTGGGTTATTTTTTTGGTAGATGAGTTTTCTAAGACTGGCTGACCATGAGATCAGCAAGAGAACGAGCACAGTGTGGTATGGAGGGAAAAGTGTGACAGGATTGTCAAGAGCAGAAATGCAGGATGTGCCTGTGCCACCAGCTGGAGAGAGGTGATGAAATGCCTGTTTGGCAGCAGGTCACACACAGAGGCAGCTTAAACTGAGGATAAAACCAGAACTGAGAATTTAACATCCAGGGAGAACGACTTTAACTGTAGTGAAGAGTATAGCTTAAAGTTTCACAGGAAGATGTGAATAAATATCTATGAATAAAATTAGGCTGGAAATTAAAGGAGTTCTAGCTGTGAGACGAGTGAGATTCCAAAATAGTTTTCCAATGAGAGTAGAAGGGTTCAGAAGAAGTCAAATAAGAGATTGAACTTAAGGAGATTTACATGATACAGTTGGTGCAATAGAGAGGAACCTGGGCTACAGTCCCAGAAGGTGTATTTCCACCCTATCTCCCCTGCTTGCTTTCATTTTGACTCTCTCTGTTACTTTCCTTTCTTCTCTTTTTTTTTCTGTTCCTTTTCTACTTTGATGACAGGCTGGAAAATCCTCTCTGTGCATTTTCTCTGTTGCTGGTACATCCATTTGTCAGAACAAAGCACAGGCAAATCCCGTTCTGGTACATCTCAGTAGGCTCATTGAAGTCTACATGCAGAGCCAGCATGGGATTGACTTTCAGGGCAAAGGAGCAGGGTCTGTGGGAGGCCATGGTGCTGTGGTGGCACAGTAGAGTCCTTGCACTCCTGGTGCATGCCTGGTTCCCCTTGCTGTGCTGCTGGCACGCTCATGCTTTGACGGGGCATTTAGTTGCAAAGCACTTGTTTTCTGCTTGGGAAAGCTAATGACACCATATCTACCCAAGAAGGCTGCTGAGTGTTTAGATTCATTTAGAGGGTGACTGCCATGTTTCTGTGGAGCAGAAAGGTCAAAAATACATGTACAGCTGTAATGGACATCACTGTAATCACAATTTTCTGTTTAATTTGAAATGGAGAGGCTGACTAGGTGCCACTTATTGACAGGGACAGGAGATGCTCTCAGAACCCATTTCCAGGGGCCACAGGGAAGCTGCTCCTTGCCCTGCCATTGGCACTAGCTGTGGGTACCCATCACTTCTGAAGTCTGGTCCTTCAGATTGATAGGGCTGGTCTGAGGTGAAACAACATGGTGACAGACTTCCTCTGCTGTACCACTGGCACTGTCAGAATATGTGACTTGATCCTGCACCTCTAGGCTCTGAAACTGAACTTGAAGGTATAAAATTGTTTTAACACATAATTAGTACAAAGAGGGGCTCTTTGTATAGTGCTTCCAGGTGCTGGCTGCTTCATTGGCATTAGAGCCCACTTGCAGTGATTGTATTTTGCAGCTTGCAAAAGAATTGCTTGATTTTCACTATATGCTTTTCTATAAAAAGTGAGCATGTCTTGCAAGAAGTTTGGTCAGTTAATACAAAAGTAATTTAGATGTTAGATAGCCCAAGGCACTATTTTCTTCTATCACTCTATTGCAGCAGGTGTTTGGGTCATGGACAGACACTTGAAAAGTTGCCACAGCTCTATTGGCTGACATTAGCACCTTCACTTCATGGGAAGAAAACTGTTGCTTTTCACTGTTTAGGCTGTAATTCCACAAGTACCTCAGCCATATATCATCTAGTTGCTATGGTCATGCTCTTCCTCCCATCCTGGCCATGGGGCCTTGCTGCCTCCCTCAAACAGCTCCAGCACTAACCAGTTCCAGTGCCCTGGCATTTCTGCATGCCTAACTGACAGAAAGCTATGCACCTTCTTAGTGGGCTAAAGGGACATGTCCAAAGTCACAGGAGCTGGCCAGTGAGCAGGCAAGCCTGATGATCCTGCAGTTAGATGGGTTCAGACTTATGAAGAACAACAGCATCCGTGTGTCGCTCACAATTTGTGGGGAACAGATTTAAGGCATCCAGTGGCTTAATTTATCTTCCTGGAGCTTTCCTTAATTGCCACAGCAATGAATTTGTCTTCTTTCTGCAAAATCTTCTCACTAGAGATGATATGCAACTACATACATACCCACCTAAGTATGGTATTAACAACTGAATGAAGGGGAATAGTGGAGCTACTGCAGTTTCCTTCTCTTGATCTGTGTTCTGTGGGTTTTCCCTTGTTGAGAGAAAAAGTCAATACTAATTAAGATGAAAACAGAATACAAAGTGGAATCTTCCGAAGTGTCTGTCACTTGCAGTTATGCAAATTAAAACGTCTCATATACAGGAAACCCTGGGCCCTTCTTTTTTCCTCTTGATTTTAGATTCCACAATCAGCACTGTGGC
This sequence comes from Formicarius rufipectus, assembly GCA_013399695.1. Classification (NCBI taxonomy): domain Eukaryota; kingdom Metazoa; phylum Chordata; class Aves; order Passeriformes; family Formicariidae; genus Formicarius; species Formicarius rufipectus. The sequence continues at coordinate 1,881,404 of VXAU01005789.1, read as the reverse complement.
ACAAGGGGTGTGCTGTTACCCTGCCCACTCTAATGCAGACCATGCTCCACCAGCCCCACAGGACTTAACAACAGGTTGATATTCTACACTGGCAGCTGTTTCACCATCAGGTGCCAGGGGAAGAGTCTGCCAGCTATAAGCACCTCCAACAAAGGAAAAAGTAACCAGGCATCCTTTGAGCACTGTGGTTCCTCTGAATGGCTAGTCAATATTCAGAGCCTTTACATTGTTGTTATTGTTTTGGTTTTTGTTGGGTTTTGTTTGTTTGTTTGGGTTTTTGGTGGGTTTTGTTTGTTTTGTTTTGTTTTGTTTTTATTTTGTTTTGTTTTTTATTCCTTTCAAAGTTTCTGATGAGGTTTAGTCTGAAACAAAAGCATCTTATTTACAGCTAATGATCACAGAATCTTGTTTGTCTGATTGTGATGAAAATAAAAAACAACCAGGCCATTTTCACCACCCAAATCTGCCTGTATTCTCTGCCCACAGACCTTCCTGACAACACCTTCTTGAGGATTTTCTTGCAACATGACCCACTGCTATTTGGACAGCTTTTATTTTTTTTCCCTTACACACATACATTGAACTTGTGTTGGTTTTGGACAGAGAATCCTTTTGCTCAACCCGTCTTTTGGCCCAGGGGTTGGCCCATTGATGACTGTTATTTTTATCTCATATCACAGATTCACAGAATGAGTTGGATTGGAAGGGACCTTAAAGATCATCTAGTTCCAATGCCCTTGTCATGGCCAAGGTTACCTTCCATTAGACCAGATTGCTCAAAGCCTTGTCCAACCTGGTCCTGAATATTTCCAGGAAAGAGGCATCCACAACTTCTCTGGGCAACTTGTTCCAGTGCCTCTGCACCCTCACAGTAAAGAATCTCTGTCTAACATCTAATTTAAATCTCTCCTTTTTTTATTTTGAAACCATTCCCCCTTGTCCTATTGTGACATGCATTTTTAAAAAGTCACTCCCCATCTTTCTCATAGGCCCTCTTGAAGAACAGTTTATAAGGTGTTTCACCCTACAAAGGGTCTTAACTGAGTCTGAAGGAAATTTTCCTTGTACTTTAACCAGAACTATGATTTTGGGTGAGACAGATTAATGCCTTCCAGTATTATCAGTTCTTTGTAGCAATGAGTAAAATATCAGATCATAGAGAAGCACTTACCAGCAGTAATGTACTTCTCACAAAAATCTGAACCTATAAATAATAAAGTTCTTCCCTTTCTGGAACATCCTTGATTACCATAATCCAGAGGGATTGTTACAACCTGCAGAATGTATCCATGCACATAACAAAATTTTGCGTGGTGCCAAAATATCTTCTATAGTTGGAGGGATCATCTAATTAAAAAAAAGAAATTGTTTATCATAGTGGAAATCATCTGCTTAAAATGAATCATGATTGAACAAACTGCCTCAGGAGTGGAAGGAGCTCAAAAAGTCATCAGAGCCCATGTTCCGGGTGCTAAGTAATACTGTCTACTGATCTGTGCAGAAATGTGTGCATTTATATTACTTACATGTAGAAAGGCTTGTCAACTGAAGAAATAAAATAGCTGGTGCTCTATCAGGTTAGGCCTGATGAATATCTGCCCAGAAGCTAACCTAATATCTGTGTGCCAGATCCCTGACACAATGCCCAGACCATAGAACAATTTGAGTTTTTGATGAAGGATTGTATCTACTGAGGCAGATTAAATACTATGAGACAGAAGAATGTGGGAAAGAATTCAGTAAATGTTTGTGGTAGCTCGGTGAACCAAGTGAAGCTACAGCTACGTTTGTCTCAGACCTCATTGCTGCTCCATCCTGCCATCACATTCACGCACGTTCTGCCTCTGCAGACTTCCCCTCACTTGGTTGGCCATCGCTCACACGGCATCACTGTGCAGTGACTTTCCAGCCACCAGCTTTTGAACTTCTTGCATAGAGTTGCTGTTTTAGTTTGAATACCATGGGATCAGAATGAGCCATGGATCAATAGATGGTTTCGTGTGCTCTCCCCACTATTCCTTACTGGACTGTAGTTTCACAAGTAGAGCTTCATTAGAAAGGCCTGCAGTGGAGATTGCCTTCCCACTCTTTCCTGTTTACTTGCATGCAGGGCAGAATAGTATTTTTCCTCTCTGCATTCCCAGTATAAGACATTTATGGATGCATAGAGGCTACTTGGGTCTAATTTTATAGTCTCTCTGTAGGGGGGAAGGTAGAATAGAAGCAATTCATTGGGGTCCAAGGGCCCTGGGATCAATTCCTCACTTAATGTACAGATAAATTGGGTAATTCAGTTCATTTCCTTCCTTATCTGAAGTGTCTTTTTAAAATGGGGATAATGACATTTAGATATGTAGAATCACAGCAGGCCAGAGCTGACTGCTGCAGCAGTGGGCATTGCCATCACAACTTTAAGCTCACTACCACTGGTAGCAAGGCAGTAGATTTCATCCCAGGCATTTGCACAAGTGCTGTCCAAGATGTCCACAAGACAGGTATAATTTGTGCTGAAGCCTGTGCCTGCTGGCTGCTGGCAGGCTGTGTGCAGGTGCCTGGCTGTGCCACAGGCAGTGGGGCAGCTGTGGTCCAGGCTTGTTCACGTGCCCTGCCTGTGGTGCTGTGTGTGCCTGGAGAATAATGCAGCCCAAACCCTCTTGGTGCTCCTAGTAAGAGAAACAAGAACCAAACGTTTAAACTGCCTCGTTGTCTTTCATTCCTTTCTCAAAAGAGAGAGGAATGTTTTAAAGAGGTAAGAGTTGCTGCAATGACTTGGTGACTGTGACCCAGCTAGCCTGATGTTCTGTCTGGCAGAGACACCTACCAGGCATCTAGTAGGACAAGGCAAGAAGCAGCACTGGAGTGCAACAGCAACAGTAGTAATATGCCACCAAGAAAGACCCATTCCTAATCCCCCATGGTGAGATACTACATGGAACATGATTTATATTTAAGTTTGTGCTTGTGGTGTACTTTTAACCCATTGAAGTGCCTAGTCTCCCTTTAAATCTGCCTTTTGATTCTGTTTTCCATATGGATAACAGCCTGTGACAACGAGTTTCCCTGCCTAATTATTCATTGTGGGGAAAATTATTCTTTGAATTACCAAATGTTCCATTTAGTGAATAGCCTTTGAATCTCTGATAAGAATATTCTATCTTTTTTTGCATCAGTTCTACAGGACTTCAGAGGGGTACCATATGCTGTACAGTACTTTCCATTATGGTAAGTTTTTTAAAAAACAAGTAATATTTTTCCTATCATGGTCATTCGTTGTTCAAACTCAAAGTAAAAAGTAACTTTTTTGGACTTAAAGTCATAGAATCCTAGAATTGTTTAGGTTGGGAATGACCTCTAAGATCATTTGAGTTCAACTGTTAATCCACCACTGCCATGTTCACCACTAAACCATGTCCCTAAGGGCCATTGTCTATGACACTTTTAAACACCTCCAGGAACAGTGACTCCACCACTTCCCTGGGCAGCCTGTCCCAATGCTTGACAACCTTTTTGGTGAGGATTTTTTCCCTAATATCCAATCAGAACCTCACGTGGTGCAACTTCAGGCCATTTTTTCCTGTCCCATTTCTTGTGTCCTGGGTGAAGAGACCAATCCCTCTCACTGCAACCTCCTTTCAAAGAGTTGTAGAGAGTGAGAAGGTCCACTCAGAACCTCCTTTTCTCCAGCCTAAACACCTCCAGCTCCCTCATAAGACTTGTGCTCCAGACCCTTCCCCAGCTCTTTTGCCCTTCCCTGAACACACTCCAGCACTTCAATGTCTTTCTTGTAGTGGGTGCTCCAGAACTGGACACAGTACTAGAGGTGCAGTCTCACAAGTGCCAAGTACAAGGGAATGATCACTGCCCTGGTTCCGTGGCCACACTATTTCTGATAAAAGCCATGATGGTATTGGCCTTCTTGGCCACCTGGGCACATGCTGGTCAGCTGCTGTTGACCAGCAACCCTAGCTCCTTTTTCACTGGGCTGCTTTCCAACCACTCTGCCCCAACCTGTGGCACTGCATGAGATTGTTGTACCTCAAGTGCAGGACCTGGAACTTGGCCTGTTTGAACCTTGTACCACTGGCCTTGGCCCATTGATTCAAATTGTGCACATCCCTCTGCAGAGCCTTCCTACCCTTCAGCAGATCAACACTCCCACACAAAATGGTGTTGTCTGTAAATTCGCTGAGGCAATACTTGATCCCCTTGTCCAGACCACTGATAAAGACATTAAACAGCACTGGCCCCAATACTGAACCCTGGGGAACATCCCTTGTGACTGGCCACCAACTTGATGTAACACTGTTGACCACCCTCTCTAGGTCTGACAATCCAGCCAGTTTTCTACCCAGCAAAGAGTGCACCCATCCAAGCCAGGAGCAGCCAGTTTCTCCAGAGGAATGCTGTGGGAAGCAGTATTAATGGCTTTACTAAACTCCACGTAGAAAACATCCGCAGCCTTTCCCTTATCCACTGAGTCACCTTGTCATAGGAGATCAGGTTAGTCAAGCAGGACGTGCCTTTCCTAAGCTCTTGCTGGCTGGGCCTGATCCCCCGATTGTCCCGCACATGCCATGGGATGCCACTCTAGATGATCTGCTCCATAACCCTCCCTGGCACCCAGCTCAGACTGACAGGCCCGTAGTTCCCCAGATCCTCCTTTTGACCCTTCCTGTAGATGGGTGTCACACTTGCCACCCTCCAGTCAACTGGGACCTCCCTCTTTGCCAGGACTGCTGATAAATCATGGGAAGTGGCTCAGTGAGCACTTCAGCAGCTCTCCCAGTACCCTTGGATGGATCTCATCTGGCATCAGACTTGTGAGCATCTCAGTGGTGCAGCAGGTCACTGAACATTGTCCCTTGGATTACTGAGGTTTCCTTTTGCTCCCTGTCCCTGTTTTCCAGCTCAGGAGGCAGTGCACCTCTGGAGAAAACAGATCTTACCGTTCAACACAGAGGAAAAGGCAGCCCTAAGTACCTCACCTTTTCCCCATCTTTTGTTGCAACATTTCCCTCACATCCAGTAAAGGATGGAGATTCTCCTTAGCCATCCTTTTGTTGCTAATGTGTTTTTAGAAATACTTTTTACTGTCTTTTGTGGTAGTAGCCAGATTAAATTCTAGTTGGGCTTTGATCCTTTTGTATTTCTTCCTCCATAACCTCACAACATCCTTGCAATCCTCCTGAGGTGTCTGCCCCTTCTTCCCCAGGTCGGAAACTCTCTTTTTTCCCCTAGGTTCCAGCCAAAGCTCTCTTCAGCCAGGCCACCAGCTCATCTTTTGTGAAACTGAAAATCTAAATTTTTCCTCTGGTGTAGCTGCTTAGCTTTCTTTCTCAGCTGACCTACACCAGCTCTAGTCATATACAAATGCATATGAAGAAATTTCTGTTCCTCTTGATGAGATTGGTGTAATGTCTTGTAAACTTGAACAGAAGAGTCATAACATGGAAATAGCTAGTTTTGATTGATTCAGATAGTTCTATATTCCTAAATTCTGAAATTTTTCAGAGACTGAAGACATACTTGGACATAATATTAGAGTATTACCTGTTTGATCTTCTGTCTTGCTTTAACTGTGGACTTCTTTAGTGCTATGTTTAGTCTCTCGTTCCAGTATATGCCCATATACTATAGTGTTGAATCAATTCCTTAAGGAGAAGACACACTTTCAGAGCTGGAATTAAGTCAGTGTGACTAGAAGTACTTGAATATACACTGCATTTGGATTTCATCTGGTTAACATGCATTCCTCTCCCTTACAGGGTTTTAGCCTGTACACTCACATGGACTGGATATTTACAGTAACTGCTTGGAAAAGCAAGTGGCTTAGATGGGCTGGGGCACATCTAAGGCAGAGATTCAAGAACATCACAGTGTGTTTGCCTACTGAAGATGAGGAGCTAGAGAGCAGGGATTAATTTATTCACCAGTGACTATAGAAACATTTTATTCTCTGCCCATAGTCTCTCAATTCATTCCAAAACCAAAGAAGCAGGAATTTCTGATGTGAAAACTGTGTTAGGTCTCCTAGGTGTCTTATGTGCCGACAGCAGGGCAGAAATGAGACAAAACTTACACTTGCATGAGAGTTTCAAGTAGTGACTGCCACATACACTTCAAACTTAAATAAGCATATTTTTTTTCTGCTTCAGAGGCTGACTTTGGATGTCCTTGAAGTATGGTATTATGCATTCTGGCAGGCAAGTGGAGAAATGAGCCACATGCAGCAATTTAGTCATATAGGGAGGTTTCTAGTAAACTTCTGCACAACGGGGTAGTGACAGTGTACTTAGTAAAGCCACATGCTTTTTTAAAAATAGTGCTATTGATTTTCTTACTGTGTGTATCAAATGTTAGCACATTCATTAGAGCGGTAGCCTTCCAAACACTGCTGTAGAACAACCAGCAGGCCTGGAGTCAATATCTATCCAAATACTGGCTTGCTTTCAAAGGGCAACTTAAAATTAGGGCATTGACTTTTCATGTTATAGAGGAAAGATTTTAAAGGGAGCACTTATCAAATAGAGTTAGGCAAGATATAGCAAATACAGCTGGGCTGCAAGTCCTATTTGAGCAGGCAAAGATATGTGCATGCAACCATGTACAGCACTAGCAAAACAACATAATACATGTTTATACATGGATATATATGTTATCATCTAGGATAATGGTCTAGTATATTTACATGAGGAAAAAAGAGGAATACATTTATCTAAGGAAACTTTCAATTCTAAACTCCTGTGTGAATATATTGAAACATACTTGAGTAGGAATGTAATGTATTACAGTGATTAAATAAATACTGTGTCCATGTCCTTAAAATGTTTTTGTACAGCACTGTGAACAAAGCAACACATTGTTGGCAATAGCTTTACAGGAACAGAATACAGTCCATTGTGTCTGCTGAAAAAGAGCTAACATTGTCAAATCACCTTTTTCTTCTCTTTCCTTGTAAAGATGAGAGACAAAGGAAGAAAAGTAAAGGTTATTCCACTTCTCATAGATGTACTCTGAATTTGTGATTTACCTGGTTTTAGTTTTTCCCTTTTGTGCCTGTTTATGCAATCCTTCAAACTCTCACGGTCCCTGAGAAAAGGCTCTGTGGAATGGTTTCAGTACCTATTGTGCCCATATGTATTCCGAATTTAATTCTTGAACCCACGAGGATGATTTCTTTCTCTGGAGAACAAATGGTCTATCAGGTGCCTGCTTGTTTCCTCCAACTAAACTGTTCAGGTTTATCTAGTTTCCGTGGGTTTTATTTGGTTGGTGTGTTGGTTGGCTGGTTGGGTTTTTTTTGAGGTTTCTTTTAACCCAGTTCACCATAGTGCTCCACTGTGAACTACCTACCTGTGTGACGTGGGTGGGGACAAAAGGAGGTGAAGATGTCTGGTTGCATTGCTTTAGCTGACAGCAAAAATGGGCCTAGGAGCAAAGCCAGAACCACCTCCTGAAGTATCCTATTTCTTTTTCTTACGTGGAGAGGGGCACAACCTCCTCAAAAGCCCTGACTTAAGCACCTTACTTAATTGGCAGAGAATAGGTATGTACACAGTTGTATATAAAATTTAGCTGTTGATTGAACCTTCAGAATTGTCCATTACTGCTGTGATGCAGAAGGGCACTTTGGTGAGGTGCCTGGTGCCAGTGGGTACCACTGGTAATACTACAGTGGTGGCTCGCAGCTTTCCCTGGAGCATTGTATTTGGGCTGGAGCTGCTGATACAGATACTGAATTCAGTGAAATCTTCACAAGATCCCCCATTGATCTCTTGCTGCTCCTAGTCACATGCAGAAGACATTGCATTTTCCTTCAGTTCTGTATTTTCCTTTCTTTCTCTTTTGTAATCCAGAGTATCAGCCTAAGAGGATGATTTCATTGGTTTTATTGTTTACAGGTCTTGTTGATTTTTAACCTACTTACCACAGAGACTGTTTTGGTGAAGTTCGACTTCTCCTAAGTCTCAGCAGTTACAGGCTGAAAAGTGCTTTTGTGGTGTTGTTGTGTGGCAAGCAGTTAGAGTGAATAAATGTTGCAGAGATAGTCTGTGTTTCTAAGGGAAACAAAAGGTAAGAAGGGGCTGTCTCTATTATTCTCTCCACTCAGGTGTCCTTGTAGTTGATACTGGATGTCTCTTTCCACTGTATAACTTACTTTGAACGGGGTTCGAGTGTTCCTAATGATGAGACTTCCCTTGTTTTATTTTCTTTCATGTTGAATGTATTACTACTGCAAATGAATTTTACTCTATGCTCAAGATGCATATCCCAAATACTTTTAATTCCTGCTCCAAAAAAAAGCCAACAACATAGCTTTGGGCAGTCAGCCTGTGTAAAGCACAATTTTAGCAGTTTTATTGTACCCCAAAGATTATGACCTCTCTGAACTCCTGAATTTCCTCCTACACTGTGACAAAAGTTGGGCTCTAGAGTCTAAGGGGAATCCTTATCATTATGATATATCACATTTTTCTTGTCTCCTTTGATGAATGCTAAGCAGTAATATTAAACATTTCTTCCCTTCCCAGTATAGATTTGCATCTGGACTTTAGTGCCTTCAAAACAAATTGAAGATAAAGTAGTCAACAGAATGAATAAATGGAGCACCGGGGAGCAAATATGGGGCCACAGTGGAGGTTTGAGTCTTCCTTGTCATTAGGCCACCAAGAAGAAGCATAGTAAAACCAGTGAAATCAATTCTTAACTCCTTTGTCACTTAAACCACCTGTTCAGAGAGTGGCTTTCAAATAATCTCTTAGAGCAGTAATTCACCCATGGCAGCACATTCAGAGTGAGTTTAAAACATCGGTTTGAGAAACCTGACCCCTGTGGCAGAGAAGTTGAGTTCCAAAACTGTGAAGTACCCAAAATATGCACATCTATCTCTGCCTGATTTTACTAAACAAGATTAATATTCTTTACCATGTTTTTAAAATACTCTGGATCAAGACTGCCATGGATGTACAACGTATCGTATTAGACTCATTTAGGTAACCCTTCTCCTCCTTAACCTTCTTCTCTTCCCTCTAGTTCTGAGCATCTTGTAGCTACCAGTGACCCAACTGGGATGTGCCATGTGGATTGCATGGGGAGCTCGAGAAACAAGTGTAGGCAGATCACAGAGATCACAGGATATTTGAAATTGGAAGGGACCCACAAGGACCATTGAGTCCAGCTCTGAAGTGAACAGCCCACATGAGGATCAAACCCACAGCCTTGGTGTTGTCAGTACTCTGCTCTAACCAGGGGGCTAAAGTGAAAGGGATGGTTGAAAACTGCTCGGAAATCAAGGGAAGTTCTGTATGTTATGAACCTCATTTGTGAAATTACTCCCAGATTTTATTTTTCATTCAAAAATAAGTCTTCTTTCTGACAAGAAAATGATTTGTTTGAAGTTTAAATGACTTTGAGATTAAATTAAAAATTAGATTTCTGGATTTTAAAATTTTGTTTTAATGAAGTGCTGAAGCCTTTTGGAATTTAAAGAAACCAAAACTCTCTGAAGACAAATGGCTGACCCATTATTTGATATTTGATGAGAAATTTGTCCTTAATTTTATCCAATTATATTAAGAGCTCTTTCTGTTACAAAGCATTAAAAAGCACTACTAAGGCCAGAGAGGTGTGAGTGAAATATTGTTTCTGTTGTGCGAAGCTCTGTACAGAATTGTGTGGGCTTAAATAAAATGTATCTTGATAGTTTACCTTAAAACTCTCTGTCCTTTTCCTCAGTTCAGCTGAATCCTATGAAATAGATACGCAGCTTGGAGAAGTTCTTCACACCCCCACAAACGCTAAAAATGGCCCTGATACAACATGTATTTATGTAACAAAATCATCTGCATTAATATCTTCCTTTCCTTTCTCCAAGAAGCATAGGAGGGACCCAGGCTGACACATTTTCATGCAGCCCCTTGCATTCCTCTCCTTGCATTTGGGGCTGTGTTTTCCCTTAAAAAAAAAAAGGACACTGAATAAACAGTAATATGTTGTGGCTATTAATAGGGTCGGCTGCAAACCTGCAGCCCAAACTTTTGAGCTCTCTCCTTTTGAATACTCAGTATAGATCGAAATTGCGTGGTAACAGCACTTCTGGTCACTGGTGTTTTCCTGATCTTTCAAAATAAAGAGAGTATTAAAACTGAAGTATTTCTTCTACTTTTCTGGAAAGACAAGACACTGGCTGATGGGATCATGTGTGATGTATTGAGTTGTTAACCTCTATTCACATCTGGCAGAATGAAGTGAAAAATGGCCCTGCTTGGCAGCTGTTTGCTGTCCCATTTGTCACCATCATGTTCAGGTGGATGTCTGCTCTCTACCTCACATCCCAAACCCCAGCACCTGGGTGGATGTGCAACCTGAGAAGAGGGGTCAGGTGTGCACAAAGGAAGGGGCTTTGTGTTGGCCTCTGTGGTGGTTTGATTTTGAGCCTAGGACTGGTTGCCAGGCTCAGGTGAAGGGAAAGAAGAGTGAACTGTTGCTACTGTTGCTGCTGCCAGTAGGGTCAGAGAAAGTTGTCATAACCCTGCCATATTTAGCATCACGAAAATACCTGTGAAAATCAACAACCAACAAGCTTTTTTCATACAGAGATTTCTGTGCCAGCACTGCCATTCTCCTCTGGATACTGACAGCCAAAAGTGCTGCAGCCCTTCCCCATGCCACGTCTCACCAGGATGGCTCCCAGCTGCAAGCTGGCTCCTTGGCTGGGAGTGTTACTCCCAAAGGGCTGTCCTGAAGAATGACCTCCTAAGTCTGCTGAACCAACACTCACCACCCCAACTTGCTGCCTGTTGTGGAAATGAATGCTGATCAGCAGCGAGAATCAAACTAATATTCTCAGCAGCAGCTGTAAACTCGATAAGCTCGCTGTCCTCCTTTCTCTTCCCCCGTCCAGTTCCTCCCTTTGCTGTTAAATGAAGGCAGAGACACGCTGAGAAAAGCAGTGCAGTGCTCTGTGTTTGTAGGATAATATGCAGACCACATGTATGTATTAAAGACTGTATGGAGTTATAATTGAGCCAGGAGCATTTAAATGCAAGCCAAGGGGAATTTGCTATTCTGTGTGGGCAGATTTCAATTGTAAGGTTGGCAGCTCTGGTATCCTGTTCTCTAATGCCATGGGATGAAAAAAAAATAGGCTTTTCTTTCAGAGCAGTTGATTATTGAATCCGCACCAGCTGTTCATCCTAATCCAAGCTTTCTGCACTCCTTCCTTGTAATAGAGGCATCTCTCATCTATCCATCCATCCATCCATCTCCCTGTTCTCATTTCCATGAATCTTTTGTAATCTTTCAGAAAGATGGTTAGCAAATATCAGCCATCCAAAGTGACACAAACATCAGTACCAGGCAAGGGTTATAACTAATTAACGAGAGAAGAAAGACCCTCCAGCCATATATTGAAACTCAAATTATATTTCACATCCACCGTAAGATAGGAAAAAACCCATCATGAGTCAGAAGGCAGAGAACCATTTTTTAACAGTGACACCTGACTCTGTGCCCAGCAAACCGTGTGGGATCAGAGCTGGAGTGAGTCCTGAGCTGGCACAGAGCGGCATCTGTCCCTCCTTCCCCAGTGAGAGCCCAGGGACCTGCGCCCAGGGACCTGCACCCAGGCATGTGGCAGTAGTAGAGGAAATAAAACATTTTTTAAAATTCTTTTTTATTATTATTTTTCTCCTTTTTTTTTTCTTTTTTTTTTTTTCTATTTTACAATAAAGGGGGAGGAAGGGGTGAGATAAGAATTGAGTTCCTTCTGGTTGCTTCTCACTCAGCCTGCAATGTTATGTAAGGCTGGTACAGCTAATGCCTGCTCTGCTTCACCATCAGCCTGGCTGTTTCATCCCCGCTACACAATTATTTCATCAGTCTCTCCTACTAGACATCACAGTGCTATTGCGATTAGTCACATTTATTAGGATAGCTACTGAAAGAAAACTAGGAAGCGCAGGGGCCCAGTTGCACAGGGGACTGGGTAAACACAACTCCAGGTGGTCCCTGCCTCAGAAACGTTCTAATCTCTGGAGGAGGAGTACAAGGCACAAAAGGGTGACACACAGGACCCAAAAGAGGGTTGTGAAAGCAGCAGGAGAGATGCTGTTTCCATGAAGAATTTTGGCAGGGGAGGATGAGTCTAAGTTAAAAACGAGCCAACTGGAAATAAAAGGCAGCAGGAGAAAGGACATTGTAGGGGAAAGTAGGGTGGAGGAAAAGGTAATACAGTAAGTGACAAGCTGAAGAACAGAGGTTGATGGTGGGGAAAAAAGACAAGTTTACTCAAAAAGGCAGCCTGTGCAGCAGATCCTCCCTGTCTGAATATCTCCTGCCCATTTTGTCTGCTGCTGCTGCACATTTTGGCCCTCTGTCCAACCCCCTTGCACTGCTCCTATGTCTGAAAGGTGCGTCCTTCTTTGCTCACTGTGTCCTCTTGGGGTCAGAGGATTACCCCATGCTATGTGTATGGGCAGCTTGAAGCCTTCTCTCTGGAGATCTTGGCTGAGTTGCAGAGACTGAATGTAATGCCAGAACCATGCAAACTGAAAAGCTGCATTAGCACTAAAGATTGTATGTTCAGGTTGGGAAAACAGAGATCTGGAATGTTCTGAGGCATGGTGGGGGAAATGGACTGTATGACCTCAGAAAGGACAGACAGGCACATGCAATTGCATTCCTGTGTGTTATGGGCATACGGATGGAAAAATAAGCCCTTGAAGTGACTACTGGACTTCCAGGAGCTGGAGATGCCAAACGGTGTATCTGACTTAGCAAACAATTTAGATCTGTGTATCTGGACAATTTACAGATAAAACTTCATAAAGACATGGCTTGGCAACTCATTAGTTAACAGATGTTAAGATAAAAAGGAGCCTGAATGTGATTCTTGGATGAGTAAAGAGAGGAATAATAACTTGCAGATTTTTCCATTACAAATGGCATTGGTGGCACGTCTAGTAGACTACTGTAAAATGATAGTGTCCATATTTTCAGAAGAATTTTGAAAAAAATTATGAAGTTGCAGAGAAGAGTTCCAAAAAGGTTTAGAAAAACAGAATTATAATTTGAGGTAATACTGTCTAGTAAAAAACTCAGAGTGCTTAACCTGTCACATTTATCAAAAAGAAGATGGAGAAGTGTTTTGATTACAGTGTGAGTACCTTCATGGTGAGAAAATACCAGATATTAAAGAAAACTTTAATGTAGTGGAGAAAAGCATGATGAGAAACAAATAGTTGCAAACTGAAGCTGACCAGACACATTTAAAAGAGAAATTAAGAATAATTTGCCTTTTAATAGAGGAATGATTTCTGTATGAACGAATTTTAATTCACCTTTGTATGTGTCAGATGAGGACTAAACTCCTTGCATAAAAGTACAGTCAAACACACTATTTTTGTGATTCACTGCAAATGATACTGGCTGAAAGGTGATGGTTTGTGTTATAATTTGGTGGTGTTTTTTTGCCTAGAATTCCATGAACAGCCTACGTATCCACAAGAGGTAAAGGCTTTTTAATTCTACACACTTTATCTGATCACTTCGTTACCAGTTTTTAAGTGCAAACCTGATGGATCTGTGCACCTTTACATGGCATTTAGCCCAAATCCTTGAGATCATCCCATTCATGTGCTAAATAACTCTAATTAAAATTTAAAATGCTTATGGCTTCACTTTCAATCAAAACTGACTTCTAAGGATATTTTTTGGGGCTGAGAGCAAGAGGAAGACAGATAGGAAGGTTATACGAGTTGAGGGAAAATTGGACAGAAGAGAAGTGTTAATTTGTCAAAGTAGGAAGTTCCTTAAATCTGGCACTCAGCAGGTACCTAAAATGGTTAAAATTGACACACAGTTCTTGGCAAGTACTCTCAGAGGGTGGCTGATAGGGTGCTGGGAACTGCTTGGTGTAGAGTAGATGCTGTCTGGACTCTTCTGGATTAAACAAGTATTAGATGAAATCTGCAATCTTGACTAGATTCAGTAATTCAGTTGCTTCGAGTCGTATGGTCCTAAAACATCCACGGCTGTGCTGGGCTGTGCTGGTATGTGCCAGTAGGAGCTCTAATCCCAATCCTGCAATCATGTTTGTTTGGCCCAGCGTGTCTCCCATTGCTGAGGGCGCTCCTTGAGTAGTCTAACAAGAGAACTGGTTGGCATGAACATTAGTATCAACAACAAATAAGGGCAAATATGTCCCAAATTTAGAGCCAGCAAGTTTAATAGACACGGTACTTCATAGGACTGCTGAAAATGAACCGCAGCTGCCAGGCTGTTCGTCTCACAGTATCTACCACCCCAAGGGTCCTGTCAATGAACAGGGAAAGAACATCCCAGTAAAACAAAAGCTTGGTACAAAGCCTGCCCAAATGTGGATCAATGCAGAACCCTTAAATCACCACGGCCTAGACCCACTTGTGGCAAATTTACCCCATGATGAATCAGTGCTAAAATTGTCACATCTCACAAGCCTGTCTTTCTGAGCGCAGCCTGCTTGCTCCTTTCTCACGCTTTCAAATGCACAGCCGGCCCGTTTTGTACACAGCTGCCACAGTGTGATTTGCTTAGTGTTTATGCCTCAAGCTTTGCCTCTCTGTTTCCATGTCCACAGCCTCAGTCTATTTTATGTCATTCTATCTGGAATGCATGTGAGAGAAACATCCCCTTCAGTCCCACGTGAGGATGTCAGGGCTGCAGCGACACCAAAGAATCGCACCTAATTTCTCTGATTGACTCCGGGTGGTGGTGTGAGTTGATGGGGTGTCCTCATTCTTGCCAGCCTGCTTGTTCCCATCCAGCACCACATCAAGGTGTGGCTGGGCCACAGGTCCTGGGATACCGATCTCTGGCAGGTCTTCTGTTGCCCCCTGCCCATCATCCAAGGAAGGCACTGATGCAGCATGGAAGGGACAGACAGCCTGACCAACACAGTGTGGCACCTGGCCCCACAGCCAGCAGCTCACAACTCCTCTTGCCACAGGCATCACAGGTTTGGATTTGAGCCCAGAGCTGTGGTGCAGACCCTGTGTGGTAACGTGGGTGTAAATTGAGAGCAGCAGTGGGTGATGCAGCATTGGTGTGGAGTGGCGGTGTGGGGGCTGTGCTTTGGTTTGAGAGAGGGAGGAAGGGGGAGAAAGGGAGGGAGAGAGCTAAGGTAACCACAGAAACATGGTATCCTTGGATATTAACAATCCTGACCTACTTCTGGGTATTCACTCACTCTTTTAGAGCTGTTGACAAAGGAGTAAGATGGAGGGCTTAAAGCTGTGAGGGGAAAAAAGGGATTTTTCCATGATTTTCTAGGATCAAGATTATTCATGATAATACTCCAATAATTAAAATACTTAACAGTTTTCTCCCCTTGCACATCATACTGTTTTCATTCCTGCTTTGTATACTATGGAAAGTATTTTAATAATACATTACTGAAATATAATTGACAGAGATGAATTGCTACGTGTAGGGTGTAGATTGAATTGACTGACTGGGGTGTCATTGTGCATGTATAATCTAGCTACTGTCAGCAGTGTTAATCTGGCTCTGCATTTGATTTAGATCAGAGAGAAACCCTTCACACGTGGTACCTGAGCCTGCAGAGCTCCCAGTGATCCAGCTGCAGCTCTCCACTTATATCAGTAAAATCACACTGTTGTAAGTGCAGGAAAAAAACAGCCCTCGACTTCAGGGAGATATGGAGAATTTGGTCTAGTAAGTAACTTAGAGCAACTGAGTCTGTCTACTTTATGCCAGATTAAATACTTATTTCAGACCAAAAAACAAATGACAAGGAAAATGTGAAGTTCACAGTCATTCTTAAACTAGGGGAGGGCGTTATTGATAAACAAAACCAGATGGGAAGACAAGAGTGTTGTCTGCTTTTGAACAGTAAATATTCATTGTAAAGCATGAAAAATACATAGTTTAGGGCTTCAACTGAACCCCATTAAAGCTTTCATTTCAGTGGACCATGGACCACTGTTGTGCAAAAATCCGTACCTATGTGTTAATAAAAACAGAAACTAGGGTTTAAAGTCCGAACTTTAGCTTCTAGTCTTTTTCCATTTTTGACAATTCTGTAGGAAAAGAAAAATGAGTCAGGGCTTGTCAAGGTGTTTTTAATATTTTGCTCATCTGCAATTCCTTCCTGCATACACAGTCTCAAACATTTAGACTATGCTGGCAAAATGAACCAAAAAGAATCTGAAAGTAAATAGTAGTGAAAGGGGAGCTTTCCAGCTTTTTATTAACTGCAAAGTGAAGACTGGATTAGCTAGTGATACTAACATAATGGTACCTGAATTCTATTCCAATATTTGGTATATGCAGAGTTGCCTTCTCTACAAATTGAAATCTGCAGGTATTTATATACCTTCTGCAGAATTTACATCTCAACAGCATGGTACCGACTAAAGACATGGCTTGAAGAAATCCTGTGTAGCTCTTCACCCACACCAGACCTGGTTCAAGGCACATTGTTAGTCTTCAGAACTGTAAATTATGTGCTCAGATTTGACAATTCCTACTTTATAGGTGGAAAATTTGTATTGGATGCAGGTTAAATGGTTTACCTAATGCCACTCCATGATTATTTTTGCAGCATCAAGTGGAAATTCACGAAATCCCTGTTTACAGTGTAGGCATCGATCCAAATATTTTCAATATTTCTTTCATCTGTTCAAGAAGGATTCTGCTGATGATTTGAGCATTGTCTCATGTAGACTTGTTTTGATCAGGCTTAGACTGTCTGAATTAAATCTTGGCTCCACTGAGGTCAGAAAGAGTCTTATCATTGACACTGGGTTATGATTAATGGAACTAAATCTCTGCCAGTGGCTCTTACCAGTAGCCTTGTGTACTCTACATGGTACAGCCTCACAAACACAGCACTACCTGAGAATAAACATCCAATGAACCTCTGGGGCAAACAACAGCAAATCTGGGGCACGCACTGCATCCCAGCCCCGCCTGCCCGCCCCTCATCCTCCACCCCCAGCATAGACGTCCTGGGGAGGGTGTTAAGCAGGCACAAAGCAGCAAACATGGGAGGGGGGGATTGTGTCAGTGGGCTGTGGATAATGCTGAGCAAAATGGGCAGGTTTGCAGTGCTGTCTAATGCCCATGTCCTCAGGGAAGTAGACTTATTTCAAAAAGGGCTGGTGCAGCAGGTTCATGAAAGATTTTTCAGAAAAAGACTGTCTCAACAACCTATTAGTAACACAACCTTATGAAAGACTCAGATATTTCTAAAGCTGTTAGTTTAATTTATTGTGGTTGGACTGTGGGATCTTAGGCTTTATTTTTTGCAAGGAGAATTTTTTTTAATGTTACACTCCAAGTTTGATGTTTTTTAATTAAAAATACATGACACAGATTGACTTTCTGCTCAGATTTCTACTAAGCCCCTGCACCATATTATACTCTCTCTGCTAGTGGGGTCTTATTCATTGAATAATATTTCCCACAAGCCTGTAAACTTCTGCCTTCATTTAAATAGTTATTTAGTCTTTTTTACTCCAAAGCTAAACTTAAAGGAAATGTAATTTACATGTCACTCAGAGCCTATTGTGTGTCAAATAAAAAAAACCAACCTCTATATTTTATCCCATCCAGCTGACAAGTAGAAAGATATATGTTAAAAGGGGCATACTCAGTTATTAAAGGGTGTTGACAGTAGTTTTTTTCTTTTATTTTAATTTATTGAAGTGTCCTTGCAGTAAACTAGGATTTTTAAACACAAAAATACCCTGAAATATTAGATTGTACTACCTGGACTTTATTCTTGACAACAGGCAGAATCACAAGGCAAACGGTCTGTAGAAGAAACTCCAAGTTAAAAAAAAAAACAAAACCCCAACTAGTAAGACATCCATGATAGAGACCCAATGAACTGGTTCCTGCCACTGTACAAGACAATTCCATTGCCTTTAAGTAAACCATTGTAATACTAGATCCTCGAATTCTTACTCATCTTCTCAAAGATGTGCTTCACTGCATGGGGTTCACAGTGAACACTGCTTTGAAAGATTGAGTTGTAGGTGATCAGTAGCATCTGAGCTAGCAATTACCATCAAATACCTGAAGTTGTAAGGACCATTTGGGCAGCAGTAAAGCCTTATAACCTATGAAATGCACAACAGAGGTTATGACCATCCAAGGATATGAAATATCCAGTGCAGATTTCTAAGTCTAGCAATTGGTTTTGGTGTAAAGGTCACATTTCAAAGTGGTCACATTTCAAAACAAATCTACCTATGGCAGTTTTACTATTATATTCTGTCCCCAGTCACAGCATAGCATGCGCTTCATTAACAAAAAACACCTGCTTTTTGGCAGAGAAGTTACAGTCTCTCAGTGGACAGAAATACCGATGTGCTGGACTCAGTGCGACAAGGCAATATTTGTGCTTAACAGAAACATGTAAATACCACCTCTTCTCTGAAGAGGGTGGGATCTTCTAGGCCTGAGCCCATCCATGAGCTCTCATGGGCTGGAAGTTCTGTGATCCTCCAGCACCAAGGACTGACAAGTCTGTTCATGACCTGCATCAGCAGTAGCCATTTCGTCCTGGCATCTCCATGAGAAAATAAGCCTTATATTTGCAGCTTTTTGCCAATGACAGGATTAGTGGGAATGATGGGTATCCCACTGAGGAAAATGTAAGAATAACATTAATAATGTAATTCTTATGAATTCAAGTGTTGGCCGGTCTTTCAGAAGCAGTAGAAGGGACATGATACATCCTGCAGCTAACATAGCAACTTCAAAGTGCACAGACAGTGCATGCACAGTGCCACTAAGTGATATAAATACTTCTCTTAGCACTCCATGCCAGGCTCCCTGTTGGTACAAGCTGTTCACAAGAGATCCAGGCTAAACCTATCCACAGACAAAAGGAACCCAAAAGGTTAGGAGTTTTTAGGTGGAAAGTACGTGAGGCCTATAAGCTCCCAGTTACTAATTATCCTGTAATCCTGTACTTCTTGGAGGTACAATTTTCTGCTGTAAGCCAATCTCTGTGTTGAAACCTGAATATTTACCCACCAGGTACAGTTTACTTTGGCTATGGTAAAGTTCATCCTCACCAGAGCGATACAAAACTTTGTAGGATCCTTTTGTGCCATATTCTCATCCTCACTATGTGAGGACAGAGCACACATGTTAGCACTGAGCCCAGCACCACATCCCACCACACTGAGAAGTGTGCAGCAGGAGGGGGGAAATGCATTATGCCTGCACATTGGCAGAGGTGTCCATCAGTCACAAGGCCTTAGAGCCAAACACAATCCCCAGGCAGAACTCCAATAATAAATAAGATATTACAGAAGTGCCTGCAACAGGACCAAAGTCATAGTGGAAATCCTGCAGTATGAGGATCTGGCTACATACGACTCCATGCTGGCCTGGGGATCCAATTCCTTCCCTGTCAGCTCAGAGCAGCTCAGCAGAGCAGAGGCTGTTTCTGCCAGTTATTACAGAGCGCACTGGCAACACCAGAGCAACACGTTATTAGAGTAGGATGAATAAGAACATGCTGGTAGAGCCAGGCAGCTACAGAGATTTGGAGCATCCCTGATGGCATTCCTGTCATAGGACACAGGTTGAGTTGTCCAGAAATGGACAACCCCAAAGGACTGTCTGGGTAGAGTGAGCCAGTAAGTGGCTGGTGATCCTTGGGTATTGCCTCTTCTTCCTAAAATTCTCTAGTTTTAAAATACCATGTTTGTGAGGGAAATAGCTTCCCTTTGTCTTCAGTAGGGTCTTAGTATGATGACAGCTGTGGTACATGGGGCAGAGGGCTACCTGATTATTTCTAGAGTGGAAAGGTAAAGGGCAACACATTATTGTGTTGATCTCACCACAGGATGAATTTTGAATGGGAAATAGATATTACTATAGCAATACATAATGTAAACATACTACCATAGTTTCCGGAATCTCTAGAAGTTGCATAGGTCTCGTTTTCCTTCAGACAACTCTTCTTTTTCCTGAAACAGTTTTTTTTTTGAAAGTTAGCTGTAGGGAATTCATATCCATTTTACCTGCTTTCATTGCTGGTGAAAAAAACCCGGTAATTGGAGGCATTTGCAGACATTTGAAGATTATTATGCTTTAAAAAGCTGTTTCTGCACAGCTTAGGAGGCTCTTTGGTTTTCTGCAAAAACTGCTTGTTGATTAGAGCATTAACTTGGATACTCAAAATGCTCCTGGCCAGCTATGGAGCTGGGTGACCTGGGATATGTTACTTAATCACTATACATTACTAAAAAGCATCTTTCCCTTATAAGGTTTTGTTATAGTAAGAATACGAGATATTGTAAACCACTCATTGTGGTACAGTGGACAATATACATTTAAGATAGATATTTTTGTATTGATAAAGCATGGGTCTTGGGTGACTGTTTGGTTTGCCTAATCAGGCAAACACTGAAATAATCAGGGAGCTGATTAAATGTGTTCTACCTAATTTTACTGAGAATACAGCAAGTTGTCCCAACTGTACTTGTTTGGGAGAGTATTTTGACAGAAAAGGACCTTGTAGTTCAGAACCAGAAGCTTTCTGTATGGCAGCTGGGTCTCCCAGTGTCTATTCCTTTTTCTGCTCTTATGTCTTTCTGCGTTCCTGGTTCCTTTTCTGCCAGGATTTTAAAAAGTGACTGCATATCTTGGCTGCTTCAATTTCTAGAGAGCTCTGAGATGTCCCCTCAGTGCTCAGATGCTCCTGTCACAGGCTGCAGGTACAGGAGATGCAGACCCACAACCAGACTCACAGTTCAGTCTCTTTTCTCTCTAGAGCTGCAGATGCCCAAGGCAGGAACTGAATTCAAGATACTCCCCATTTCTGTGTGTTGCTCCCTGTATGCTTCCATCTGTGAGAACCACTAGTGAGCCTGGGAATACATGTATATATAGCTGGGGTGCTAGAATACATAAAAATATTAATTTTGCATTTTTTTTTGCAATCTTGTAATGTTGGAGACAGACTGATAGCAGTCAGAGCTTGGTATATGTGTTCAGTTCATCCCTGGGTACAGGAGATGCTTAAGTAGTGATCAAATGCCCATGATTGCATAACCTGCAGCCTGATGAACTGAGTGGTTTGACTTTTGAACAGAACAAAACAAACAGAAATAGGAGATAAATAATAAGACCCTCTTTGATTTAGAAGCTGGTATTAGCCAGTACCTTGCTTCTGGGACTTTCCCAATTCAAAGATAAGTTCTCTCAGGGGAAGCCATAGGAAGATGCATTGAATGGTTATAGAATAATCTGCCAATAGGGGAGGAGACATTTCATTTAGCCTAGACTAGAAACACGGTAAGGAATTGCCCTTTAAAATGTTTTTAATCTTGTCTAATAGAATCGTGGATATTTTTGTCATTCATATCAGAATGTAATTCATCTTCTCTGTCCTTTCAGGATGAAAACTCCACCTCTGGCATTACAGTTAATGCCACTGTCTGTCCTTCAGAAGATGTGAGCCATCACACTGTGTTCAGCTGCTCATTCTTGCTGTGCTGTGTTCCTTTCTTTCCACCTTGAGAACCTAAAGCCCAGAGTCTGGCTCCCTGACTACATGACTGCTTCCCACAAGGAGAAAACTACTCATGGCATGGGAATGGGACCAGGAGTGGCCAAAGTCTGGAAGGGAATTGAAGTGACAATAACACCACAGGCACAGAGTAGTCTGTTTCCATCCCCTGTGTAGACTCTGGCACTGAGTTTCCAGGGCAGGAATACTCTGCAGCATGCCTTGCCCTTCCAGTGCACCTCTCTCAGGCACATGTCAGTCTAATGGCTTTGGCCATCTCCTCAGGCACTGGGAGAGCAGGTGCTGCTATCCCTTTACAAGGTTAAGCAACCAGCAGACAGAAGTCAACTGAGACAGGTATTCTCAGATGAAGTCCCTATCCAGTCCTGTATTTTACTCTGGTCTATTGGTTTTGTATCGAATTCTTGTTCTGTAGGAAAAGTCTTTTCTGGAAATGAACTAAATAAACAAAGGCCAAGATGAGCTCCCTCTGACTGCTATTTCCCTCCTATTATAGCTAATGTAATGCTAGCACTCTGTGGCCCTTTCCACAGCAGCATCCTTGGATGATGTTTCACACAAATCCAGGTCTTATGCTCATGTAACCAGGCCTAAACAGTCTTGTCTCTGGATAATGAAATAAGTGATACATAGACAATATGTATAATGATACATTCAATATAGAAATATAAGATAAAAGCACAAATACAACCCTTTTTTCTTTTAATTCTTTCCCCCTCCCCCCTCTTTTAAAGCTGTGTTGAGACTGGTCTTCTTTTAAATATTTTTAGAAATATTGAAATAACTGATGCATTATAATCCCAGTAGAAGCCTCACCATTATACCCTCAGGCATCGCTCTGCTATTTCAGACTCTGAGAGAGTGCAGTTTAATAGAGTGAGAAGATCAGAAAGCTTTGTCTTTGTCCTAACTTGATGTCTGAGTCCTCTAGGATCTGCTCAAATGCCCTGGGATTTCTTCTTAGTTCTCTTGAGCATTATTCCAGTGTTGTAAGAGAAGACTCTTGAACTGGGACCACCCTTCATCTCCAGAGGCAAAGGAGCTTCAGGGTAATCTTTTCATTGCCTAGGGATCTGGGGAAAGTTTAAGGCATCATTGTGCCTGAGGATTTCAAGCTATATCAGGGACCAGAAAAGCTACTGGCATACATCAGAGTGGTTTCCACAGCCTAAATCAACCCACAGCCTCCACAACAGCATATGCTACACAATATTCTTTGCTTTCGTCCCTGCCATCTTTTCTAGGCCTCATAAAGCATCAGTATTGGAGACACAGCAGGGATTGCTCTTGTCTCTTAGTTACTCAGCTCTGGTCCACGTGTGCCTTTAGAAATGTACACCAGGACACATCTAGGACAGAATCTGTCACTGTTTGGCTGGATTTCCAATTATTTTCAAATCAATGGATGCAAACTCACTAAAGAAAAGAAATCTAGAAGGATTTCATGTAACATGAATAATTAGTTACAGCCCTAACTGAACAATTGTTACACTGTGCGAGCGGTTGTGCATCCGTTTCTATCTTTAGGTAATCAAACCAACATTAGAAATAAAAAAAATATAAAAAATAGGCAATGAATATAATAAAAACTTCTAAAGCAAAGTCATTCAGATTTTAAATTATTTTCCATAAATTCTATTCATGCCTTTCCTCCCATCAGTAATGAATATTCAAGGAAAAGGTTCATGGTCAAAAGCGTTCACAAAAATAGCTTGCTTAATTAAGTGATACAGAATATTCACAGAAGTGAATTTCCTACTCATAACTGTCAAAACTACACCAGAAACCTTTCTTGAATAATTTTCCCTACTCTAGCAGGATGTGAAGACCTTCACCTGACCTTTGTGTCCCACCAAAGTGCTTGAGCTTTCTGCATGGAGAAACAAGGCTCCTTCCTAACCATTTTCTCTTTGAAATTCTGCTTGATGCTGCTGCACATCCACAAGAACCTGAATATTTTTTACAATATTGTCCTCTGTCTTCTCATTTATCTGACATCTGACATCAAAGTCCCTTTGTTGAACAAAATTATTTAAGTAACTGAAGCAATTGCCCAAAGCAGTGGCTAAAGGGAAGACGAACAAGAATTTGATTTCTGTGAACAAGAATATTTACTGTAAGCAGTGGAAAAATTCAAATTAATGGTTACCTATGGCAGAAAGCCAGGAGCATGCTGAAGCTTTTTGTGCAAGAAAAACAAGAAAACTGACTTTGTATTAAACTGTGTTGTGATTGTGGATTTTGTGGACATCCTTTGTAACCAAACAGGAATCTGTAAAACTCAGTTTCCACTGACAACATACAACCAAAAGGCATGATAATTCTCATCAAAAAACACAGGTAGGTGTTAAAAAGCAGGTATTTAGCTGATACATCTCAAAAAAAGAAAAAAATATAGAGAAAGAAAAAGATGAGAGGGGAGCTAAGCCGAGAGAGAGTAGTCTGTGGGGCTGGAGTGGGAAGTCAGTGGAGGAGCTGTCTACCCTCCAGGTTGAGCATATGCCAGAGGAGCTGGGCTGAAAAAGCAAATGGAGTAAAGAGGAAAAGCCTTTTCTGGTCTACCTAAGAAAACCTTTAGGTAAGCAGTGCCATGTTCCTGCTAGCCATGAGGCTGTGGAAAGGCTGCAGAGCAACTAACCATGTTTTTACCTCATTGCATCCATGTTTGTTTAAGGCAGAGGAGTTAGCCTTCCTAAGGTGTTTGTAACACAGGTTTTAATAACCCATTTCATGTGAGTTTCCTGCTAATGTGAGGGGAAAGAGGAGCTGGGGCAGGATGCGTTAGGGAGGCTCATCAGTATGGAAATCATACACTCCCAGTCATCTATTTAAGAGATGTGTTGGTGCAGGGGTGGGATGCAGTGACTCAGAGCAGGCAGCAGCAGAAGCCACAGAGAGGACCCAGCACATCCTCCATCCCCACTATTATAAATGACCACCCGGAATGATCGAGTCACTCAGCAAAAAAGGGTAGTTTTAATTGTATAGGTAATGAAAATTACAAAGTAAACAGCGCTGGGTGCACTGCAGAGTCACTGCTCTGTCAGTAGCACACCATTAGAGCTCGCAGGCTCTGCTTATATACAGTCAAAACATACATATTCTTTATTTCTGGTTAAATGATTGCCTTTTAAATCTTGTCATCTGACTCTGTGTGGTGCTTCTTGGCAATCATGGGTCAGGAAGGACTGTGATATTCTTAGCTTAAGTTTTTACTAGAGAGATTCTGTTGCCTAAGTTCAATCTCTCTTGTCTGGGGGCACTTCCCTCCTTATCTTGATTAGTCTGTTTCCCTATTGTGTTGAGGTACCCGGCTTAATCTTCATTTATATTGCATCTATCTTGTATCAAAAGGCTGCTTAGTCATTAACTTTGGCTTTCTTCCTTTACCCCCTTTTTATCTGTTAAACTAAGTTCATGTCTTGCTTTTAGTTGCTAAATCTTTACGGCACATTCCGCAACGCCCAGATGTACAATATTCAGTGCTTGCAGTATCCCATGGAATAATCTGGCAAACCATACAGTATACTTCCTTATATTTTTGACACGAATCAAACCTATATTTCTCACACCCACCACCATACTCGACTCGACCACCCTGCCGGGCTGCCTGGCTCCTGCCTCCCTCTGCCATCAGAGGCAAAGTGCCACCTTTGGGGAGCCACTCCAGGTGGCCCCACATTGCCCCCCTGCTCCCCTAGGCTGTGTTGTAGCTGGGCACAGGAGCACTGTGGCACCCTGGTGTCGTGGTCCAAAAGGGAAAAAGGGACACGGTCCACGCGAGGAAGGGTGTAAACAGGTGTGAACACTTTATTAAGGAGAGCATGGGATACTTATAGGGTTCAGTCACCGGGTTCTAGAACTTGGGTGCAGTTAGGGGCGGACCACGACACAAAAAGAAAAGGGAGGGAAGGTTTGTAACTTATGAGGGAAAACTGGGGGTGGCTTAGCCTTATAGGGTGGAGCTGCATTGCTCCACCGACCAGCCAGTGAGGTTTGAGGGGTACATGAACTAATCAGGGGGCTGTAACCGGGGTTCCCAGAACCAAGCACAACAGTTGGACATACAGAAGTAATAGAATGGTATTAATTACCTATCTGATGCATCTTTTATCCTAACAATAACACTTGAACAGTATAAAAACTTGTATAAACAGCAGCTCTATGGCAAAGGGTATACAGCAGGTGGTTGTGGCACCAGCAAACAGGTTCATCTATAGGTAGACATTATTCTTTCATCAGTCCCTGACAGGTGTCTCTCCTGACACCCTGGGGAGTGCTTGGGACGCATGGACTGCGAGGACAGCTTCCTCCCCTGGGAGAAGTGGTGATTTCCAGCCGTGACCTGGAGCAAGGGTTGTGACGGTGTTGTGCAGTGCCCAGCCTGCCCCTGAGCTGCTGGAGCAGGTGCAGGAGGTGTCTCACACCCAGCCTGAGGACTGGGGCTGTATTCCTCTGTGGCAGGGCTGATTGTGTGAGCAAACACCAGTGGAAACAGCACGGCCAGCTCGTGCGGCTGGGCAGCATTAGGGTTGGGCAGACTGCCGATTCTGAGCCTGCCCTCAGCGTGGTGTGGCATCCTGGCACCACGCAGGGCACCTGGTGCTTCCCCAGCTGTCCCAGGGGACAGCGCTGGGACATGTCTAGCCGCAGGGGTGCAGGGGCTGCTGCAGCAGCTCATTGGCAGGATTTGTGCAATTTGTAACCCCTCTGGGTTGAGTGTTGCTGGAAATGGAGTCATTTAAGGTGCAAAACATTTTTTTCCACCCTCCTGCACCTTGTAAGGTAAACAAAGCTGGCATGTATACCCAATAGCTGCTTGAGGTAAAAGTAAGGAAAACATTTGATTATCAGTAATAAATTGTTCTTTATATAATCACTTTGTCCAGGGTCAGTCTTAAGGAAAATACTACTGAACTTGTGCCAGATCAATAGACAGGTCCTTAAAACTGGTTTCAATTGTTAGCTTTTCTCTTTCTCCAAAACCATCTCCTAGAGATCACTTAGGAAGCTGGAGCAGAAGGCAAGAAATGACCGTGTCTGAGAGGTTTAGTTATGACAGTGGCCTACTTGGATGGGTTGAAGACAGTTTAAGTTAAAATGGATTTTAATGTTGGTGGTGTGTATGATTATACTCTGCCTCAAAAGTCCTTTGAGGTATGCAAATTATTCATATCCAGATGCTGAAACATGCCAAGATTTGCTCTGTGCTTCATGTATATAAAAAATTTCAGTTTTGTGGGATGAATTACATTTTGGGGTTTCTTTTGTTTTTTGTTTGTGGGTTTTTTTTACTAAAGAGAAATAACACATAAGCAGAAACAATTTTCAGAAGTAGACAGCCAATGTTTTGCAAGGTGCCACGTGCATCTAGTCTCAAAACTGGCACTGGGTGTTGCAAGGCATCAGTTCAGAGGCAAAAAAACCCTAAACACAAGTAATGAACTAAAGCAAACTCCAAATTTTCCTGTCCTGAAAGAAAAGGATTTCACCAAATGAAGGAATTTTTGTTTGAAAAATTTTGCAGAAAGGCTGCTCAGAAGGAAGCCACTCAAGGAGTTCTAGCTGTAGGGTAAGAGGAAGAGCCCTAAGGGTTTATCTGCATTAGCAGTCTTGAACCCCGTAACCTGTCATTACTTCCCGAAAGGGTAACACTGAGTGTAATAATTAACCCATCTATAACCAACATTTCTCTCCTAACAGAGGAAAGAGGTGGAGAACAATCTGTCAGAGCATTTGCTTTCTTCATTGTTGACAACATATGTTTGCATTGGGTACATCTAGAGAGACAGCACAAGATAGCATTAACTGCAGAGTAGTTGGAAGGAGGGAAAAAATCCCTTGATGGAAAGCTGGGAACATTTATAGCCAATTGGTAATTTTGAATGGAGCTAGGAGTACAGTTTTCCTGCTTTTTGCCTATAAATAAATCACTCAAAATAGATTCAAGTGCTGATGAGACACTGCAGTCTATTTTTCTACCTCTCAGCAGGGCAACCTGGCTTTATGGAGGACTATCACTGCCCTGTATTTTGTTTTGAAGCAGAGAGTCTCAACGGGTTGTTCAGAAAGCAAGTTTAGGCTGAGTAAGTTGAACTGAGTTCATATTTTGGCCTCAAAGACCAAATTGAAACATTGAGAATTCAGTTGACGTACACAAACCTGTAGACAGAAAAGTTCCAAAAGTTGCTGCCATTGATTGTTCCTGCCCAACTCCATGGAAGGGCTTCACTTTCTTAGGATGTTCTCAGCTCTTTCTGAAAACCAAAAATCACTGATACACTACTAATTTTATTAGAGATCCTCCAAACCCTGGCTCAGGTTCTCTCTGCCTGAAGTACCCCATCAGGCAGTATTTTTTGAGAGTCAGATGAGGATGAAGCCTCATTTCTTGACTTTGATACTGTGCCGTAGGAAGGGCTGACAGTTAAATAAAATTTACTGATTCAGCTCACTCAAATATCTGCAGAGGAGCTGCCACACTCTTGACAACACATCAGTGTGGTGTTATGCTCCTGAAGGAGCTGAATGCATGCTAGATGAAAAGCGCTCTTCATTTTTCTGCTCGAATCTATGCAGCTTTCATGGGGATTTTTCTTATGCTCACTGCTGTTCTGGTCACACTCTGTGTCAGCAAAAGGAGACAAGGTTTGTCCTTGTTAATGCTGAATACAGATGTCTTTCCTTTGGCCTGAGTCCTGGTTATCAGGGCTCTGCAGCAGAGGAGAGGAAGGAGAAGGGAAGGGGAGTAAAACTTCAATATTACCAGCTTTTCTTGCCTGTGCCCAGTGTGCAGGAAGGACTGAAGCCATTGCAGCAGGCTACTGTGCTAGTCCAGCTCTCACGAGGGGTTTCCACTTGAGCTGTGGATGTTGGAATATTGTGATGCCATAGTGATGGTTCTACTGTCACCAGGCAATTCTGTATTTAGTCAATTCAACAAGTGGAGCCTTATTTGATAGAAAAATGTGTGTTGTTTCCCTTGTTAGACCTGCTGGACTGACCTACTTGCACAATTCCCTTTTTCAGCAAATCCCTGTTACAACAATTCCCCCCTTTAAACATGAATCCTTTCTGCTGTGGCATTTGAAAGGATACAGTTGCTTGAAAGTGGGGTGACAGCTTGCTGACTTGCAGTGAAACCTCTTTAAGGGTCTGTGTTCTTGCACTCAACCAACAAAATTAAGT
Source organism: Formicarius rufipectus (assembly GCA_013399695.1). Lineage (NCBI taxonomy): Eukaryota > Metazoa > Chordata > Aves > Passeriformes > Formicariidae > Formicarius > Formicarius rufipectus. Next base: position 1,852,660 of record VXAU01005789.1, on the reverse strand, counting down.
AGATTTCTGATATTCTTTTCATCTGCGTTGTTCTAACCACTGTATGTTATCAATGCTTCTCAATATTGCACTGAGCAAGATAGGAAGCCCTTTTAAACAAGAAAAGACTTTTAATATGTTTAAGTGATTATTTTTGTAGCTTAAATAAATGTGGACTTTTACTGGGGTGCAAAAGATTACCCTTAATCCCTAAACATCTAAAGGTGTGAGCAGGCAATGGCTTTAGTATCTTTTGCCTCTGCTTTTAAATGCAAGGCAATGATTAGAAAAAGGACTCAAACATGAGCTCTGATTATTAAAAGGCCCTTGGGAGTCATCACTGATGTTCAACTAAATGTGGTTTCCTATAAAGAGCATAAGGCAAAAAGCCTAACCTCAGTACACAAAGACAGGGATCTGAAAAGCAGGGCAACCTGTTCTTAGCACAGCACCAGGCAAGAACGCAGCTTAGGATCTGTGATTTTTGGGAAGAATTAGGAAATAACTAGGCATGGGAAATGTTTCTGATAGATTCCCAGAGGTAACCTGATGTGTTTTTAACATCATGCAGCTGCAGGCTACTAACCTGAATGCAACCTAGGTGGAATTTCATCATCTGTGCTGGTCAGGGGACAAGTTCAAATAGCTCTAATAAATCTTGTTGGCCTTTAGAAATTTTGTGATTCCTTCGGAGTGTGATTTCTGTGATGAGCCTTGTGTAAGTCATGACAGGCAAATCATGTGCCTAAATGCATGCCAGAGTTGTTCCTCTGCCTGAGAAACAGCCAGCAGCTAATACCACACAGTACTCTGCCTTTAAATATTTTATTTTGGCTTTTTTGTTGACTCATGAAAATAATTGAAAGATGATGGACTAGGGTAGAAATCAGGAAATAGGCACTCTTCACTGAAGCATCTGTGGTTTGTCTGCTGTTAAGATGTGATGGACTGTTAACTGTACTGAGCTTTTGTCTAGAGCCAAGAGTTGGGATCTAGCATTTCAAAGTTTTATCAGTTTAAAACAAAAAAAGCCCTGATGCAAGCAATCCTCAGGTTAAGGTAAAAAACCTCTATGTATAGATGTGGTATTTACAGCACAGGTGTCTTGGTGAAATATGATAGTTAGGGGTCCTTGTTTAGGTTTTATGGTCTTTTATATCTAAAACAAAAGGTGCAAAACCCTCTTGCAATGAAAGAATTACTCTGACTGTGTGCAACCTGAACTTCCCTATTTGGCAAAGACATGAGGTGAACTTAAATATATGAGGAAAACCAGTCCTCCCAAAGAGAAGAACAGAAATACAACTGCGAAGTGGCAGGGGTGAGGGATGCTTGGAACTCACTGAAGCCAGAATCTCCTGATTTGTGAGACTAAATTCTTTCCGATAGAAAGCCAAAGATTAAATATTGAGAACTTAGGTTTCTGAAAATGACTAAAGAGTCAGTTCTTAGCTGTCTGTCCAGCTTGAGAAAGAAGTTGGAAGTTATTTTGATTGTCAAAGGATAGTTTATAACATGTTTGTTTTCAGAAATGGCTGAAGCATCTTAGATCAGAAAATCACTTTCTGATTCTTGAGCCTTCTGGTATATCTAGACATCTAAGAGGATGGCTTTTTCAGATATTCTAGGCAAAGCCATCTATCAAATTCTTGGAAAAACAATGTTTGTGAATTTTTCTTTTTTAAGACAAAGACTTAGATTTCATAATCATAGAGAGGAAAAATGGAAAAACAAAAGCTAAAAGCTCAAATCTCAGAAAAAACATAACACATATTAGCATTATTTGTTGAATGTCATGATTTTAAGGTAAATTGTGAGCCCGGTTAATGATTAATTCCTCTCTCCCCCTTTGAAGTTTAGGATCAAATATAACACTAGGAATTGAATGTCAACCATTTTGACCAGAAACTACTGTCATGATTCTGGTGCTCTTTGTGCTATTACAAACCTCACTTTTGTACCTTCTTCTAAGGAATATCCATAACAGCTGGGAACAACATAGCTTAAGATTTGGTTGACGATTAACAATTCTGGCATCAGTGAAGTTCAGCATAAGAGTGCCGGTACTCCAGCCCCTTCATCAAACTATGGTTAGTTTTGCTTTTATGGAATACCTTAGGCAAGCTGAAAAACTTAGATGTTAGCTTGATTTCGTAAGTAAAAGAAGGTTGAGACAGGTATGTGTCTGTCTGTGATTCACCTTGTCTGACTTTTTAATCCACATCCAACTGCAGTCAGTATGACATAGTTGACACTGAATTTAAATAAAATTAATTCTTTACATGAATTGTCATACAAGTAGAGGGGAGAGACACTGTTAAAGTCTCCAGTGAGAAGGAGAATTGCATTGAGAAGCCCTCAATTTTTTACACCAGAGAATTCACACAGGAAAAACAGCTGTGAATTTCCTGCAATCAGAGCCAACTTTGCTCAGAATTTATGCCTGTTAGGCAGGAGTTGCATCAACCATATCATATGAACCATAAGGCACAAATTCCTAGGAAATTGTGTTTCCATAGCTTTTGTGTTATAGAACTACTTTGTTAGTATTGACCAGTAAAGCAAAGATCACACTTGTATTCTCGTCCTCTAACTAAGGAGCTGTTTCAGATAAAGTTTGCAAAGTTCTCTTTTAGGAGAGAGTGGTTTCAGGTGTAAACAGAGCAGGATGTGGGCAATAGCCCCAGGGGAAATGAGAGCCTGGGCTGCACAGGTGTTGGGACCATGCTGAAGAACCTTGCCAAAAAGAGATGGAAGAACATGGAAAAGGAGAGGCAAGAAATTGAGCTAAGGACTTTAATAAAATAAGAAACAAACACAGAGGCCTGAAGAAAGAAACAAAATATTCTTCAAAGTGACAGAGTTAATGAAATCCTTTTGCTATGTGTTCTGCAGTAGAGTTCTCTGGTACTGAATTTTCCAGTGCAACCTCTTAACCAGCTTTTTGTCCAGCAGCTGGGAATCCACAGCATGTCTTCCCAGAGTGGATTCACTGAGTCTGAATAAGGGCTGAGTTTCCCTTTCAGCACTCCTCTGTGGGAGAACTAACAAGGTTTAAGAAGGGATTGATAGGAACAGGTAATGCATTAGTGCTGGTTTGCTTGGAGAAGGTAATTTATATTTAGTCACTGGATGGCTTGGACATTTTTCTGTAGACCATGATTTACATTATGTAGGTTTTCTCTACAATGATGCCTAAGGTAGCTATGAGAATGCCTTCATGCGTTTTCTCACTTCACCACTCATTTTGCTCACTAATACCAGATCATACACACAAGACATGTTCACACAAGGAAGAAATATCCCAATTTTTAAAAAGGTATTTATACCTGAGTCTCAGTCAGTTTCAGTATTAGACTGTTACAGTTATCATCAGACTGTTAAAGCCACAGTCGTGGGTTGATATGATAGAGAGGGGATGAGCTTTTATTAATTGTTTACCCAGATTTTAACTTGTGCACATGCCTCAAAGCAAATTAAGGTTTTAAATTTCCATTACTGTGGTTAGCTGTTACTCAGAAGTAAGAGGAGGAAGTAGAAAATAACTTCAGTGAACCTACATACTGCTTAAAATGCAGTATCATACAGTCACAAAATGGTTTGGGTTGGAAGGGACCTTAAAGATCATCTAGTTCCAATCCCCCTGCCATGGCCAGAGACACCTTCCACTAGGTCAGGTTGCCCAGGGCTACACCCAACCTGGCCTTGAACACTTCAAGGGACAGGGCATCCACAATTTCTGTTGGCAACCTATTCCAGTACTTCACCACCCTCATACAGTCAAGAATTTCCCTCTATCATCTAACCTAAATCTCCCCTCTTTTAGCTTAAAACTATTTCCCGTTGTCCCATCACTATTTGTCTGTGCAACAAGTCCTCCTCCAGCTTTCATGTAGATCCTCTTTAGGTACTGGAGAGTGCTTTAAGATCTCCCCAGAGCCTTTGATGCAGCCCGGGATGTGGTTGATTTTCTGGGCTGAGAGTGCTCATTGCAGGGTTGAGTCCAGCTCTTCAGGTGCCAGGACCGGGAAGTCCTTTTCTGCAGGACTGCTCTCAATGAGTTCATCTCCCAGGTCCTGTTTGTGCTTGGGGTTGCACTTGCCCAGGTGCTGGACCTTGCACTTAGGGTTATTGAACTTCATGAGGTCCTCATGGGCCCACTTCCAAGCTTATCCAGGTCCTCCTGGATGACATCCCTTCAGTTAGGAGATAAGGATGTCATGTGGGATTGTGTCACAGATCTCACAAAAGTCCAGGTAGATGACATGGGTCAGTCTTTTTTTGCTGACTGGTGAAGTCAACCCATCATAGAAGGCTACCAGATTGGTCAAGTAAGGCTTGCCCTTAAGATTAGTTAGTTTTAGCTGCCAGAGTTGCAGCAAGAAAACCACTTATTTCAAAGAAAGTCTGGTCTTGCTTAGCCTGGGAATGTGGGGTCAAAACCTTGGCAAGGTCTGGGTTTTTATATTCAGCTGGGGTCTTTTTCAGGTACGCTGTTCCCCATCCTATAAAACCCCTTGAGGTGGGTGAGGGCGAAGGCAGTGCAGGTAGGAGTCAGCAGGACAGCTTCTTGGGGCCCCTCCCTCCATCCCCTCTATCCCCACCAGCCTTCCCAAGCAGCTGCCACACTTTCCTCCAGCCCCACGCTGGGGCAGGCGTGGGGCACCTGTGAGTGCCATAGCCCATGGGCCTCCAGAAGTCATGGCAGTGTCTGGCAAGCAGGGCAGCTGTGGGAGGCTGAGCAGTGTTGACAGCACATGATGGGCACTACTCCTGGTCCCGGGTCACCCGCAACCTGGCAGCATCTCACAGAGGCTCAGTGCGACGCCTTGTAGGAAATGCTGCTTCCCACTCGCCGTTGCCGTGGTGATGGGGAAACAGGCCCCGTTTCAGACTCTTTTCTTGGCAGCAGTGTCTGAAGGGAGCGGCCAATGCGTGGGTGCATGTCAACCCTGCTCCACACTCTCACTATAATCGTGTGTATATGTACATAAAAATACATATATACACACTTTTTTTTTTGCTAGAAAGCCCTTGCAGAACCTGTTTGAGGAAGCAAGTGAAACGACTGATATGAACCAGAAAATCAAGAAAGCAGCTTATGCAGGGGAAATCCTAATTTTGGAAAAAAACCACCACTCCAGCGTTCACCTTTGCAAGGCAGCATTCAGTTCTTTCCACTGCTGCCAGCTGTGCAACAAGCATAGGAGAAGCTGAATGACCAGCACAGCTGTGCCAGGTGGGGAGGCAGCCCCAGGCTGAAGGGGTCCCATGGAGCTCCCAACAGCTTCTTAGTCATGAGCAGAAAAATGCCTTCTGCAAGAGCTGCTCTTTCTCTGTGAAAGAGGAGGGGCTCTTTAGATGAAGTGCAGGACATCTTGGTGTGCCAGTGCTCCCACACCCCTTGTGCTTGGCCTTGCAATGCTCATATGACCAGGGAGATTTCATCTGTCAAAACGAGACACATCTCACCACAGTGAGGTCAAAGCACTACCAGTGATCTGCTCCAAAACAGTGGCTGCAAGCAACTGCATATAAACTACTCATGTTGTGACCTATGCATGCCTTTTACTTGCTTTTGAAGAATTAATACAGTGAGATCTTGTAATTTTTCCTGTTAATTCTTTTCCTGAAAGATCTCTGTATATCAGCAGCCACATGTACAAGTGACCCTGCAATAGCAAAGTAAGTTGTGCTTCAACAGGAAAGAGATCCTGGAATAACATATGGCCTGCAGTCTAGAGATGATTTTCCTTTTATAGTGCTAAGGCTCAGTTTTGCTGTAGGCTGAATTACTCCAAGGACTTCTCTGATTCAGGACACAGCATTTAAGCTTAAAAAAAAAAAAAAGAAAAAAAAAAGAAATTGTATATATTATGAAATTTTTTCACCCTGATGTTTGTCTTCTTTACGAATGTAATTTTCTTAAAACAGACCTCTAAGTTATTTTCTCAGTACTGCAGTTTTCTGCCTAGTAGAAATCGGCAGCTGTTTCAGTTTCTAGAGGAAGAAATCAGAAACACAGAAGGGAATTCCACAATTGGAATTTAGCCAGAATTTCAGCCAAGTCAGGTGGCAAAATAAGTGAAGAATTTATCAAATAAAGGAAAAAGAGAAATTTAAGAAAAAATAATTTCCTTTGGCCTAACTCACTGCATTATGTTTCTCAAATGTTGCTGATATCTCTGGACTGTAGGGGATAATGCATTCATGGAATCCTCTTTAGAGTAAAGTGAGTTTAGGGTAGTCAGACCCTACTATTCTGGCCTTATAATTGAACATCCTTGGCCTCACTCTATCATGGATGCTTTCTTAGTGTTATAATTGGCAGAGTCATTTCTGTGGGAGTGTGAAATACCATGTAAATATGTCAGTTCATATTTAGATTACTGGTAAAATTCATTTTGCATGCCCTTTTGATCATTTGCACTAGTCATCAGTTATTTCTTCAACTATTTGAGGAGCACTTGTTGCTTCACTGGCTGACCTGTTTCCAGTGTAGGATCAGGTGAGGATTTGGCTTCTATAGAAGAATTGCCAAGGAATGGGACAGTGTGTGATCTTTTTAATCCCCTCCCCACTTTTCCCAATGGAAGAGTGCTGCTTCCAAAGTGGTGCTTGGATGATAAACTGGAGCAGCAAGCCTCAGCATAAATAGCACTGCCTTTTTAGTAATGCATCACCCCAAATGCATGAATTGACAGGCATTTCTGTGATTCCAGGTTCTCTGCACCATATATTCACCTTTCTAGGGAAGGATGCCATGGATGTGTGGGCAGACTGAGGGCTTACTTGCCTGGGCAACACAGTGAGAAACCTCTCAGCACTTCCTGCTGGAGAGGCAGAGATGGGGGCAGAGTGAGAGTTAATGTCTGGGTAAGGTTAAGTTGGGATCTGAGGGATCTGCAGAGCTGAAAGTTGATACCTGCTGTATTGACTGATGGATACTTAAAGGACATGAGGGGTCTAGGCAAAGCATTCAGAAGGCAGATCCTGCCCAAAATATAGTTACATAGAACCAGCATAATGATTATTTTGGAGGCAATCATTACATGAGTCTGAATCATAACTTTTAAATTTTTTATATATTGACGATTATTTACCTGGGGCAAAACACACTTCTCTATCATTGTGCTAATTTCTCTTTGCAAAACTTGGCCGAATTTAATGTTATACTCTGCTCCTTTTTTCTTGGAATTTGCTCTCACCTTATGTACAGAAAGATCTAAATTTACTAGAGCTTTGTCACCTGCTTCAGAAAGAAACACCTCCTTTTCCTCACTGAATCTGCAAGTTCAGTAGCAGTGAACTCCAAACAGCAAGGGCAACCTGAATACACTTGAGGCCCATGTAGTCAGTGTGTCAGTGCATTTAATAATCAAAAAATATAGTTCTGTCAGTTACTGTTCCCTGAAGAGTTTTAACTTTAGTTTAATGCTGTGGAGAACATAAACTAAACTCCTTTATAGATTAATTTTGCCTCTTTATTTTCAAGGTTTCCAATTTTGCTTTGATACTGTGTTTTTATTGTAAAACATTTACCATAGAGAGGGTGGAAATGTTTTACTTGTTCAAGTTTTATTAACAATCTATAAGTTGCAAACCAAATGAAGGTTTCCTTATTTGGAAACTTGTTCCTTGCCACTCAGACTGTTTGAAGCACTCAGAGGGCATCTCACTGTGTTCCAAAGCCATGTTATCTCAGCAAACTGTCGTGGACCAGCAAAGGTAACACAAGGCACAGAAAGCAGGAGGGGCCTGGGTGGTATCAAATGCTTCAAGTTATGCCCTAGAAGGACAATAATCAAATCTGGTTTTGTGGCTTTTTAATGTCTGAAGAATTGTCAACTTCAATGATGATTGTACAATAACAAATGAGCACAAGGAAGAAGTGAGGAGTCTAGTTTTGTGGTTTAGACACAATAGAAAAACAGAACAAATGAAACAGGAAAGCAATATATACAGCCAAGTACTTTAAGGTAGCTGTAAAACATGAAAATCTGTGTCCTGTGGAATTTCTGATCTAAAAGTATTAAAAGCAAATTGGATGTTTAAATCTAGTGATTGTGATCTGGGGTGTTTAAGGGACAACAACTTATATGACAATTCTGTGCGAAGAAATATGCATATTTCACTTTGATAGTCTGATATCTTGTGGTTTGAGAGGCAAATATATTTTTCTAATTTTATACTCCAAATATCCTGTTGAACATTAGTTTCTCAACCTCACTCACTACTTTTCTTGTTGCTGTTCAAACTGGCTTATATTCTTGCTGCAACTAGAAAACCTCCCTCCCATAAGCACATACCTCAGTCACTCACTTAACTCAGTACCCAAACAGTCTAGTTTGTCAGGGTGAGGCAGCCCTGGCACATTCATGACCATTTATCCCCTATTGAACTGTCACACTGAAAGTCAACTAATATTTTGTACTGTACTGTCATTTTCAATAGCCGTAAAAAGATTTCCGTGACAGGTTGTCCTTTCTGTCTTCTCACATGTAATTAGTCTCTTATGCTACTAAACACAAACATAGTGTTTGCTTTTTAGAAATACTGAAGGTGGTATATCATTTGAGCCACAAGTGGAAGCAAAAAAACCTGGATATCTTGAAAACATATATTTCAAATCAGTGAACTGTTCCAAAAGGAGCATCACATTGCTGTGTGTAATACAGCGTAGCAGAAAGGCAGTGCCCTCAACAGGACAGATGTCAATTAAAATGTGCCTCATAACAGGATAAACTCTTGTGAAGGATCCCTCAGTTACAAGGCAGCATGGCAGTCTCCTTGGATCACACATGAATTCTCTACAAATGCACTCTCAGTCCTATGAAAAGTCAGTCAATTACCCTTTTACTGTAATTTTTGTCATGTTTTCAGTGTGTATTTAACAGAGCAACATGGAGCTTTAGACATTACTGCTGAACCTAAAGGATCAAAGCTGGCTGTCAATGGCCTAAATGAGAAGGGTTAATGAAAAAAGATTCCTCCTTGAAGGAAGTATTCTCTACTCAGTTTCAGAAGACAAAGCTCATCTGAACTGGCACTATTATGCCTTGCCTCAGCTCACAGCCATGTCATTTATCTCTCCTCTCACACATTATCTCTGACAGAGAAAGAGGATATGACAGAGAAAGAGGATATACATAAACAACAGTTAAAAATGCAAAGTATTTACTGGGGATTTGGCTTGAATTAATGTATTTTCTTGTCTCTCCAAGTGTCCCTAGTATTTGCCTTTCTCATTTCCCATGCATCTCTCTTTGAAGAACTGCCCCAGATAAAAATTCCCTATTGGCATCCATGTTCTGCGGGGCAGTGCAGGATCTCATCACCTCCTTTCCATCTCCCCCTTCCATTCTGACAGCAGCAGCCTCTGGTATAGGCAGATATGGTATCTGCAACTCCTGTTTTTAGTGACTTTATTAAGTATAAGCTCTTTTCCTCAGTCAGGAGACAACAAAGACAAGGAAGGGAGTGGGAGTGTGGACTCCGCTGCTGCAGGTGCAGGGAATGCTGCTGCAACAAGAGATTACCCATATTTGAGCAGCATCTTCAGACCCAGCAGGCTTCTCACAGCCTCCCTGTGGAAAGAAATACCAAACCTTTTCTGAGTATTAATTAGTCACCACTGCAGAATGATTTTAAACTTGTGAATTCTCTTAGCAAGCAGTTCCTAGTAAACATGTATTCTTCAAGTTCCTGAGTTGGTTGTGTTGATGGCAATATCTGTAGAGGTTTTAAGAGCACTAGAATCTAATCTGGACTACTCAGTTTAGTCAAGATGACTTGTGCATCAGCATCTCCAATAAATGAATGATCGTATTTGTACAGGACTTGTCATGTGTCTTATGTCCTCTACCTAAGTACCCATAGGGCTCCCATCACTACTGCATGCAAATGTGATGTAGATCTTACAGAAAATCATCTTATTGGAGCTATTCTTGATTTACAACAGCATCAGTTAAATGTGAAGTGAATTTATCAATAACGTCTCTGCAGAGTGCTTTGAGCATTATTCAGAGTGTTGTAAAAAAGCCATAAACAAAGGTGGTTCTTACTGGATTTACTGAACTGTTGCAATGTAAACACGAACACCTTACAACTGAGGCATGTTCCCTCAGACTCACCTCTGTCCTGGGTACAGAACAACATGAGATAAGTAACATGAATGGAAGGTTTTATTTAATCTTCTGACTTGCTGCAACAGAGAGAATTACTGGAGAGTATGTTGAGTGACAGTTCTCCTAAAAAGATTGTCTTGAGAATGTTTTAACACTGATAAAATGGTGACTAACATTTCAGAGCTGTTACAACACGGTACCTGCAGAAAGGCCACTCCTTGGGAATCAGTGCAACTGAGAGTAAGCTACAAGAACACAAGAGGAAAAAGACCTTCAGAATGAAGAAACAAGAACTAGTGAGAAATGCTAAATATTTCTACGTGTGGAGTAGTCTCCTTTTCCTAGTGTCAAAGCCTGTACTTCCTCCACAGGCCAGGATGTGCAAGGGCTGAGTATCCCTCTTTGTACTTTGACACTGCTCTGTGTCTGCTCTGGCATTTTGTGCAAGACCAAAGGTGAGTTGATCTTTGCAGGAAGAAATTAAATAGGTGGGGTCGGCACAAAATTAGTTTGAATTTCCCCCTATTGAAGCAAACCTTTCCCTCCCCAAGCCCTCAGACCTCAGCAGGGCAGTCTGCTTCTCCTAATTCATCAGCTGTCTTGTTCATGGCCACCTGAGCTGCCACTTCCTTTGCCTGGCACCCCTGCTGCCACTTATGCCATGAGGGAATATAAATCTCTCCTGCAGTATATGAGAGCTTTTAACTTCCAGTTTGTACAGTTATAAAGGAAAATCCAAGGGGAAATACAGAGGGGAATGTGAGAACAGTGCTGGCAGAAAGAAGGATAATATTTAAATTCTTAGCAGCCATGCTTTGAGCTTGCCCTACTGGCTGTAGCCTATGGTGTTTGTAGGGCCTTGTGCTGTAGGACTCTGCTGTGTTTGGGGTGTGATATTTAAAATGGTGAGCACACACAATCACAAACACAGACACACACACACAGAGGCATAGAGGGCTGACTGCTTGTACCTGCTAAGGTACGAGCTAAAAAATCAGTAGGCCTTGTGATCCAGACAATTTGAAGAGTGATTTTATTTTGTTTTCCTGACTAGTCTTCTTACCAGTTTTAATTGGAAGCAAGCTTTTTTCTTTATTTTAATTGCCTACCTCAAACTGTGATAGTAATTTTCTGGGTGTTTCACTGTAGACAGGGACGTTCCAGAGACTTCAAACTTTAAATATATCTATTACTGTGTAATTCACTTACCATTTGTCAGTGGGTAAGGAGGTTGCCTTCAACCTACTTTGGACATTTAGCAGGATACTAGAAATTAAAAGTCTATCCAAGAGTCTAGTTCTAAAGGGGTTTTTTCATTCTTTTTTTAAAAAATTGTATTTTCTGACTTCATGCATTGTTATTATTTGTAAGAGTTACAAGAAAATTTCCAAGCCAGCAAATTTTGAACTGTTAAGAAAAGCCTAAACAACCCTGAATACACTATAATAGAAGCCTAAAACCCATTAACTAAATGCAGAGCAGTGTCTACCGCAATGGAACAGAGCAAGGTGTTTCAACAGCAGTTAAAGCCATTGGAACTGATGCTGTGGTTGCGAGGCCTGAAGTTGTGGACAACAGCAGCTCTGGCAGACATTTCTGCTGTGAAAACATCAGGCAGTCCACAAGTAAAGACACATCAGCATGCTTCATCTGGCAAGCTGTCAGTGCACTGCTTTCAGACAGTGTCTTCATGTTTTGCTTCCTAAGCTTCCACTTGTCCTTGACTGCTCAGTTATACACAGTATGCATATATACTACTACTTATGTGTTTCTCAAAATCACTGGAAATGGACTGTCCCTATTCTGCATCATTTCTTTGAGGGTTCCTGGTGCATAGGAATGTCTTTCTCTAGTAAGCCAAAATGAGTTCTTTTATCCTAAATTATCTGCCAATGGGGCTAATGGCTAAGAAACAAGAGCAGGCAACTCTTCCAAAGGGTAGTGAATGACAGAAAGGGGCTGTGACCTTTATCAGCAAACCTGCCTTGTGGTACTTCCAGGTTACCCCATCACTGGGTGTTGCACAGCCCCTTGAGTCACTTGATGGGGTTGCAACTGCTGCATGAGAGAGCTGGTTTTCCATTGTTAAGTCTCTGCAGCCATCCAGTACCAATGGATCTGCCTCTTGGATGCTACAGTGCCTTTTGCAAGCTTTGCAAAATGTATTATCAAAAAGACATGTTTCAAACAGTAAACCACTTTCTTTATGAGATTAGTGATGGGTCGTTCTTAGCAAACAAATTTTTGACAGTAAGTTACCACATGTGGACAAATGCAGTGCATGCTGTGACCCGTGACCAAAGTATGGGGCTGAAAGGAAAAATTTAGAAAAAATCTGATAGCAAACAGGGTGGTCTAAGGTTGACTACCAGGAAAAAAACCCAGAGGAAGTAGAAAAAGAACTCCTCTAAAATTTTTTGGAGCTTCTTATTTCCTGAAGTTGAGCAGATAAATTGATGTAGGCAGCAGCAAGATGAAAAAAGATAGGTTTGGGGGAATCTTTTTAACTCATAATATTCTACTAACCAGGAAGTGCAAATTATAAATGCTTGAGAACAAGCCCTTTATAACGCTGTTCCTGGTGACTGTTAGCAGAATAGTTACCTGGGACTGCAGTCTGGAAGAAGGTATGCAATACAACATGTTGGAGTAATCTGACTATGACCTGAAAATAAGCAGGTAGATTGATGAGGCTATGAAGGATGAACCTATTCATGTTTAGATCAGGATACAGTAGCAATACAGTGTTGAAAGACACGGTAACTCTGACCCATGCTTCATAAAAACTTGTTGATGACAGCACTGGAATAGATGAAACCAATTAAGAAGGTGATGAGTCAGGTAGAGTTTAGGAGGGTTATGACTGGGTCATGTCATGATTATGATAATGAAATATTAGTGTGTTTTCAGTAGCATCTTTCATTACAAGAATGACATCTCTTTAAATGTATTACTCTGAGTAGGAAATTACAGTGACTATCTCTGGAAGGAGAAGTGGTTTGGTATGCCAAGTTCAGGGCAGTGAGGCACTACCCATAAGATAAGCAAGCAGAAAAATGATGTGCAAGTACCTAAGAAGGACTATATTCTACCTTACAGTACACCTGAGAAGCATGCTGTTTGACTGGCCTGTCTAATCCCTTGCTTCTGCCCTTAAGAGCTCAAAATACCTTATTGTCATAGGAATGTATATTTAACATGTGGCAACTGGGATTGTGTGAGGAAGATAAAATATACAGCTAAAATAAATAAATCAGACTGATAAACAGTAGATAGTAAAACTTTTGTGCTAGGTACAGGATCACCTACTCTGGCATATTCCCCACCTGCTCAGCTCTAGGTCACTCTGTATTTATTCTGCATCAGACATATCTTTCTAAAGCCAAACAGAATATCACAGGTATTTGTGCCTTGAAGAATATGACTACAAATTACCTTTAATATTGTACAGGGGAAGGGGACAGAGAAGAAGGAGGTTTCTCTTTTCTACTAATAATAGATCAAAATAGGTTGGAGCCATTAGAATAGGACTCTGTTCTTGACAGATTAAGCAAAATTAGTCAGATTTGTAGCTAAATGAGTCATGAATGGGTAAATCAGGCCCTGAGGGAAATAGTATTGGATCTTCTTTCCTTTGATTCAGCTTAGCATGCTTTTAAGAGACAGTGTCATTCAGGAATTGCTGTGTTTTTGACAAATATTAAAGTACATAAAAAATAGAATGCAAGCACCAGGATTCCCCTCTGAGAGCACAAGTAGCCAGTGTTCTACTGAAGCTCTCTGTACGGTATCCTTAGCCACTGAATCTTCACCAAATACAAATATATACTGTTACATGTCAGACTTGTTTCACAGGCTCAGTACTTGTGCTGAGTAGCCAGCATATTCAGCTAAAAGGGAGCTATAGTTTAAGAAGGAATGAAATTACAGCTATGGGCATATAAAGCTGTTCTGTAACTGGAAGCTACTATGACCTTAAAATTTTGTTGAAGATAGTTATGTTCTCTGGAATTAGATGGTGAATTAGATGAGAAGATTATAAGGAAAAATTACTTACTTTGAGGGTTACAAAGTGTTGGAACAGGCTGCACAAAGAGGTTGTGGAATCTCCTTCTCTGGAGATACTCAAAAACCTGGAGGTGATTCTGTGCAACCAGTTCTAGGTGAACCTGCTTTGTCAGTGGGGTTGGACTAGGTGATCTCCAGAGGTTCCTTCTGACACCAACCATTCTGTGATTCTGTGACTCTGTGGTATTTGTTGAAAAGACTTGGTTGATGGATTTCAAAACCCCAAAGGAGCCACAACATGGCATCCCATTTTTGATTCCCACAAAAACCCCAGCTGATACACAAAACAGATCTCCATGTAAGGTATATATCATTTCCAAGCATATCCCTCAGTCTGGCTAGATTTTTATCTAGTTGATCTGATGAGTTTAGGTCACCTCTTCTCTAGTTTGTGCTGAGTTTGTTTTTTCCAGCTTAGTTCTTGGTCAGCAAGTAATTACTGTCTGGATAGCTGAAGTTGCAAGTGTTTGTTAATGACGGTCAATCAAAAAATAGCAATTCCACAGTAAAAGAACATATAAGAACTGCCCTTTCAGTATGTGTGTTTGAAATAAAAAGTACACATTCACTGGAATTTCACATCTCCTTGAGACAAATCTAGCAGTAAACTACTCATTGTGTTACTAATGGTCATTCAATGGAATGGAAATGCAAAGTGCTTTGTGCAAGTGTCCTACACCCTACATTAGAAGTTGCATTGAAATGATGGATGGTTCCTCCTTGATTTTTTTAAGTGTGACTTGTCAGCTCTTCTGTGAACAAGGTATGGAATGGTAGAACCTTGTTGACATGTTTTGAAGGAACAGAGGAACATGAAAATTACCAAAATAGATTGTATTTTCAGTTCTAAGATAGCATCCTATTTTTGACAAGTTCATATATCAGGCATTCTGGATCAAGGTGAAGGTGTGAGAAAGGCACTGTAGGGCAAATAGGAATTTAATTCTAATCTGGATTTGTAGTAGTAGTTATTGGCATCAAAGATGAAGTGTGAATTAAATTTTAAAAATCCATAATAGTCCTAGATTTACCTTTTTTACAATTTTTTTTGCTTATATTGAATATATTTAATAAAAATATTAACAGTTTTTTTAATATTAACTTTAATATGACTTTTAAATTTCACATTCTGAGAGACATCTCCAGGAGGCTTGTGGAATGCTGCACCATGGACTTTGTAGGCAAGGGGAAGCCACCTGGAAGGTAGAGGGAAAAATTGCTAACAGTCAGTGGGAACAGTTTTATCCATTCCTGTCCAAGCTAAACAGGAGAGACCTTCGCTGAGCAGTGGGTTTTAAAAAAACTAATCAAAGAGGTCCTTCCAATTGCAAATCACAACTGAAAATTGACACTAATGCTGCATATTGGGGAAGCTGGCATTGGTGAGAGACTTCTGTTGCCTGTTTTCAAAGGAAAGAGGTCACTCCTTTACTCATTTGTTTGGTGTTTGTCATAATAACTGTAATTATGAGGCACTACTGTGACAATTTAATGTAATTTAGCACATAATTAGTGAACAAAAATATACACAATATCTTTCAGGGAGCCATGCTGCTAATAAATAGTGGCATTCAGTGACATCTTTCTTGTCAACGAACTCATCAGGCTTATGTAGCCCACAATATTTTCACTTGTCTTTTTTTTTTTTTTTTAATGAATGAATACAAGTATCAAGGCAGAATTACTGAAGTAGTTCTGCAAAAATTCTGCAAAAAAAAAAAAAATCACCCTGCAAAAAATGCTCTGCCCTTTGGCAAAGACGGCTTACTTGTTGTGACCATTCTGCATGCATGCCACAGAAAACTCAGACGATGCAGTTGACACATATCACAATCACAAAGTTGACGCAGAAGAACCTAAAAAACTCCCTTTTGAAACCCTCCTAAATATTAATGTGACTATGGAAGCACTGAGCACACTGCCTCAGATCAAGTATCTGAAGTGATGTGTTTTCCAGTCCAACAGTTTATCTTAGATGAATAACTTAATGCTTTTAAATCAGACTTTAAAATACAAAGCCTGAAGAAGTCCTGTGAGAATCTTACCAGCATGTATAGATATCTGATGGAAGGAAATGAAGATAAGGGAGCCAGACTCATTCCAGTAGTGACCACTGACAGTTCAAGAGGCAATGGGCACAAATGGAAATGGCATGAGATGTTCTCAACACAAGAAAACTTTGGGGGTTTTTTGTGAGTTTTTTGGTTAGTTTGTTTGTTTTTTGGGGGGGTTTTTTGTTTGTTGGTTGGTGGTTTTTTGTTTGTTTGTTTGTTTGTTTGTTTTACTGTGAGGGTGATCAAACACTGGCACAGGTTGCTCAGAGAGGGCCTGGATCCTCCATCTCTGCAGATACTCAAAACTCAATCAGACACAGTCCTGAACAACCTACAGTAGCTGACCCATCATGAGCACAATGGTTGGACTTGATGAGCACCTGCAGCTAGAGAAAATCTGAGGAGGAAGGCAGAAGATATCTCAGGAGCTGGGTGCCCACAGCCAGATGTTTACTGCATTAAAAAAAAGAATGGGCAAAGCACCGTATTTGCTTCCGTATTGTGATCTTATTAGCCTGCCTGAGTGCTGGAAGGGTGTGAGTAGTCCTTCCTTTCCACAAATCTGTTTTCATCAGCCCTATTCAAAACCTTTCATTCTAAATCTGAACCCTTCTGGTCCTGCCCTTTCTATATCAGCCTGTTGTACGGGGATGTGGTTAATCCCCAAGCCCTTGACCTTTAGTGATTTGTACTGCTGTCAAGACACATTATACAGCTTTCCAAACTGCTCTGCACTACAGAAGAAAATGCCCACAGTAGGGTTCTTTTGTTTAAACTACCATGCAACAGGCAATAGTTTTGTCATGCAAACATTTTCTTATTTTCCTTCTGGGGAAACAAGACTCCCCTATCCCTTTCCCAGAGAGCTGAGAAGCTCAAGTAGGTGCAGGGGAGCTGCCTGCAATTTGCAAACCAATGAAGATTATGTTATTCCTGCTGGGACAGAAGCTGAGAGGAAAATGTGAGCTTAGTATTAATACCTAGGAAGATGATGGATTGATTTTTTGAAGAAAAAACTTAATTTCTCAAGTTACCCACAGCTTTGAAAAAAAATGGGTTGCTGGGATTTAGGAGCATCTATAAGGTACTCAGGAACCTCAACTCTATTCTTCATGGGCTTTGATGGATAAGTTACCTAGGAAAAGTTGCAGAAATTAGAGGGTACAAAGACAGCAGATGCACCATGAAACCAGTCTCCTTGAGTTTCCTTTATTCAGAGATTTAACCTTAGCATAGCAGGAGCAATTTCTTCTCTCTGCCAGTTCAATTCTTGTTTTCTTTTTTGAGGACTTTGGCATGTGTCTCAGCTGGACTAATGGAAGTTGTGAAATGGACTGAAAATAGCAACTAATTTCACAATCAACAGTGATGACTTTCAGCCATTAGCCGGAGATGCATATTGATATGGAGCTGACAGGAGAGAAAGGACTTGGATGTATTAGAAATTCCCATAAAAGAAAAGGTTACAGAAAGCGTTTTCTTCCAAGATTTACTATGTTCTGCTTAAGAATGCAATTTTAATGCCAAAGGGAGATTTCATACCAAATTATCTAGCCATTATCTTTAAGAATCAGTTTCTCACATCAGCTTACCAATAGAAACATTTACTTTCCATGGTAAAGGAGATTAACATCAGATAGTTTAAAAGGACTGTATCTGCAACAATAATCTTAGCCCTACATGCACAGTGATGACCTTTAAACTAACAAGTGCAATTCAGAAGAGACATCCTTGGGTCAAACTGGTTATTTCTCTTAAACCTGCCTCTGAATAGCCATCACATAAATCCATAGGTTGCTGGTGTCTGGAGTAGTGTCTACTTGCAGCTGTAGTTCTTCAACCTGGCAAGGGAGATCATGGGATTCAGAGACACACTAACAAGGGTAACTGGGGTGATGATACATGAGGAACAATTCTCTGCATGGACTGTCAAACAGCCTCTGGTTTAATGTTTTAAAATAGGGATGTGTGGGGTGGAGTTGATAGATTTACTGTTATCAGAAGTGTTGTGGAAAAAGTGAATGGGAAATGATTATTCACTAGCACCAGCAATACGAGTTAACTAATGATGCTATCCATTGGCAGATATAAAACAAACACAAGAATTCTGCTTCCCCGTCCCTGCAATAGTTCCAATATTAAAACCATGAGACTCATTGCTGCAAACAGTTGTGGAGGGCAAAAGTTCAGGAAGTGATAAGGCAACTTCAGGAAGGGTAGGACTGTCAGGCCATATCAGATACCAAAGCCTGGCAGCAGCCTGAAGCTCAAAAGGTTCCCAAACTGCTCACCACTGAAGCTGGGACGCTGCTGCTGCAATGGGATCGCCCTGTCCACACCTTGCTTTGCTCTTTCCTGAGCATCCTCTCCTGACAGCTGCTGGAGTCTGTAAGGGATAGATTGTAGACAGACCTCTAGTCATATCTTCTTGATAGTTATATGTTGGGCTTACCACCCATGGTGTTATGGATGTCTATAGATGTTGCAGTCCTGATAGCTGGAACAGAAATTCACGGCAACAACAGCATGAAGTCTTAGGTGAAACATGCCCATGGTTCACACTTTGCCACTGTAACAAAAGCCATGCTGTGTTTTCTGCACTGTGTCACACACAGCTGAACCACAGAGTTCACATTTCACTGTGATTTCTCTCTCCACTGATGTGTTTTGTAACCACATGGCAGGGAATCCTAACAAATTATAAGATAGTTTTCTTGCATTCTCTATTGCTGCTGGCCTACTTACCCACACTTCACTGTTTTTTGTAACAGTTGGGACCTCTCATTCAGCACCCCTCCCAGCCCCCTGGCTTGTCTAGCTCCATGCCAAATAAATATGGCTTTCAGAAAGGAGAGACCTGCTGGGCAAAGGGAGAAGTAGGACAAAGGGGCAGAGAGAGTTGGAAATCTTGCCAGGATATTCACCCACTCAGCTCCAGCCACATTCCCTCCTTGTGCCTCACACCTGTGCTTCCAAGCTCATTTGTAATCCATGCAATAGCTCTCAGTCTCTCCTGTGCTTTATATTTGCAAAGCAGTTTGCCTGTCTAGAGCCATATCAGACGTTTTCAACCAGCATCACTCTTTTACCTGTCAGCTGTGCCGAACAGACGGGCAGACTGGGGAGCTGGGCAGGACTAGCCTGTGTGACCTTCTGTGAATCAGCTGCAGACAGGCTCCATCTAAGGGGATAGAGACACCAGCAAAGCTTGCCATGGCAGTTAAAGGCTTTGCCATATGCAGCTCCCTCTTTTCTAGGACTTGGTATTTCACAGTGGAAGAGAAGTACTTGCTCCCACCTTAACTCACTTGCCCGCATTGCCCTCATCAGCTTAAGACAGCTCTGAAAGTTGAGGCAGTGGCGCAGGGCCACCCCCTCTGCCTCTGCCACAGAACAAGTGCTTAGTCTGCCACAAGACCTCCTTCCAGTCTTCTGTGTTCATCGGGAAACAGTATCACATATGCAGATGTGATCTTTGCTGAGAAATGAGTAGGGTTTTGTTTTGTTTTTCACAATAATTAACTCAACAGAGATGGATATGTTTGTTGTGCTTTGGGAGCTGCAATAGGCCATGTGAACTGTAGAAATAGCTGGTGGCTGCAGCTGAATTATTTTTTTTTTCATTCTCCCATTTTCTTGACCGATGTAGATGTACATCGATGTAAAGTAAGGTAAAGCAGTACAGTTTGTAAACGAATCTCAATTTTACTAAATTTCTTCTGTGAGAAGGAATACTGAAAAAAAAAAGTCTTTCAAATCAGAAAAGTATTTTGTTGAGATGTTTTGAATATTCTTTTAATTTGCAGCAATATTTTATTTAGAAATTTTCCTTACTGTTTTGAAGGCTCAAACAAAACATTCTGGGTCATTTTTCTGTTTCTCCAGATAGATTAAAAAAATGCCCCACATTTTGGGTTGCACAAAATGTCTGTGTTTTTTCATTGTAGTTGACCTGAATTACCAACATAGATTTAATTTTATTAATTTTTTTTTACATGAAAGAATCAAAACATCAGTTATCAGCACATCTCAGAGTGCATCTTGCCTGTTTATCTCAGAGCAGAAAAAATACCTTCCTTTGCTTCATTGCATTTTATTTTACGCAGAGTCCTCCTGTGTTGCCCTGACAATTTCTGTGCCTCCTCTTGGCTGTCCTCACCTTTCCAGGCCTTTCTGTTGTATTCTTTGCTCTATGTAGGTCACTACTGCACTTCCCTGAAGTCTCCCCTTGTCGTTTCTGAAATGAGATGCTTCATTAGCCACTCTCCAGTCTTCTGGCATTACTGACTTCTGCAGTCAGCTTGCAGACACCTCTGCTTGTGGCTGTCTTCCTCTTCTTGTTACTTTCCCTACTGAAATAGTACCAAACACATTCATGAGTCAGAAACTCTGGGGAATGCCCATTAGTGTGCTCTGGGTTTCTCTTGGGTGTGTTTCATACTGAATCTTATGGAACCTCATTATGTTTCTTTTGTATTTAGATGCACAACATAGCGAATATTTGAGGAGGACAGATATAAAGTGTTAGCATTAAAAAAAAAATCCCTTAAATTGCTGTATTTTTGTGTAGAGGGAGGAGATTTGCAGACAAGAAGCAGCTCTATGCTTCCAGCACAAATGCCTCTTATTTTGCCTTAAGAAAAAAAAAACCTAAACAAAGAAGAAGAGGATTTTGTATATGACTCTGTGCAGCTCCCTGCCCCCTTCAACAGGAGCACTGAAACCAAACAAGGCACAGTGGTTCTCTTCTGATGGGAAGAGGCATTTCAAAGGGAGGAAACAGGGCTGACAAAATGTGTATGTCCCAGAGTTCTGCACACAACCACCAAAAAGCCTGGCAGCATCCTCACTGACTGAAGGAGTGAACTCCAAACAGGCAGTCCCCTCATCCCGAGTTGCCATCTGGAGCTTGCCACGAGCAGGTCTGTGGCAGAGGTGTAGCAAGTCTGCGACAAGCCGGGCAGTGCTCTGAGTGCCTGCCAGCAGCCACGGGCTGTGCTTGCTCAGTCACACTCGTAGCCTAATACACAAAATTTAGTCAGTGAAGGGCAACCACCTCTTGTGAGAGGTCTCCTGGAAATAAAAGCCTGTGTCGTGTCAGCAGTATTGCCCCTCACACAGTTTGGGAGCGGGGTGGCCCTCAGCATGCTGCTGGGAGCACCACTGGTGCCCTGTGTCTGGTGGCCTTTCAGAGGGCAGGAGAAATACTGACAGCAAGCAAAAACTGCAGAAATTTGATGAGAGGATGTTTGGTCCCCTCTGTGCTAGGAATGGCCTTCCTCCTGTCTGAAGGCCAGGCAAAGGCTGTGTGGCAGCTGGTGGCTGCCCTGTTACCTGCCTCGCAGTCACCCTCAGTGCACATTGCTCCCCATCTCACACGGTCTCTGCCAACTGCTCGTCCCAGACTGCAGCACTGTGGCATCCCCATCGCCCTTTGTGTTGGCACAGGGCAGCTGGCAGAGCCCCATGGCATTTCCCCCACCTCTGCCAAGCCAGGGGGCTGTGTTCCCCCCACCCAAGCTTCATTGCTCCCACTCATCAGCAGCCACATGCCTTTTGGTGGGGGGTATGCAGGCTCTTTACTGATACGGCTGTTTCTGCTTTTGCTGGATGATGTAAGTTTTGTCTCGCCTGTCCTCTCCTAGCTTTCACCAGCACCATAATCGTGCTCAGCTCTTTTTTATGGCAGGCATGTGAAGGCACGTGCAAATTTCCTGGCTCCCGGGAAAGCTCTCTGTTGGAAAAAGGAAAAAATAGTTGAAAAAGTGCAGCCAAACCCTGATGGCTGTAAGCATGCAGGACTATTTATCTTCTTTTTTAGGCTCTGTACTGGGCTGTCAGAGCAGCAGCAGCTCCTGGCCATGGGGGTGCTTTCCACCCAGTGATCTCAAAGTTGTCTGCTGAGAGCAGTAGACTCTCACTAATCACACTTCAGGGACACCAGGAAGGAAGAACAGAGACATGACATGATTGTCTGCTTGTCCTGCCTTGCTCCTGTCTCTCCCGACAGCTGCAATTTCTCACCACCTTGAGACTAGAGCCCTTGTGTCACACAAGCAGAAAACCATCCATTAATCCTCCTTCTGTTTTTCCCCCAGGAGCTGCTGTGTTTGCTCAGGCAGGGATGCATTTGCTTAGAAAGGGGAGTGCTGTCCATTGGCAGTGGACACCCTTTCTCTGCTCCTCTCCAGAGGGCTCTCCCCACGGGGAGGCTGCCACAGCATCCTGCTTGATGTCCATCACTGGTAAACTGGCAGACGGGTCACCCACTGCTCCAGAACCAAAGCACTAAGCCCCTTTGTTGACATTAACTTAAATACTGGAAGGTGCAACTTCTGTTTGTAAAGAAAAAGAGAGAAAAGGCAAAGGTTAGGGTCATGTGTTTCTCAACCCCTCCCTATAATGGCTTTGATCCATTTTGGGCTTTGGTCCAAAAGCTCATTAAAATGAAAGTACAGCCAAGTATTACTCTGAAAGAGAGGGGAAAATGGCTCATCTATCAGGGAACAGACAAATAATGTCAGGTATGGGTTGCTAATTTGCTTTCCCTAGGGAGATCTGCTTCTTTTTAACCAGAACACTGTTTTTCCACAGAGGCAGGTTGACTCAGCCTGACTCCTTCTTAGCCTGGGCTTCTCCCTTTCCTGGCATGACCCCAGTGCAGACATCTCCCTTGCCTGTTGATCTCTGAAGTGCTAGATGGGGGACTGGGGAAAAGACCAAAGCACAGATGGCACCTGGAGTCTCCTTCAACAGCTGAAATGTGGTAAACATGCATCCTGTAACAGCAGCATGAAGGTAAATAAAGAAATTCGAAAGAGAGAAACTAGTCTGAGCCATAATTCTATTGTTCAATTAGTCTGGAGAAAAGGAGGTTGAGAGGAGACCTCATCTCTCTGCACAACCACCTGAAAGGAGGCTGTGGTTGTGGTGAGGTGGGGATTGGCCTCCTCTCCCAAGGAGTGATGGGGAAAGCTAGATGAAGATCCAAGTGTTGCATGACAGCAAGGAAATGTGGAGGTTTTGCCTAAAAGTCACTCAAGAGCTTTTTTGAGCAGAAACTACTGAAGCTGTTGATTTGCAGTGTTGCTGAGAGCACTAGGGATATAACAGAAAAGCAGAAGGGTGATGTTTTTACTGATATTTAAGAAATATAAATAAGATGTTGTTCCATGACCTTTGAGTCCAGGCAAAATAATGAAACAGCTGAATGGAATTATTTATCAAAAATGAAGGGAGAGGGAGCTAATAAATGCCAATCATTGTCAGGCTAACTGGAGTCTCTTTACTTGCTGAGATAATAAGTTTGGTGGATAAAGGTGAAAATACTTATGTGTTTAAATTTAGTTTTGAGCCAGGCGTTTTCTTTGAGAAAACACAATGTTTTGATTAAAAAATCCAAAAATGATGCATAATTCAAAGTGGAGCATGTTCAGTGGGTTGGAAAGTGACTCACTGCCTGAGCTCCTGTGTAATCATAACTGGGGAATTGTTTCAGCAGACCTGTTTCCAGTTGGGTCCTCTGCAGGAGGAGGAATCTTGCGTCTTCTCCTGCTTTAGCTGTGGCATGTGATCTGCATGTGTGTGCTTCCGTGTGTATGCATCCTTGTGTGTGTGTGTTTCTCTTTTTCTGCCGGGTTTGCACCTGTGTACATCTTTAATGGCTTTTATCAGTAGTCTGAAGGGCAAAACCATGAACCCTGCACGGATCGCATTTGTGTGCAATACAAAAGTTGTAGTCTGGTGAAGAAGGGGGAGATCAGCTTGCTGACACAGTCCATCTGAGACTGCTTGGTAGGATGGGCACAACAGGACACGTGTGCTTGGCAAATGCAGGGGATGCCGTGCCCCGCTGTGGGAGCTGCTGGGAGCTTTGTCTCTCTGGCTCAGTTGAGCTTTCCCTCTGCAGGTACTCCGGTCACAAACGTGCCATTGTAGGGCTCCTCAGTCGGGCCAGTGAGAGCACAGGAACAGCAAAAGCGGGGAAGGTCCATCTCAGCAAATTCAGCCTGGAAATAAAGTCCAGGTTTTTCACAGTCAGGGGAACCTCTCCTTGCCAAAGGTTGAGCTCACCAGGCACATAAAATCAGGACAGGGTGTTTTCCCAAGTGATGTGCTGATGTTCAATCACAATTTATTCAAGGAAGGCCTCTGGTCTCTGGTGGTAGTTTTCATGCCCTTTTTGTCTGAGAACTCCATAAATTTTTGCCACAGAAAATGTAGATCCCTTAGAAATGTAATTCATGTGGATTGTAATACAGTTGTTATTGAAGTTGTTTTATTGACGTGTACTGTTTATTCATCTTTCCTATATTTTAGAAGAAAGCCTCCATGAGAACTGTAGGTTAGCTGTCACAGGGTGACCCTGGCAGTGCTGCCTAGCTCATCCAAAAACTGGTGCTTCCACTAACTTACTCTCTGGAGAAAGATGTATCCTCTCGCACAGCATTAGTCAGCAGTCTCCTCTGCTTCAGCAGTTGCTATTTTTTAGTCATTGGAAAGAGGCCTGCTTTAAGAAATACCATTTGAGTCATAGGAAAATTGAGCATGGGTCAAGTCCCACTGTCCTGAGTAGGAAGTTGCACTCCCACTTCCTTCCTGCCTCTTTCCAGAAGATCTCGGTAATCCTCTCCCTTTCTGTCACTGAGCTGCCTGGTGAGCGAGACCTGCCCCAGCTCCCTCAGAAACCTGTGAAACACTCCTACAAATGGCCTCTCCCAAACCCCAGGAAGCCTTTGGTGAAGCTGCAGGGTGCAACTAAGGTTTTTTGTGAACTCTTGGCTACTCCCAGCTGCATGCCCATCCCTTACTGTGTGTGTCACAGCTTCTGGAGGGGTGAGCAAGAGAGCAGTCCCAGCTGTGGGAGCCAGGCTGAGGGCCAGAGGCTGGTGCAGAGCTCTCCACAGCTCTGCCCTGCTGCTAAGACCTCTTCCTGCTGGTCACCATGCCTGAGCAATGCCCACCCGACCAAAGGACTTTTTCAGCTTTAATTATTATTGGGTTTGCTGCTAGTTGAGTGTTTACTGCCTAGTACATTGTTGCATAACACAAGGCAACTATGATTTAATTCCATTTTGCAAATGGAGAAAGTTTAGGCCTGCTCCCCTGACGGCGCAAAGGGATGTGGCAAAGAGTTGCAAGAAGAAGTGGGCTAATTCTAGGTTATCAAGGAGGAAATGGCTGAGGACACTTTCATCCTAGCACAGCTGGATGCGTGCATGCTCCATAAGCAGCGCTCGAGGCAGCACTTCCTCCCTTCAGCACACGGAGGAAGGAAACTCTGCAGAGTTAACAGAGAGTGGAAGGCAGCGCCGTCTCACAAGGATGTGACTACACATGTGTCGCTGCATGGGGCCAGGGGAGTTCCCAGTGCTGATCACCACTGCTCCAGCTGGGAGACAGCCTCGCAGCTGGAATGCCATGTCTGCCTGGGGTCAGAGGGCTTCGCTGCTGTGGTAGGAACAAAACCAGCAAGCGTGGGTAAAACCCTCCCAAATCTTCATTCGCGACGTCTAGCCATGATGATGATGAGTAACAAAACCACTACATTGTCGAGGTGGGACAGAAAGATAGGAGGGGGAGCTCCTCCTGATTCAGAGGACATCTGCACATCTGAGAGATCTCCGCTTCAGAAATGCCTATCTTCATTGCCTTGGACATGTCAATACCCCTAGCTGAGATTTTTGATTGCCAGACCCAATTCCTTGTGTGCTACCCTTCATACAAGGTTCCCAAAGCTGTCGTCAGTCCTTGACTGAACTGGTGCCTTCTAGAAATATGTAGATAAGAATAAGGGATGAGTTTCATATGACTATATAACTTCATTCTTTAAATAAAAAAATTAAAGCCATGTTAATTTTTACACTCAATCATCATCATCATCATCATGGCTGGACTTCGCGAACGAAGATTTGGGAGGGTTTTACCCGCGCTTGCTGCAAGAGCGCTGATGGCTGATAAGGCCAATGCGAGATAGGCGAGTCTGGTTGCAAAAGGCTCAGCAGAAAGTCTCCGTAGGTGGCACTGTCAAGGCATTTACACTCAATAGTATTATAAATATTATAATAAATATTCCATACTACTAATAAAAAAAAATAAATACTAATACTAGACATATTTAACTGTACACTAGCTAAAACCAGGACAAAGCTGTAACACCACTGGTTCTCTAAACTGATGTGGGAAGGGAACAAAACTGGATTTTGCTTTTCGTGTTTGCAGGACACAGTTACCCAAGGCTAGCAGAGAGCTTTGATCACACCAGCTGCAGATGTTCATTCTTACTTTGTGAGAGGTGGCCTTGTGCCTCCCGTCCTGCTGAGCCCCACACGGGTGAGGTGATGGCCCTGGCGCTCCAGCCCCTCAGGCACAGCATGAACAACAGACAGCTGTGGAGAACAGGGTGGCTCTGGCAAGTGCTGGCAGCTCCTCGCTGCACATGTGGCAGTGGTGCACCCGCTGGTGCCCAAGTGCCATCCCAGGGAACCAACTCACCCTGCTGCAGCTGAGGCAGTGTGGGTTTGTTCAGCTGGGTCGTTTGCTGAAGTCATTTTTATTTTCACTGTGACAACTTTCACACGGAGAAGGCAAAATCTTCTCCTTGCTAAACCTTTGCATTATTCTATTGCATTGCAAAAGAAAAGCAGAAAGACTATTATTGTCTACAAATGTGCATCCTTGCAGTTAGTGTATTATTAGGGATGAAAAGGTGGGCTCCAGATTCTTATTTTGAAGGAAAATTAAAATTATTATCAAGTATATCTCTTTTGCATTCTGAAGGATTGGGTGTAATGCAGGTTTTGGGCAAAAAATCTAGAGGACACTTGCTGTCTTTCTTCTGACACCTCTTCTTTTATCCATTTGTATGTGGTCTGCTCTGCCAAGTGTCTCTGAGAGCAATGGGCACGTCTCGCTGCCAGTGAGCATCACTAAGCATGGGCAATGGCTACTCTGCATTTGTCAGCTGGATGTCTCTGCAAGGGAATGACAAAAAGTTTGTCATTCTCTATGCTGTCTACATATGGTAGGACCTTCTATAATCAGAAAGCAAATAGCAAGCTAGTATCTAGAAAAGGTGTCAAAGACAAAATTTTCAGACTAGATTTTACTATAGTTTTAAGCAGAAACATCCCTTGTGCTGCCACTCTGCCCAAATGTCCTCTAAGCAGGATTAGTTTGTGACCAGAGGTGATCTTTTGAAACTGCATTTCTGATGAGACCTCATTATGTTGTCAAATGACACTGAGCTGGCCTAATGTGTCAGTCTTTCAGAGCAGCCTTGGGCAGCCAGGCACCACTGTTAGCCAGAAGATGATTTTCCTAACAGTGTCTTGAGAGACTCAAGGTCTTGTGACTCCTGAAGAGGACACTGAGGGGGAAGGGGAGAAAGAAGAAAGACGAAATTTATCAATGCAGGTGAAAATGGAACAGGATCCATGACAGGATGTGATGTTGCATTGGCATAAATCCTTGGCTACCAGGGTGGTGGTTTTGTAGACTTTATTGGGATGATGTGACATGTCCCAGAAGACTTCACACAGAAAACTGAGAAGTGTTCCTGATTTCCCCTTACTGTTTTGCCAAGCCCATTCATTATTTTCACTACTATAGAGAAGTTAATTACAGGCATGCAACAGAAATGACTGAAGTATGTGGTGAGTGATGGGGCCTTATTGCAAAACTGCTTGCCATAATGAGCAGGAGGTGTTTCTGAAGAGAAGCCTGGAGCCAGTGGCCCAGGCTGGGCATCTGCACCATGATAGCAAAGGGCAGGACCCACTGCTTGCTGCTGCCTGCCCCTGACCTGAAGCCCTGGTGGCAGAAAATACCTTCTGCAGAACTCAGGCTTGGGGAAAGTGCTGCAGATTGAGCCCCACTGACAGGACATTGATGGTTCTGTACCCTGGGGGGCTTGGACACAATCAAGTTGATGAAAGGCACCATGACTATACTCCAGAATGAAGGAGAATAAGTGGTGGGGTTGCTTGTACTGCAGTATGTCTCAAAGCAGTGTTTTCGTGGATGCCTGAACATAGGCTGCATGGTGTTTTCCTCCTTGCAGTGAAGGACAGACCATTTGTCTAAAAATAATGTCCAAATTCAGCCATGAGTGTATTCCTCTGGAATATTGCTTTTGGCCAGACTTCTCTGAATTGAACAACAGTGTCTGGAAAAGCTTCTCTAGCCTTGACTGGCTAGAGAAAAAACTGTGTTTGATCTTGGCCAACATTCCAGCCCAGCTCCCTTCAAGGTGCAGAATGTTTCTCTTCTTTTTGACCTTGCTGCTCTTGGACTTTAACACCATCCAGAGTTTAGAAGCTCTCAGTTTATTGCAACAAAGTGAAAATGGTTAGCAGTTGAGTTCAATACATGCAGGAATAAGGTGGTTTCTTCCTTCTCTAGAATGGCACAGAAAAGAGGCTTTGTCCAGCCAAGCACAGCCCACAAAAGGTATACGAAACAGCAGATTTCACCAGTTCCAGAGAGGCTGCCCATCCTAGGAGGAAAAACCAAATATTGTACCACGTAAATTGGCATTTTGCTCTGTGGGTCAGGAGACCAGTCTGCCATAGACCCAAAGAGGCTGCTATAGGAACTTTTAGTAGCAACAGGCCCCCTAATTTACTCTCCGAGGGAACTCAGTTCGCCCAGTTTGAAACACTGGAGTTAGTCATCATTACCCTATTAGCCCACTCTTCCATGATGTAGTATGCAAGTACATTTTTAACTACCATTGTAGTGCTTCATGGCATTTATCCCATTGAAAGGCAAAGGAGCAACATCTGTTTCAAAGGGAAGTGTGGGTAGAAAGTGTCTCCTATATCCATGTGTGGTGAAGTCAGCTGCTGTGCTCTGAAGCTGACCCTTGACTTGGGCAGAGGGAGACAAATCCTCCAGTTCATTTGTGGGGCACAGGAAGGGTAGATCCAGTCCCTTTGCAAACAGACATAAGCAGGGTCCCCATTTTCTGACATGGTTTTGCCAGTGCTGGAGACAGATGGGCAAAGAGACTCCGCAGTTGACTCCGCACTGCTGAGATTTGCCTGTTTCTCACCCACCTCCTGCCTGTGTCCTGAGAAGTGTGAAAATCTTATTTCCTGACTGTTTCCTAGCTGGCTTTCAGCCCAAGGGGGTGAATCACAGTACCACTGTCCTGCAGCCAGGCTTGCCCTCAGTCGATCACTCATTGCCAACAGTGAGTCCATGAAGCGGGACAGCTCCTTCACTGCCTCCTACCATCCCTTGGATTCTGGGATGGTGCAGTGCCTGTCCCTTTGCTGACCTGGTCAGAAAACCTGCAGAGGACAATCCACAGCTCCTGTGTACTCCAAATTAGGTGGGGTTTTCACTGCATACTTTTCACTGCACACTGTTGGCTCAAACAGATTGCATACTTAGACCTAAATAAAGCAAGGAAACTTCTCCACATCAAAAAGACCACCCATTTTGTTTGACATGGCTTCCCCTTCATTACCCACAGCCACTACTTGCTCCTAGATCTGTGTATCCACTTAGATAGACAGGCTTTCAATTGTGTGGGGCTTTTTAATTTTAAGTTAAATTTGATTCTGAGAAAGAACAAGATGAGCTCCAAGTACCAGAATGTGATAGCTCTGGAATATTACGCAGCATTAATCTCAGCAGTGAGTGGGAGCAAGACACTGAGGGATGTGCAGCCTGAAAAAAAAAGGGGAGGCTCAGTAAGTAGCAGGAGCAGATAAAAGCAGACAGCTTGGAAGATTTTTTTGGAAGAGAAATATCAGTATAAAGAAGGCAGACAGGAGACAGACAACCCAGGCCATTTCCAGGGCAGACCTTTCTGTGAGTGCCAGCAGTTCTGCGCTGCTAGATGGGAAATTGTTTTATGGATTTCTGTCATTTCCAGGCTCTTGGAAAACTATTGTTTAGTGCCTGATCTAACAGGAAGTATAACTGCCCAAAATAGGGAGCACATCCAAGAAGAAAAAAAGAAAAAAAGAAAAAAAAAAAAAAAATTAACCTCAGAGGTTAGTGTTTCCTATTTTGAGCTTTTCTGCAAGTTATCCAGGGATGCATGCAACTTATTTTGGAAGATTTAGGAAGCAGAGGGTGTTGCCAGCTCTTGCATTATAAAAACCCAAATGTACTGCATTTCTTGTGACAGATGATGAGCTGCAAAAGATACCTAAATAGGCAAGGGAGGCTGGTTTTAGACTGTTGCTTTAAAGATTTTTCAAGTAAAAGATGAAGGACTTGTCTCCCTAATGTTAAAGAGAGACACACAGAGGGTGGTACAGACCCAACACGTGTGGTTCTGTGGATGGGATCATAGGTTGTGTAACCACTCAGAAATTAATGAATTGAGACACAGCTGTACAGGTGCTTTGCACTTCCAAACCTTCCCATAAGAGGAAGGTTGCACTCTATCCTTTGCAAAGATCCCCAGAGATCTGGTGGGGATTTAACAGGAGTCATCCTGCCACTGAGGGTTTGCCCCTGTTACAGGCAGCCAGGTAAAAATGCTGCCCAGGACCAGCCCCTTTGCTGACCCCATTAAGCACTGTTCTCTTCTCTGACCTGACCCATCAGTGAGCTGAAGTCTTTGCTCCTCAGAGAGCAATCTTGAAGCTTTCACTGAGCTCCCACCTTCATTCGAGGTCCACCCCCCCGCCAGAAGAGGAACGGTGATTTAATCCCAGTTTGTGGCTGCCTTGAGTCTCTTTAACTTATTGCACAGACATAAAGAACTCACTTTTCATTTCCTCTGAACCACTGTGGCTCACTGACTCCCACTGAGTTGCTCCTGATGAAGACCCAAAACTGTCCCTCACCAAGCACAGCTATTCCTGGTGCACATGGGCTCCCTCTTCCTGACAGCTGCATTTATTGCTAAGGGTTTGTTAGCTCCCCAGTACATTGGGAACCTGGCTGAGGTGCCAGTCCCTCCTCCAGGTTCTGGGAACATCAGGATCCTAGTGGTAAAGTCACTCCAGGAGGTCATAACCGAGGGATTTGCATTGTGTTCAGCCAGGTTATTGTCTCAGGCACTAATTGCTGATGAGACCATGTGTATGCAATACATCATGTTTCTAATCACGTCAACAAGTATTTTCCTGGCCATTACACTGGCAGCCAAAATGTGATTAAAATTCAGCAGTCCTCCTCTCCCTGGCAGTGAGCATTCCCACTGAGCCAGCAGAGGCAGCCACTGGCCACGGCTGCCATCTGAGCTGTAAGCCTGACCAATGAATTCTGCAAAGGAAGATGCAAACCTGTGGGAAGGGCTGGTTTCCTTGGAAGGTCTGCAGAGCCTGTTGCTCACAGGACCCCACTGCATTACTTCAGCAAGCAAAAGGCAGTGCTGCCCCACCATGGACAAAAGGGATGCGATATACCGAGGTCTCTTCCAGCAGCAGATTCACAGTTTCAAGAGAGGACAGGTTGAAAAAGAGGTAGCTATGTCTCTGCCGATCCTGCCTCCACTCTCTTGAAGTGCCTTCATTGTGTGTGTAAGGGCTTCTGCTTATCACCTGTGGGGCCAGGCGTTGCTCAGCTCTTCAGTGCAGACCATGGATAGGGGATGCCTATTTGTCATTTATTCCCATCCTCTGGTCATGCAGAGGAGTGTGGCATGAGCATGTGAGGGCAGGGAGAGAGGCTGCTCCCGGCAGTGTGCCTGCTAATAACTGTGGGCTTTCCATGATGTGCAGGACAAATTGTTTCTCAGTCCAGCAAATAACTACTCCTTTCCTTCCATTCCTTCCTTCCTTTCCTTCCCTTCCTTCCCTTCCTTCCCTTCCTNTTCCTTTCCCTTCCTTCCCTTCCTTCCCTTCCTTTCCTTCCTTTCCTTCCTTTCCTTTCCTTCCTTTCCTTCCTTTCCTTCCTTCCTTTCCTTCCTTCCTTTCCTCCCTCCCTTCCTCCCTTCCTCCCTCCCTGATCACCTGGGAATTGCCATGAACAAGTTCTAGTCTGCCACAAAAGACCTGAACCTGGGTAAGGCCCTGGGGCTCCCCCGTGCTTCCTGTCTGCAGCAGGGTTTTGACTTTCACCAGCCTTCTGCAGACTTGTGAAGTGAGGCGTTGCTGCCCCCGTGTTCCCTTGCAGGTCCCTTAGCTGATCTCAGTCTGTCAAGCGGTCCAAGCTCATATCCCGGGTGGATGCTAATTTATTCAGGAAGACTTACTCCTCTGACAGATGTTCTGCCTTTTGTTACGTGGGATGCTCAGCTGTCAGCAGAGAGGGCAACATGCATATTCAGGGCCTCCTGTAAGTCCAGCCATTGCAGGAAGTGCCTCTGCCTGCAGAACAGGTTGAAATGCTGGGCAGCGATTGGCAAAGCAGGTCGGCACACGCTGTGCAAATGGGGAGCTCCTTGCAGGCCTCTTGAATCCCTCTGCATTTATTAGGAAGGCTGATTACACTGGTCTCTGCTCGGGGACACTTTTCAGCACCAAGGCAGGTGCAGAGTTTACAGTGCACCAGGTGTGGCACACTTGCACCCTACATGGCTAATGAAATTTAAGCTTTTTGTCTAGAAAGTGGCTTGATGCACTTCTTGCAAGTTCCTTGCTCAGTGATTGTTATAATCTACCCACAGCCTGCATGCTGCAGCAAGCACATGGGGATGTTAGCCTGGTTACTGGGCTTTTGCTCCCTCAGGTAGCTGTCCATGGACATACAAAGGTGGTCAGAGGTGATGGAAGGTGGTTGTTACTGTCTTTTCTCTTATCCTATGAAGTTTCTAGTTAGAGCCAAGAAAACCATAAATACCAAGCATGTAAAGGTCTAAGTGCTCTGCTAGTAGCAGTGAAACAGGATTTTGTGTGCAAGGCAGAGTTGACACAGTTGAAGTGCCATATTTGTAATTTTTAAAGTTTCCTCAGGCTTCCTGGCTTGTATTTCACTTAGCGGTGGAGCAACTGGGTACATGTGTATAGTCAGTACATAAATCTAGATGCTTGTGGCACCTCATGGGTGAAGACTTCTACTCCTGCTGGAGGACAATAACTGCAATCATGGTAGTGGTATTCTTTCAGGCTGCTCCAGACTTGAGCACATCAGAAACTACCTGGAGAAGTCACTGGAACCATCATAACATGTTCTTCACCCAGTTTGCCAGTTTTGCTGGGCCTTTTAGCTAAGACCAGAGCAAAAGCTGAGCTGTTTATTCCTGCCTGAGATTATATTAATTTATGGAGACAATATTCATCTAGGAGGTTGAAGGGCTTTGCTGTGGTACACTGGTTTCTGCAGGATGCTGACTAGTTACTGTGCTTCTCAAGATGACCAAGCTTGCTTTCCCAAGGCAGAGTCAGCCAGCAGCTAAGCTATACCAACCAAGAGGGCCACAGATACGTCTTGGTAGAACATTGTTTAAGGGTAAATGTATGTATAGTGACACCTGGAAAACCTGTTCACAACAGCAGGTCAGCTCACATCAAGCAGGATTCCTGATGCAGTGCCGTGCTGCAGGTGCCCTCTGTGGGACAGCTTTGCTATGCACCACTTTGCAGCTCTGGCAGAAGAGAAGGTGCCCAATCTCCAGGCATTGCACCAGTAAAAGCACTAAGAGCTTTGTTGCTAAGGGGTGGCCTCAGCATGAGTTTTCTCTGTGAAAGCTGCGTGTCAATGTGACACAGTGATCTGTACAAAACAGTGACAGATACAAGTAAGTCATCACCAGCTACCAGTGGGTTGCAACTACCCAGGAGCTTGTCCTGGAGCAGTGAGCTGGTGGTGGTGGTGAGTGATGCAGCTCAGCTTAGCAGGTACCTCCCTTTGGAGGCACAAATGAGGCTTCAGCCAAGTGTTTGCTGCCCATTTCCATGCTGGAGTGTTGGAGGAAGGTTACTATTGTTCATATCAAACATTAACTTATGAAACCTCTCAAGTCTGTCAGCCTGTAGTTTTGCTCCAGGCAGACTGTGACCTTCAGTGCCACTTCCACTCCCCTCCCAAGGTTTAGGGTTTAGTTAACTAATCCTCACCTCCCCTGGATGGTAATCTGACGTTCATGCAGGCATCAGCCACCCAGATGAACCCATTAGGAACACCCAGTGAATACAGGTGATCATTCAGAAGAGCAACCTGTACTTCTATGGGTCACCAGGCTTGAAGCACTAAAAATCATCGAGCACCTCCTGGTCAGCAGAGAAATTTGGGTATTATATAAAAGAAGCACCACACACAGCTAGGAATGCTCAGCTTTGGCCCATTAGATGTCTGATTCCTACCCCAAAAACTTCAAAGCACTGTTTTGCTGCAGTTTCCTTGGACTTGGTGTGCAAATGTGCCCAGACCATGCTTGGCAAGCCACAGCTGAGAAATTACAGCCTCCACTCAGTCAATAATTCAGGTCTTGTCTCATCTAGACTGGGAGCATTTGGACCCACAGCTCCCATGGCACAAAGGCACACAGTCAATCAGCCGGGTAAGGAGGGGAATTAAGGAAAAATTCCTCCCTCCCCACTATTTTGAAACTAGCTGTCCTGCAAAGAGGAAGACAAGGTTCCCAAAGACTGCAAGGCATGCCGAATAAGGCCCTTACCAGCTGCCTGGTAATTGAAGTCAGGCAAGAGTCCCTGACTTGCAGAATACATGGGCTTTTTTCTTTCTTTCTTTTTTTTTTTTTTTTTTGTAAGTCAGTATCTAAGATAAATATCAAAAAAACTCATGGTCATTGATACCACAGTAAAATTTCTGCAAAATATTCAGAAAATATAAATTTTACCAAATGAGGAAAACTGGAAATTTTAGGACTTCCCCCACCCTAACTCTGATGCTGGCGCAAAAAAAGCTTATTGCAGAACCAGGCTGAGTGCTGCAGCTCTGGTCATAGTGCCATGCCATGTTATTTTTCCTGCCTCTCTTCTTGCAAGCTATTTATACTGTGCCTGCTTCATGTAGGCTGCAGCTGCCGCTGTGCCTGAGCATCTCAGGCCGAGCGAGCTGCTCTCCAGAGGACGCTTCCCTCTAGGAATCAGGACACAAAGGCCATTGGAGCGAATTGTTTGGCATCTCCCAGTGAAATGGGACATTGAGGACGGTGAGCAGGATGGAGGCAGCGCTTGTCACTGATCCACGGTGGCCCTTGCACAGAAGGGAGGCTGAAGCATGAGAACATGAGAAGAGCATCAATACCAGCATAGTGGGGAGCAAAATCAAAAGGAGGCAGAGTTTATGTCTGCTTTTGAACTGCTTACAAAAAAGCTAATACACACTTCCTCCAAGAGGGTGGAGCATGCAGCGTTCCTGGAGCATGTGCCAGCCCTCAGGAGTGCTTGTTAGTGGGTTTTTGATTGTCCCTGCTGAATTAGTGGGAATGGACTTGAGTTGGCACTGAATACTTCTTGAAAATGTATTACATTCTCACATTTGGATAGGGCCTTTTAGGCATTTAGCTGCTGGCTTGGTAGGTACATTTGGAGCCTCATTTCCCAGATAGTGTGAGGCTGTTTGGGTAAAGCCCTTGCTTGTCATGTGTTCCTGTAGCTGTGCCACCAGGCCATCTCAATGTTGTTGCAACTCAGGTTATTACAGTGCAGGCTTGTTGTGCACCAGGATTATTACTTAAACACCCGTGATGTAGGCAAGACTTGGCACAGGTCTCTTCTCTTTCACAGAAGAGTGAGAACCATGGGGTGGCCTTGTGCTCTAAATGTGGCTAAGGCTGTGTCCCCAGGATCGAAGCATATCACACCCAGTGAAAATCCTACTGTGAAGGCTGGATGCTGACACAGCCATCTCACAAGCACGGCCAGACTGCTAGGATGGTCCCTCCATCCTGTGCCAGAGCCCATTGTTAACACTGGCCTAATTTGGGCCTATGGTAAGAGAATGATTCAAAACCTGCAACCCACTACATGCAGCACTGAATGTTTGGTGGTGATAATGGCCAAGAATTACAAATTAAGTCCATTTTGAGGCCAGGAAAGGAAATAGTTGTGCAGTAGCATCACTTCCTATTCAAATTCTCCACAGAGGGAATCAAGGTCTGAGATAAGAATCACAGGGTGAAGCTGATAGGCTCTGAGGTATGCTGGCCATGAGAGTTGTTTTGAGTCTTCTCAGTTGTGACCTATATGATCTGTGCCTCCTTTCCCCTGGCCCTTATGGAAAGGCTGGGAAATATGGGTCTAGGCTACTGTTAGACACCCATTTTTGAATTCTTCTGGTGCATTTGTAAGTTACAGTGAGCAAAGTCCACATTATTTCTGAACAAGAAATACCCACAGAAGCACAGAGTATATTTTTATTTTACAGATTATCAGCATCACAGTTGTAATGAATGCATTTCAACTTTCCTGAGCATCTCTATTATCACTCAGTCTCTATTTTTCAAACTGTAATGTAACAAGAGACACCGTTAACATAATACCTCGGGCTACTACTCACAGCAAAGGCATCTCAGCTGGGAACAGAAACCTACCATGCTCTTTCCTATTGTGTTTCTTAGGGCTGTGTGGTGCTCTGCGGCCAGTATGGGGAAACTACACGTGGGTGAGACCCAGATGGGAAATGCCAGACCAATGAACTTGTGCTCTGCCACCCTACTTCAGCCTTTGTTTTGATGAAAATAGGCATAATCCAACCTACCTAACTGCTGTCCATTTCTGAAAGCCTCCCAACTTCCACTCCCTCCTCTGCAGTGAAAAAACAATGCCAAAAGTAAAGGCCATGAGCACAGTGAGATGATCTGACTCATCCTGTAGCCTCACACTCACCAGATGTAACAGGAGCAAAGCAAACACAGGGGCGAGGACTCTGGTTCAACAGCAGCTGCCATTGGTTTGGGTGAGGTATCCATACTTGTTTTGGTTAACCCTTTCTGTTGCTGAAGCTCAGCCTTGCTGAAGCCTCTAACCCAAAAGAGAAGGCTAAGAACATGCCAGAGTTCTCTGGCAGCAGAAGATGGACACTGTACAAAGGTTTGTTTGCAGATGCTGGTGGGCTCTCTCAGATGCTTTTCATAAGCCAGAGGGACTCATGCCTGCTCCTGATTTTTGTTTCTTTTTTATTTTTAACCTCTCACATGCCAAAGCTGGCTGACTCAGCACACATTATGAAGCAATTCCTCCCAAACAACTGTGTTGTGATTTCCTGCTTCATTTGGTGCTGCCACCCCACACAGCTCCTGTGTGACAAGGCAGGGGCAGGAGCACCTGTCCTAGAAACCTGGCTGCATACAGGCTGGCCATCAGCATGGGCAGCTACGACAGAAGCAGGGCAATGGGATCATCCCTGCTTATTCCTGAAGCACACGTGTGGGAAGAAATGATTTTAGCCTAAGAGCGTGTAGATCCTGTGTCAGTGAAGGCAGTTGTTCGGTGCTTTGGTCACAGGACCTGCCCTGAACATTGCAGGGTGTTTGTGGCAGCACCCAGGAGTGAGTTAGTTACCTTAAACACTTGGAAGATTAAGAGGAAAGAAAAATTCTTCTTGAAGTGACACCTAAAAAGATAATTTTTCTGTCAAAAGATTGCTGTTTTACTTCAGATAAAGAGCTCTTTTTGCAAGGCAGTCAGAAGGAAAGCAACTTGTTATGTTTTATGGCCTCTGTTGCCCCCTCCAGTCCTACATTAGTAGTTGGTGCTGTTTGGAAAACAACCCTAGGAAAACCTGCACTAATAATAACAATGTCTCAGGCTCATCATTTGATATATATCTGACGTGGATTGGAAGTGAAAATTTGGGCCAGAATTTCCTTTTCTGGCACAACCAACTTTCTGTAAAAAGCAAAGCCTGTTTACAAGAGCAGTCAGCTTTACAGGAGGTGCAGTGAACTCACACAGGAACTTCCTATCAGAACTTTCTGCCATAAGCATAAAATGCACCTGTGACCTGGCTTTCTGTGACCTGTGAGCACATGCACACATGTAGAAAAAAACTGGATTTAGAAATGGTTAAGCAAGTCCATTTTTCCCTTTGGTAGAAAGCCCAGGGGCACACATGCTGATGAGATGTTTGTCCTTTAGCTCTACCCATTGGAGGGACCTTCAGCTTTACTGTCCTTGCAGAGGAGGGAGGCTCAGCTATAAAAACAAACAGAAAAGCACTCAACCTGCATGTTTTTAGAGCCACATCACAGTGGTAATAACCAACAAATACTATCATTACCTTATTTAATTGCCTATTGATTAATATTTCAAGTTGGATAGACAGGGCACTTTCTGCAATTTCATAGTGAAGAGCATCACTTCCTTGGGGAGGCAATTCAAGAGGCAGAGAGGGAGCCAAGAGTTACTCATGCTACTTCTAGTGTGGGCAGGGGAAGCAGGCTGTAGACGTTTATACCTGGATGAAGCAGACAGGTGACCAAGGTGGTGGCACACCAACATGTCAGGACCATGCAACCCTGCAACGGGGAAGAACAAAGTCTGACCAACACCCACTCCATGCACAATCCTTTTTCCAAAAAAAAAGGCAAAAATAAAAGCAAAAAAAGCTTAGGGATGCGTTTCTTTCCGATTTTCTTTAGGTTTAATTTCTCTGTCCCATTTCTTTGAGCCCACTTGCTGGCTTTGCAAGTCTGAGACACTACCCGCAAATTTCAGTGATGTCACATTGATTGTCATCAGGTGTGATGACACCCACACAAGACAAAAGCTGAATACTCACTGTCATGCCTTTTATCCATGAGTAGGACCCTTATCAGCTGTTTTTTGTGATAACAGAGATGCATGTGGAAGTGCCACATGTTCCAGCACAGCCCTCCAGTGGGACCAGAAAAGGTAGTTTGGAAGTGATGAGGTTAAACAGTTGAAACACTGGAGAAGTGTATTTACTGAAAGCATATTTTAGCATGTAAGTGTTTTAACTTGATGCTAAAAGAGAGAAAGGATGATTGCCAGATTGACAGTTGAGAAAAATATCATTATAACTGACAACTGAACAAATAAAGAATTAGAAAGGTAAACCTGGAGCTCTGATATATCCAGGCTTATACTATCATTCCAGAATAGAACAGTCTACTAAGGAAAAAACAGATTTTCAAGGAAAATTAAAGCAATTTTAAAAATACCCTTTGATGTTTAAAATGCATATAATTAATGACAAAAGTTTTCAAAGATACAGTTGGATTAGTTCTGCTTGGATTGGTTCTCTTGTTCCTGTGATTCTCTATCAATCATGAAAGCAGAAGAAGAAATTAAATAATTCATAGAGTAAAAATGATTATCAGCACTGAAATTAGAGATGAACTTTTAAAATTACGTGAATGATAAATTTTCTTAATGCAGGCATTGTGAAGCCAGACCTTTTATCAAGTGCAACAGACATTGCTGCTACACTATAGCATGTTCTTAGTACATCAAATGTTAATCGTTTTGAGTAGCACAAGCCCACTGCAGAGTAAGGGAATTCTCCTCTCAACCTGCTAGTCCAGTCTTACGGATGAAAGAGAAGTGTTTTTAATCCCTGCCGAAAGGCTGGAGATCTCAGGCTTGTGCAACTTGTCACTACAGGGATACCGTTAAGAGTACTTGACAATGCAATTTAATACCTGTTTTAAACTGGACTGAGTAGGGTCTGCCGCAGGGGAAATCGTCTTTTCTTCGGCATGTTAGTGTTACTAATCCTAAGGCAAATCAGACCAAAGAACTACCTGAAGCCTCTACAAGGGTCCTACCCAAAACTTAGTAAATCCCCGGAGCAAGGGGTTGGTGTAGTTTTGAGCAGGATCAACCCCTGATTTATCTCACCATTCATCTGAACAGTCCTGACACAGGCCCTGACACAGCACACACAGACCATGTATCCACATACAGATTTTGTCAGCCACCAAGTCCAGGAACCACACTCATGTGGATGACACTGACCCACTGGCACCAAGGGAACACTTCCCTGGCACTCATTGTGCACATGGGCATTGCTCCTGTGACTGGGAAACCATGGTGGTCTGAGAACACTTTGCAATAGGAACATCTTTCTGTATAGCAACTAAAACAGATATAGAAATATTCTTGGCATTCTTACTAGATTAAAAAAAACCCCAACAGCTGTAAAACCTAGCACCTTGCCTTTTTTTTTTTAACTCAAAAACCATGTTTCAACAAGCATTGCTGTTTAATTCATATGCTGCAAGGATTTCCACTTCTGCCTGAAAATTCTTACATGTACAGTCTTAAAGAGATAATCCATTTTTAAAAATAGGTAGCTTAGGCTGTTCCCCAGAGGCTTGTGGATTTACAGTGAAACTGATTCCAGTGCAAGAAAAGGAAACAGATACTCAGGTTCACCAGATACGCACAACAGCAGTGACAACTTCTCCACTAATAAAAGACATGACACAATTAGATTGCTAACCTTTCCACTTCAGGAGTTTATCAAGAGGTCAGGACTTGAAACAAAATGAGTGGAATCAGAGCTAAATTATATTACAGAATTCTATTCTCTGCTTTCATCTGAAGCTCTTTTGGGAAAGATCAACCACCTCAGATCGAGGTGCCTTGCTAGAAAAGCTTTGTTATTATGAAAAAAGGTGAGTGAATAGGGTGAAGGAGCATATCTGTGAAAGGTATTACAAATGTAACTAACTGAAGTGGGATAGGAGAAAGACTCAGGAGGAACTGAATTAAATATGTAGTGGTTTAGCACTATCTTCTGCTCCCATGGGTGCTCTAAGACAGTAGGGCCAGAGCACAAATTATGAGCTGGGACTAGAAAGGCAAGAACAGTTGGCAGATAGAATAGAAAAAAAGAAAGCCAAAGACAGTAGGAAGAAAACTTGCCAAACTGGGACTTGACAAGGGGAAACAAAACCGAGGTTTTTTGCAGTGAGCAAGATGACACAATTTCTACTGCCTTTTAAATAGATTTGAAAACACCACCTATTACTGAGTTTGATCCATTTTACAGAGAACCTATGGTCCAAGCACTAAGCAGATACAGTTCAAAAGTAGCCTCAGCTCAACAGGCACATGAAATGCCAAAGGGAAAAATGGAAGAGCTGCCCCAGGTTTAAGTCTTCTGCCATTTGGAGATGCCCACCAGAGCACATGGAGTCTTGTGTGAAGTGAGGGTCCTTCATGTGTTTGAGGTAAGCTCTCTGGTCAATAAGAAAGAAAAACATTTGCTGTTACTTCCATGAATCATCTGCTATCTTGTGCTAAGCACTTCAAAAGCACTTCTTGTGACAAATCAGGCAAATACCAAGGAGCACCCAGTCTAATGGTGAACCTGGAATTCTTCCCAGGCTTCGAGCATGCCCAACGCTGTAAATGAGCAGACACCAGAATACCCCAGTTCACACACCCTGAATATTCATTGCAACAGTGACTCTTCTCCACACATCCCAGAGAATCTCTGGCAAGTATTTGTCTACTAAACCAGCCAACTTTCCCTTCAAAGGATACCAAGTGCAGGAGATGTTGAGAACACAAACAATATTGTGTTAATATTTCACATGCTCTTCCCAAGCACTACCAAGGTTTATGGAAATGGCCATGTGCTCTGTAGAGGCAGGGTAAACTGGCTTCATAGAGAATTTGAGTGGAAGTAATAAAAATGGAGTAGTGAAGATTGAAGGAAACCTGAAATCTAAGATAATACCACTGGCAAAGAGTATAGTAGCTTCTTTTCTCTATGCCGGCCTTGAACATTTAATTTTGGTGTTCATCTTCAGAGCCAGCTAGCCACATCATAGTAATATGTTCACAAGCCATCTATTTGCCCCTGATTCTTAACCAAGACACAGGAAAGGTTCCATTTAAAAATCATTTTATTATTAACATAATCTTCCCATTTAGCCAAGTGTGGGTCATGTATAAGGAATGTCGGTAAATATTCCATTTGAGGCTTCTTTTTACATATTTCCATTGATAAATAAACTCTGAATTCACATAAAAAAGTTAAACTTAAATAACTAATATATTTTTTTTGTGTAACAGCCATACATTGGTAAAATATAAATATTCTTGTACTCAGCCTTTGCCCTAGATAACAGTTAGCCACACGTCACAGTTATTAACAACTAAAACCAAACTCAACTGATTTTCTGGCCTGGACTAAAAGAGATGGAAACAGAAAATTCACATTTTGACTTTGGGCCAAAAGAGGTTGAGAGGCAGGAAGAGAACAGTTTCATTAACAGCCTTGTTAAAAATAGTCTGCTCTGCCACTGAACTTTAACTTACTCTACAACTGGTAGTTGATTCCAATATAATTTTATGTAGCACTCAAGTATCACTAACGAAATATGGCACATCATCCATGAACAATATAACAATGTTTTAAAACTACCAGGGCAAAAATACAGGCGATATGAGTGATTTGGCTCTGACCATTCCGTCCTCACAGTCCAACACAGTGTGTTGTGTCACCTCACTGCTTTGGCCACTTTCCTGCCAACGGCCTGAGTTTGTTACCAGTAGCTCTAAAGTTTCTCAAACTAACCAGTTACCTGGCAGTCTGATATACTGGGTTTCCTTGACCAGAAGTCAGACCAAAAATGGGTGTTTCACGATGCCCTCTCACAGGACTCTGGGGATGATGGTAAAAGGGACCACGGGACTGCTGGCCTCCAGCTCCAGTGCCGTCAGGAAGCATTCGGTAGCAGCATCATCATTGCCTTGAGCCTGCAGCACCTCTCCCAGGCTGTTCCAGACCTCGTGGGCTGTGGAGTTCACCTGGACAGCATCTCTGAGGATCTTCTCCGCCAAGCTATAGCGCCCGAGCTGGTGGAGTATCAGAGCCTGTAGGAAAACAAAGGGCAAACAGCTGTAGAGCTTTCATGAAACAAAAATGATTTGTCACAAGAGTGAAATAAGAGTAGGCAGCTCTTGGACAGCTCAAAGTGTTACAGACTATATAATTTTTTGATTTTTTTTTTTTTTTTTTAAATTAAAGAAATGACCCGACACAGGACTGGAGCAAGCTGTTCCACACCAACAAGGAGTCCAGTGGCTTTGGACAGGAAAGAAAACTGAGTAACAAAACCTCCACCCAACCACCAAAAATCTATAAGCTTTTGGCAGTAAGCTCCTGTTGTCTGAAGTCCTACAGTGTGCCCTGAAGTGTTTATAACCTAGCTGTGCACTTCAGCACCCAGTTCATGTCTTGTAACACCTGAGACCACACACATGGCACATGGACTCTTGGGGTGGACAGTACCAGGACCGAGTTCAGCCCAGTGAGCAACAACCATGGTACTTGGAGTGCTCATGGTACCTGTGGAACAGGAAGTGTCCTGGGACTAGTGTTGCACCAGTAATGTACAAAGACTCAGGTGTGACTTCCCCAGGAGCTTCCTTGCCACAGATTCTTCACCTTCCTCTGTGAGATGGGATCCAACTCGATACTACACGATCCACAGTACGTCCAAACCTGCTAGGACATGGGCTGAATGAGGCAGTGGAAATCTCCATCCATCACATTCAGCTGTGTTACTGTGCCAGGAAAGTCGTGGAATGACCCAGTAAGAGAGCTTTACTCTGGGATTATAATAATCCTAAAGATATTATGCATTTTTATATTGTGGTTCTGTATTGCAAAATGCATATGGACCACAAATCTTTGTTTTCCAAAAAGGCATTCTGATTATGTGCTTACAGAGTCCTTGTGACTTCTCCCCTCTCAGCCCCCCACTCCCTGGACTACAATTTCTTTTATCTCTCTCTGTACATCTGTCCCTCCAATCCTTATTAACCCAAGCACTGATGATTAGAACGTACTGACATTCTATGCAGCCCCTGAATTATCCACCATACATTTCTGGAATTGTGCCCCCCCAGACTGACTTTCAGCATGGTAAGACTGCTAACTCCACCCTACAGAACATCCAAGCAGGCCATGCTCTGAAGAACAACATAAAGACTGCTGTATAGTATTGGTAAGTAAATAAATAAATGCAATACAGGCTTATTTCTATCAGCCTGGCAGATGTTCTCACATAAAGGTGTGAGAGGGATTTTCTAGTTTTGCAATTTTTTTGAGCTGTCAATTGAGTCAGCATTTCCAGAGCAAGTGAACAGTCCAAAAACCAGATAACATTCAGGGTCAGTGTTTTTAATTCTGCAGAAAAGTGATTGGCAGGTATCAGATATGAAACTACAAAAAATGAAGCAAGGAGATGGAATATATAAAGCTGCTGTGGCTGTAATACACCTAACCTTAATAAAATATAAGTTCTTACTTTTCAAGGCAAAATTCTCTATTTTATAAAATCTTATCATTTTTTTGGGTGCAGATATGTATATTTTATACTAATTAAACATGTGAGGTCTTTGAAAATTGGTAATAATTCTTTTCTTGAGTATGTTAGACTAGTTTCCCTGTTTGCTAAGGACACAAGCTGTTCTTTTTAAGACCAAAGGAAGCACCCAAATTTTACAGATACAAGCCTGTTCATAGGATGAGACACATGTTACATAACATCTACCCTATTCTGTATGGCAAAAGGTATAGCTGAGAATTTCCAGGTGACAGAACCAGGGTAAATACGAGCTGTTTGCCTGTTCATACACTTTTCTAAGAATACAACCATTAGAGCTGAAATTAGCAATTTTGCATTAATAAAGGAATCACTCTTGCATGGAAAATCAGGTCATATCCTGTACCCTTCATGTTTTAAGGGCACAGCTTTCTCAAGGGAGTGTCTCCCAAAAGTCAGTCTTCCCCTGGTGTCTCAGGTTGGGACAGTATGAAGACTCCTGTCTCAGGTAACAGCCCTGTGACAATGAGCTTTGCTTCCAAAAACCAATAGAGAAAATTAGACTTGTTCCACGCAGAGCATCAAAAGGACAGGGACATTTGGTTACAGCAGCTGTGGGCTGAGCTCAAAGA
Source organism: Formicarius rufipectus (assembly GCA_013399695.1). Classification (NCBI taxonomy): domain Eukaryota; kingdom Metazoa; phylum Chordata; class Aves; order Passeriformes; family Formicariidae; genus Formicarius; species Formicarius rufipectus. The sequence continues at coordinate 1,807,674 of VXAU01005789.1, read as the reverse complement.
GGCGATCTAGAGAGAGAACGCGAAACACTCTCTGATTCATTAACTCTCTTTCAGACTGACGGTCAGATGTCATGTATTGTAAGTGTCCAGCCTGTAAATCCCCTCCTCGGATGACTTCATTAAAATTCTGAGGCACAGAACATTTCACATTGTTTGCAGTCCTTGCCTGACTTCGCTCTATTAAGCATTACACTACAGACCACAGGAAGAAGGAGCAGGCATGTCTATCACGTAGCAACATCCTTTAGTGAACTCACACCACCACCCATCCAAGAAGATGGACTTCCCATTTACCAGCTGTCAGCATAGGTACTAAACCCTTCAGGAAAAAAACAAACCACTAAAAATAACAACCACCACCGAACTAATCCTCCCCACTCCCCCAAAAAAAAACTCCTCTAAGACTTCCCAGAAATGCTAAATTATCCTAATCCTTCACTGTGTATTTTCCTCTCCTTTCCAACTTGAAGCTACCAGTTCTGGCCTTCACCTATTTAGCAGCAGATGTACAGACAACATTTATCTGCAGACTAACATTAGGTCTCTTGTTTTATGGCTGGAGATAGGCTTGAACAACACATCAGGTCTGCAGAAACACAGAGGGATACCTGGGTCACGTGTGGCTAATATCTTCAGCCTTGGCATGTTAGTTTAAAACATAAGCAGAATGCCCTATCCCTATATGATCTTTATAAACAGAGACATAATCTTTGAAAAAATAAAATATGATAGGGATTTTGGAACTTATATTGATTAGAAAAAGTATACTATATAATTTGTGTAAATAATAAGAAATGTAAAAAATAAGAAACATCCATTCTACAACAGATGGTAAAAACACTAAGTTCCTAAGGTCTTACAGAAATCTGAGGCCATCTCTTTGTTCTTCATACATTTTAGAATGCTGCAGTACTTGACAGAAGTATTTAAGACAACTGCTGGCATCCTGCAAAAACAAAGTTGGATCGTTCCTGCTATTTTATCTTTTTCACATGGAAGAACAATAAATTCATGACATTTGCTTCTAACACAGTTATAAAAGCTTCTAATGTGTGTGGGCTCCTTCATTTTGCAGCTCAGTACAAATGTTGCTTATTACTTTACTCCATGTTTGGTTTGCTGAGAATTTTGGTGTTCTTTTGGGATTGTTTGTGTTTTGGTTTTTGTTTTTTTTTTTGGTGTTGGTTTTTTTTTTTTTTTTTTTTTGGTCAAATCACTGATCTCTGTATTAAGGCTTCCACTTTCTATCTGTCTTTATGTTGTAAGCTCTCTAAGCAAACTCTATTTTTCTTTTAGCCAGTTCGACATTGTAGAGGTTGATTTCGTAACTCAAAAAAACTCCAAGGGAAAACTCTAATCAGAAATGGCACAGGCAGAAAGTGAAGGGAATCTCTGAAGAAACAAAGAGACTTTTTTGTGCCATCATCACAAGAAGTGAAAGCAGAGCTTCATGTCTCCAATCCACTGATATTTATACCAGTCACTTTGAATAATCAGCAGTAGTCAAAGATTTGTGGAGTTCAGATGCTCTCTGCTCAAGGAAAGGTCAACAGCCTTTTACAACGCCCAGGCCAGGATCAGGGATTAGAGCTGGGAGTACCAGGGACTTTGCAATTCCAAGAGCCTTCAGAGGCTCCTGGAAGGGGCCTTCTAAACGAGTATCAACTGTGTGCTGCCTGTGACAGGGAGGTCCTGCAGTCACAACAAGGTTCTACACAAATTTGACATCCCAACAGAGCAAAACCCTTTAGGAATTAATCAAAATGGGGGGAAAAAGTACTTCCAACTTCTGCCATGTGTTATTTTCAGGATCTTGCCACTTCTTTCCTCACCCAGTTTGGAGTCACAAGTCTCCCTCTTGTTGGACAATGATTTTACATGTCTTTCCTCTTCCAGTCATCCCCTTTACAGTTCATTTTACATTGCCCCACATAAAAACCTGCTGTTCTTTGCTTATTTCACCCAAACATCTATCCAAGGACTGTTTTTACAATGCTCAAACAGGGCCCAACCCATGATTGAAGGCCCTTGACACTGTTGGCAAAACAGGAGTAATTTGTTATTTATTACTCAATATCTCCTAGGCACCTACACAGATACAACCCAGAAAAACAGCTATTGAGTCTCAATAGGCAGAAATATCTTAATGTATCATCCAAAACACTTGGCTGAATAACCTTCATTTATACTTATCTTACTTGTGTTAAGGAACAGGGATTATATATTCTGTATTTTGGATACTGTCTTGGGACTAATCATGTTCTGTGTTTTAATTAATGACACATCATAGGAATCATGAGAGTGATGATACAATTAGATAAACAAAAGCTAAGAGGATACAGTATAGAAAGCAACAGGCTGATCATGAGAACCAGGATAACAGAAATATGGCAAGAGCCAGTAAAACAAAGTGGAAAAAATAACACAGCAGTAACACAAGTTCTGCAGTATGGTGGAAGCCTGTCAATCAAACAGCTCAGGGGATGGACCTGGTTTTATCAGACAACCACAGGATGACAGTGTAAAAAGGTGTGAAAACTCAAGTGACATCAGGAAAGGTTTCCAAGAGAAAGAGAACAAGACTTCAGCAGCTGTGCAACACACAGCTATTCTAGAGCCTCCTGTGGCACCTTGTGCAGTCTCCTCTATTCAACAAAGACAGTTCAAACTAGAATAGGCACAAAAAATGACTATTGAAATGATCAATAAAAATCTGAATTTACAAGAGCAGACTAACAGCCTTGGTTTGATTAACCTAGCAAATCAAAACCCGAGAGGAGATGAAGATACTTGCTATAAACCCAGTAGAGAACAGAATAGATAAAAACTTTTTTAGTTAGAGAATAAAGTTGGCACAAGAACACATGTATAAATTTGGCAGAAGTTTTCCAACAAAAGGTGAAAACATTCCTGGCAGTTGGAGCAGATGGACTTTGGAACAGCATTCTACTTGCAGTAGTAAGGTGCAAGTCAGTGTTAAGACGGAGTCCTACAGGAAAAGCCTGTATGCTCTGAGGGTTATGAGGAGGAGACTTGTTTAGAGGGCCCAGGGAGCTTCCACTACTCCTGTTCTGATATCAGGTTCTCCCTCTCCTGCACTGTAAGGAAGGAGAGTGATATTATTTTCATGCCTATATAATAGAACTACTCGATGTTTCTGTTGTAAGAACAACTTTTTCTTGATTCTTTGGGTAACACTGAAGAAGCAGGTGCAGAGAAATGTCCAACTAATGAATGCAAAGATTAAAAAAGAAGAAAACTAGTATGAGAAAATTATTTTACTCTGAAATCTTCAAATCCATGAGGTTTTTTTTCCCCAAAGACAATTGTAGACCCTACACCCGAGTCACAATCTTTTGGGCACAGAAAGATGCATAATGGAAATTACAAATGCATGCAAGATGTTAATTAGTATGCACTTCAACAGGACTTAAATCCTTACTCCATCTAATTAATTTTCAGTTTGTCATTACATATCTATCTATATTCTAGATAAACAAGATACCTTTAAAATTCGGTCTCTGGTGATGGCACAAGAAAACAAATTACAATTCTTCAATAAGCCATAATTGTATTTTGATATATACTGGGCTTGGTAAAGTTATATTTTGACATAGTTATTTTTTTCCCTCGCAGTTCAACATATTAAAGTTATTTTTCATTAGCTAAAGAGAAGCATTTTTAAAAGAAAAACATTCAAATCAATTTGAATTTCCAAATGGAGCATTACATTCTACAAATCTTCGGGTTAGCCAATGCGTTACTATTACGTATTAATAAAATATCGTCATTCAGAATCCGAACAACACAATATAATGAGCAAATGAATAAAGTCATAATTGCTTAAATAAGCATCTAGCGTAGTTTTCACTGCAAAGGTATCTTCTTTCCTTCAAAGAGGCTTTTTTTCTTTGCAAATTAACCTGTCATAATGATTAACCAAACAGTCCATGGCAAACACATACCTAGAAAAATAAACGCAGGACAGAAATGGAAAAATACCTAAAAAACTAGTTTCTGATTTTGCAAACATGACTAAAACTAGTCACTTAGAACAGTCAGGTAAGGTCAATTTGTATTCTTTTTCAGGCAAATGAGAAGCTAGCATTCAAAATTTTTTCCATGGAACTAACTTAAAAAAAAGTAGTCAGAATTATCACCCATCATACACCTCATCAAACCAGAGCTTTATCATAAAGTGCTAAACTATATTTGAAATAACTAGAAAAACAAAAGATGAAAAAGTAACATGACAAAGCTCAATATGGTTTCTTCAGTGTAACTAAAAATTTTGTCTCAAGAGAGCTGGAGGTTTTCTTAATGTTTAATGTCTGACTACTTCTCTAGCCCACCCGAAACTAAACAGTTCTCAGTCTCGACAGAAGGATGACTAGAGACTTTTACCTTTATCCATTTGATATAATGAAGAACAACTTCATTTTCTGTGAGAAAAACATGGATTAGAGGTGGGAAATGTTCTAAAAAGCACTGAAATTTATTTCAAAGGTGGGAGTGGAGCGGGGGGAGCAAACTTTGACCATGAGTCCATTTATGCTTTTGCTTTTTTCAGGGAGGATGTTGAAGTGTCAGCACTGAACATTCTGCAGAGAAAGAAACTGGTAACTGGGAGAAATGGACAGTATGAGAACAAGAAATGTGGCTGAACTAACATGCAAAAATGTGCCAGGAATTCTCACCATGTCTAAGAATCACCTGCTGACCTACAGAAGCCTCAACTATGGAGATTTGAGTTCTACCAGATACAGTATTTATCTTAATTCATTCCTAGTAGGTCTGTTAGGGTATTTTAGGGCTGGTTTGCTAAAAAACTTCTGAATTTGTATGATACAGACCTTATTTAGCTAAAAAATAGCCCTCAGAACTAAGTTTTCCTTGCCAAAAGAGCTGCTATAAGAAAACATTACCAGCATATGAAAATAAAAAAAAATAGACTGATTTTGTTTTTAATTATGAGAGCAGGGAGACAGAATGACAGAGGGAATACTACTTGCCTGTTTGCTGATGACCTGCTGAAGCCCAGTAACCTAGCAGCTGCAAATGTGTAAGCAGATACAGAGCTATTCAGATGTGGCAAAAAAAAGGTTTTTAAAAGCTACAAAAGACTTAAAGAACTCACTACATCCAACTTCCCTGTAATTTTCCCAGTTCACTATCTTACAGTTTTTAAACAAGTCCCAGCCTAAGAGAGAATCAACTTTCCAGTGTGGTATTCACAAGGACATGTTAGTAACATCCCCATCTTAGATAAAAAACTTAAGTCAGGGATTATGACCATAAACAGTTATAAAACCCAATGTGCAATGTATGCAAATCCACATGCACAGTAATTTTAGCATCACAAAACTGCCCCTTGTTACATGCTGCTTTTTCAGCCTATTTTGCAAGTGTTAAGGTGGCTGCTATTTTTAAACAAATCTATCAAACTTCAAGGTTTACCAGACACTTGACAGTGTTATGCTAAAATAATGAAACAGAAGTGTTAGTGAGGCAAAATGAGAAGAATTTGTCATGATACATGGAAAAATAAGTAAAATTCTGAAGCTGATATTTTCCAACCTCTGTGATAAAAATACACATTTAAAATGTATTCCATAATCAATATTTTGCACTTACGTAGAGTGAAATAGCACATTATTTATATACTATGCTCTTATTTTCCTTTTAGCTGATGAATTTGTGCTGAAACATGTCCATCTAATGGAAGTATGACTTAGCATAAGAAATCATTTATACACTCCTTTTGAAGGCACATACATATTTAGTCATTGTAAGTAACTATTTTCTGCAAGTGCAAAAAATTGTGACAGAGTGCATCGGTTCAAAATAAGCCATTCCATCAGAAAAGCAAAGAATAAACACAGTTCCACGTCTGCAGACACAGATGCATTTTAATGAAGGGATTTTGAAGGATGGACACATTATAAAGTTTAAAACCAACTGGACTGACCACTAACACTTATGAGTAAAGATAACAATATATAAATACATATTTTTTAATAGGAAAAAACTTCAACATATATGTAACTTGTTTCCAAAGTGCAGAATAAAACCCAACTTATCTAGTTTTCTCTAACAAAGCAATTTTTTTGAATAATAAAAAGTGTATTTCTTCAAATATGCTCAAAATAAAACTTCCCAGCAGCTCGGTATGGATTTTCCTTTTTAAATGAGAACAACCAGCTAATAATACTCCAGTCGATCACTTACTAAACCAAACAAAGCAACTGATGAACAAATATGAACCTGTGCCTGCAGCCAACAACTGCATTCAAAGCCTATCCCAGAACATTGCCTACGTGTCCCTTTCTGCCTTGTCCCCCTCTCTGCCTTCCTCTATGCCCAGCACACACAGAAGCTGCTTGTGTGCTCTGTCATCGCTGAAGCCCCAGTTTGTTATTTCTCTACCCTACCCCCAGTGCTAACATACCCTCTAAGGTATCCGATTGCTTTCCCTCCTGCAAAACACTTGTTGCTAGGAGAAAATCTACTGCTTGGCAACAGATTTTTGAAGCAACTTTGGCTTTGTTACTCACTGAACTTCACATCGCCAGCATGAAATAACGTGCGTGGTTGTTCGTGCATCTGTGTACTTATAACCCCCTTGAAAATGAGTGGCCCTTCCAACAGGGAGGTGCTTGCCTTTTAGTTCCTTACTCCTCACAGCCCATAATGCTGAAAGGTTCATAATTGAGGTTTGTTTTCTAAAACTGCTGGTCATAGCCTTCCACTGAGATGGAAGCTCTTGAGGGACATCTTTTCCTGTTAAGACAACATGATCTTGCAATAGTCTGCTGTAATTTTGATTTACCCTCTATGTGAATGTCCTATCAGTTTATCAAGACATGGCATGACTACCAGGCTACATTGGAAGAACTAATCTGACTATAGCAAGCACACTCAAAACAAAACATCTTATTGATAGAGTGAAACAGCTATAGAGTGACTCCAGAGATTACATAACTTTTTATCTCCATCTGAGAATTAAACTAAAGGTCTTATTTCATATGCTGTGTTTACCAACACAGTAGACCCACATCAACTCCCCCTTCAGATGTCAGATGGCTACAGCTCTGGCACATGCTACACCACCACTGGCATCAGAGAATAAAGTACAACCTTAGTCCTCAGATCATGGTCAGTCCTAAATTTGGAGTACTTGCCATCTTGTGCAAGTTTTAACATTTCATCCTTGGTGTGACACCATGTGGTGACACTGAAGTGCACCTAAGCCTCTTGATCAGCTCCCTCCATGTGGAGGCTTGGCAAGACTGTACCCTCCCTTCCCTCCCTCCCACCACTGAAGCCACACCAGTGCCTCATCACCTTTCCCACACAGGAGAAAAGAGGATTTCCCAGATGTATAAAATCCTTCATGTGCCTACACCTGTGATGAAAACTGGTGCTGAACGTCACAGCTGCAGACAGAACTGTTTATGAAACTGGCCCACAGCAATTTCCTTAATTCAGTATGTTCTTTTATATTGTCATGTATACACTCTTTTCCTTTATGTAGACAGTTTACAGACATACGTGCATCACAGCATACTCACGACAGAAATCCTACTATTTTATCAGTCTGATCTGTGGCTGTATTTCAACACTGCCTGGGTTCAAAGAAAAGCTGAGTTTACCCACTGGATCGTTGTGCTTAATGCAGAGGCTCCTAAGTACTGTTTGTTATTGATGCCATTATTAGCCCAGTTTTGAGAGAAAGGGTCAGAAGTACAGAAAACTGTATTTCGGCCTCTCAAAACTCAGGACTAACATAAAAGTGCTTTCAATATCCAAAAGAGGGAAAAAAACCCCCAAATCCTTGAAAAATTATATAAGTGTAGAATAGGCTAGAGAAACCTCAGACTAAGATTTTTCAAATGAGGATCTTCAAAGTCAGCCCATGGAGTCAATATTCAAGTATTTGAACAAAAGATGGATTTTTCACAACAGAGGAATTCAGAGCTAGGAATTCAGTGTCCTACCTCTGCTGCCTAAAACTAGATTCCAATTCAGTATATCTAAAGGTTCCTGATTTTGAAAGCTTGTGCTCCAAGTAAATCTATCATACTGTCAAGCAATTAATGTTTTTCTGTCCATCAGTCAAACGCTGATAGAATTAAAGAATAAATAATTAGAAAGAGCGAGCAATGACTTTTTAAGAAGCTGTTTTTCATTAATGACAGTTTTTCTATAAAAATCACACTGAACATACTGGTTGTATGTGGCTTCTGGAAATAGTAATTAGAGAAATTGATCGAATGCTTTAATGAAGAAATCAATCTGAAGTCAGGGGAATAGTTTGTGTATCAAAGAAAAACCAGAGCTGCTGATGCAGTACTAGGCTTTGTGGGTAAAACTTATAATAGAACTGTCAGAGTTCAAATTAAGCACTTTGGAGATCCTTAGCTAGAATGCCACTATATTGAAAGCTAGAACTTGTAGTCTGTGCTTGTACACACTCAATCCTAGAGAAACTAGTACTTGTCTGAACTTTTGAGACTATGGAAAAGGAATCAGAAGTGAACAATAATCTTCTGAAGAACCTTTTTGCATTTATGCATGTGCACTTCTCTCAAATATTCTGAAAAATGCTGTATGAAATATTCAAAGAACTGCAGTATTAGATAAAAGATGACCAGTCCTTTCATTACTAAAATAAAACAGGAATTCAAAGATTAAAGCACATTATTCACATTTTTATTCCTTTTGCCCTTAGCCAAAGAGATTTTTGCATATAAAAATATGTACATACATAGAACTATGGCTAATGTCACTGTTTCAAAAGTGTTATGACACCACAGCAGCACACACTATACTGGCATTGCAGTAACCTCTAAGAAAAAATACATTAATATATAATAAAAAAAAAAATTAAAAAAGCTAAGAATACCATCAATGTACCTCAACAAATAAGCTTTTGCTAATACTGATCTGAGAGCAAAAATGTTAATATAACTGAAATATCACCTACGTTTTTTAGTTCAGTTCCATGTAAGCCCATCACATTTCTTCACAACTACCTTTCTGTGGATTATCATCAATTTTTTACTTAAAACATTTTCCATTTCGTTAACATCAGATCAGAAGAGTCCTCCTAGCTCAAACACCTGTATCCCCCTGTCATTGCAGTCAATCTTATTACAGAATTCTTTCTTCCACAGTGTGCAATTCCACAGATAGGAATAATTTCCAAAATTTTCACTAGCCAGTTTGGTTTCATTTTTTTTCCAGGACCAATGCCACTTAGCCTTATTTGGATTATGCATACCCCTCTCATGTTTACAAGGAGCATATATTAATATTCAAGTTTCCTACTCTTCCAAGGAAATGCTTCAGAGACCTTCCAGTGCTACAGTGCAGTCACCTCAGAGCTTGCTCTGTATAAGGACAACACTGATGCAAAGCTACAGGTTGCTTTTGCCATCCAGCCATGCTACTTGGGATTACAAGAGTATCATAGCACCAGCCTGGGAGGAAACCCCAAGTGATACCTATGCTTTAGTTCACACTGAGGGTGCTCTGGCCCTGTTGACCTCAACTGTTTTTACTGGGCATGGCAATCCCCCTGTTTAGGGAACATGAAGCAACTAGGGGAGCATGAACACCACCACCTTCTATAGGGGAAGGGGAAATCTATACGCTCATTAAATTAATGATGAGACTACACTGTTGATAACATGATGCTGCTGATAACTGGGACAACATGATGTCTCATGCTGGGTTTGGCTAACCCATGAGCAGTGAAGATGCAGCTCTTGTAAAACAATGGAGATGTTGCTCTGACCAACTACTACCCAGCTCTTTGTCCTCCACAGGCATTTTCACAGTCTTGCTCTTGCATTTTATGTTTGTGAAAGTTGTATTTCTTTCACTAGAGGGTCTCCAAGTCTCACTTTTAATCAAATTTGGGTCTTTGTCCTGCAACTGCTCTTGCCAAACAGAGGCACTGTATTAACTATTCTAAAATCTTCTGTTAACAAATCATTAGTCCAGTAAGGAGGCTAATTTATTTCACCAACTAATTCTTCCACAATTCTGGTCAACTCCTCCATCCTCTTCCACTAGCAAGTACTTGCGACCACTTCTACACTTTCATTTCCACTACTAATTTTACCTTTGCCATCCATGATGAGTATCACATTCCTGTTAAAGACTGAGGCAAAAGATGAACTGCAGTTAGGGACTTTTTATAAGTGGACAGCCGTCGCTGCAGTGACCGATATGTTAAATCATATGCTGTGGTTGGTTTATGGCTCTTGAAATCCATTTTCCAAACTAATAAATATATAAATATATATATTTATATATATTTATATATATTACTGTATAATAAATTAGTGCACAAGGCTGGAATCTGCAGAGGAAGTGCAATTCCAGATGCTATTTCTCCCTCAGTCCTTTCCTTTGGTTTACTATTCTCAGCTGACAGGCAGCAGGAATAAATCTGAGCCCTGCTTCCCTGAGTGTCAGAACCTTGTCCATTTGAGTCACTTCTCTAGTTCACTGGAGCACAGTTGGCAGAAAGGACACAAATGGCGGAAAAGGCACTGCCCCCTCAAAGCTATGATTTGATCAGAGTAAGCAAACTGGAAAGTTAATGCTCTCTGATGGAAAAGCTGAAATGTAGTGGCAGCTTCCACTTTTCAAGGAAAAAGAACTACCTTGGTGGGCAAGGTGGGAATTCTGGAACTTAAGTTAGCTGCTTAGTCTGAGGTGAGATACAAACATTGCCAACCAGCTATTGTGTTAAACATCCATGGATTTTATCGTCACAAAAATATTCAGATATAAATGCTACATTAAATTGAATGTAATGCACATGGCAGAAAGACCACACCTACCATAAAACTGCCATAAATTTCAGGAAGGTTAGAGTTTGATTCTGCAGCAAAAGAGATGAGTTTGGATGCCCAGGCTGAAGCTACCTCATTTATTTTCTAGAGATGACCAGCTGCTTATACTATTATATCACAATTTTAAAGGAAATTAAGCTTGAGGCATCAATTACTTTAATAGATCTGACAGCATTTCATACTGTTTTAGACTTTATATCAAGAACAGTTATTTCTGGCAACTGTAACCTACCAACTTGGGTGGCTAGGCATTGAATTAATATGACAAAGCACCATCACAGACTGCATTTGTGTCATAGCATTTCACAGCCCTCTGGTAAGTCTTTGGGTCTGTGACCATCATAACACCATCTGTTCTGAATGCCATTGTGGCTATTGCTTTTTCAAAAGGTCATAAACTAAAAACCAGACAGAATCCCAAAGAAGCCATTGTCAGCTGTCAGGACAAACTGTAAAAAGGACCATGGAAAAAATGGAAATTGGAATGGCTCTGCAGCTGAGAGATGTTCACTTGGTAGTCTTTGGAACATTTGTGACCACGTAACAATATCTTAAAGTCTTAATTGATTACCTGCACCCATTTAGAAAATAAGAGGGGTTGCTTTTAAATGAATGTACTTTTAAAACAATGTTTTATTTTAAATAAATTATTTTAAGTAAAAGCAGTCCTTTCTTCTACCAGGTCAGACCACCTCTGATGGAAAGTATCTTTCCAAAGTTCTACCTAACACAACCTTTGTTCATGTAGATTTAGAGCTCTGAAACCATTTTTGCACTGTGTTGTACAGAAGAAATTTTGAGTCTGCATGAATTTTTTATTATTTCTAGAGCCCTTTACTGCTAAGGTCTTTGTATCACTAACCACTTACTATTTTGTCTAAACATGCTATGCTACCAATAGGATAGCTACCCAAGCTAATGTAGTACATTACATTATGTTATGTTCTGGAATAATTCTTAAAAGTAAACTTTCAGGAGCTACCTCCACAAGCACTGACCACAGGGAAGCCTGGTTTGGTTTTCTAATGACTGTGCCTTTATTGCAGCACCAAGACTTCAGAAATGCTCATTCTCATGTGTGCTCGCTGATACTTAATAAAAATCTGAAATAATTAAAAACCTTTGGTAGTCTTTCCTCTTGCCTCTATTTTCCTAATACTTGCCCAAGTCCTTTTTTTTTTTTTTTTTTTTAACATCACTCTCTTTTGTCCAGATGAAACTGGGTAAGGAATTAAATAATGATTTAGTATGCCTGATTTCCTAAGGATATTCATCTTAAATAGTAAGTTCAATATGTGAGATATAAACAAATCGGTAGTGGCTGAGGAAGATTGAACATACTGAGTTGCAACAAATCATTTCACCAGCATCAGTGATTAAAGACTAACTAATGAATTAGAACCCAGAAAAAAATGGAATTGACATGTTAATTTCAGATACATCCATAAAAGAAACATTTGTAACTTCACTTACAAAGTCTAGTTCCTGGAATAAGAAAAAAGCATTTAAAAACTCTCAGATTTTTCATCAAAGTACTTAGAAAAAAAAATTTGAAAGAATCAATGTCTGCATCCTGATGGGCCTACTAACGCACACTATATTGCTCAAGTGGGTTTGGGCAGTGTCTCTCCTTCTGCTTAGCTTTTAACAGTGTGAACAATGTTCACGTTTTTATATTTCTGCCTTGTAAGTGCTTTGCTAATGAATTGCTTTGCTTGGTTCATCTGAGCTGTACTAAAAGACTGAAGATTTTTTCCAGGTCAGATACTTTATGTATAGATACATGGCTCTTCAGTATGAGCACTTAATTTTAACATCTCAGCGTTTTGCTAATATTTCTTTTTCCTTCAATTCTATGCCAGGTCTTAAGAAACAAAAGCTGCTTCTAAAAGCAACTTCAAATCCAGTGTAAGGGCTGTTTCTTGAAAGCCAGTTTCCTTGAAGCATCACAAGAGCATCTATCATAATGCAGGATTTTTCAGATTTGCATGAAAAAGCAGCACATGTATAAATTACATGTCAGAGATTAGCAGAAAGAAGTTGTAATGCAGTGTTATATAGAAAGCTTTTTTAGTTTCCCAAGACTCTGACAAATGCATCTTAGTACAAAACTACATTCAACCTCAGTTTCTGGACAACAATAAATATTTACTACCATTCTGACACACTTCTACTCATTAAACTGGCCAGTTTTGTTTACCTTCCATTAATCACAGAGAGGGAACAGAGAGTCCTATTTTGCCACGTCTCAGCAAACTGATCTTCCCCAGAGCGTATGACTCCTCTTCCAGAAAAAGCTGGCCTGAGAAGTCTTACTCAAAACTCTATTTATTGCATATAATGGTAATTACATAAGCACACAAACAACATAATAACAAAAGGGGATTTATGATACTGGTTCTCCAAAGCTGATTCCAGTTACATACAAATAAACATGCAAGAGCTACATAAGTGCTTAGCAATTCATGTTATGGGCTATAATAGTTTTCAACTTCCCCCAAGGACATAAAACAAGACTTAGTTCTTTTTCTTCAAACCCAGGTAGAAATCTGGTTTGTAGGACAGGAGGATGCACCAAACCGCAGACCCGAGCAGAACATCTGAGAAAAACTAACAACCCATTATATAAAAGCAGCAATCCTTTATCCTTCATATCTCTATATCCACAGACTTCATATTTAGTGCTGGTTTGAAGCTAATATTTCTTGAATTTTGAACTTACTACCAAGTAAAAATACCAGATAAGAAACAAAAATTTGTGGAAGTAGTTTACCTTTATCACCTATAAAAGCACATTACTATAAAACGGTGTTAAGTTTAACTGAGCTCTCAAAACCAGATTAAAAAGTAATCACAGAAATAAGTACTGATGCCACAGACACTTCTGAACCTGTCTGCTGTCCAAACAGCCATCTCCTTTGCCAAGCAGCTCAGCTGCAATGAAATAATATATTCATTGAGCAAATCCAAGGCAATATTGACAAAATCTTAAAGAAAGGAAGAGAGCAAGGGGAAAGAAAGAGGTAGGTAAATGAACTGATTTATTATTTACAAGTATTGAAATTCTGCAGTGAATTTGAGACAAGGGCCTCATTTTATGTGGTTGAGCTGAAATGGCTATGAAGGAGATGCCCCATATCCCTTCACTTAAACTGCATGCGAAGACAATAACTATCAAAGATATAATTCTCAATGATAAACGATAGAACTGATTTAATCATGTATATTTAAATAGAAGGACCATCAGTTATAGTACTAATTTAAAAATCATAAGGGAAAGCCCTCCCAGAGTCTGCCAATCATTTGCAAGTCAAAACCCAAAAAGACACCACATGGATTCCCTTCAGCAGGCAGTGGGAATACAGGATGTTGCTGCCTGTGCTGGTTTTGACTGGGGCAGAGTTAATTTGCTTCACAGTGGCTGGTCTGGGGCTGTGATTTGGATTTGTGCTGAACACAGGGTTGATAATACAGAGATGGCATTGTTATTTTGGAGCAGCACTTACACAGAGCCAAGGCCTTTTCTGCATCTCACACTGGCATGCTGGAGAGGAGGCTGGGAGTGCATGGGAGGCTGAGAGGAGACAGCCAGGACATGGGAATCCAGCTGACCAAAGGGATATTCCAGACCACATGACATCACACTCAGTATATAAAGTGGGAACAAGAAGGAAGAAGGGGAGACATTCGGTGTGATGACGTTTGTCTTCCCAAGAAAATGTTACAGGTGATGGGCCCTGCTCTCTTGGAGGTGGCTGAACACCCGTGGGAAGCTGTGAATTACTTACTTTTCTTTCCCTGTGCGTGTGGCTTTTGCTTCCCCTATAAAACTGTCTTTGTCTCAACCCATGAGTTTTCTGGCTTTTACTCTTCCCATTCTCTCCCTGGTCCTGCCGGTGGGGGAGCGAGTGAGTGGCTGCAGGGCTTGGCTGCCGCCTGGGGATAAAGCACAACTCTGCCCTAACAACACTGACGGTGCAGACGCCTGTGGGGAAAACCATTTTCTTCACAGTGCAAAGGCTCTGGAAAGAATAAGCACAAGAATTAAATGTGAGTCCCATGGATGTGAGGCTCAGAATGAGAAATGAGGAGGTTTGTACTGTATTTGAAGCTAAGTATGTCACAGCACCTTTGTCTCTGTTTCCCCATTTCTTAACAGGGAATTCATGCTTCAGGGCCAAACAGACTTGAAGCTTAACATGTTGACAGCTCAAAGCTGTTACGAAAACAAATGCTAAAACCTTTTTTAAATATCTAGATTTTTGATTTAGAAAAAGAGTGAAAAAGATTAATTTTCTTACTCTCTGCCATACCAACTCTCTTAGCTTCCACAACATCGGTGGCTGCTCAACTTAGTAAGTTACTTTTTCATCTTCCAAACTTCTTCAGATGCTTAGATATTCATGCCTAAAAATATAATAACTATACCTAATGGTAATTTCTTTTTTTCAAATGCCAAGAGTTGTTTGCACAGTCAATGTTTTAACAAAACACACAGACTAGAGTCATGATTAACTGTTAAAACTAGAAGGCTTTTACTGTTTTTCTCTCTATAAAGTCCATGCATATTAGTATCAGAATTGAAAAGGTGCAGATCAACACCACACTGCTGGTTCAAAAAGTGACGACAGCCCAGAATAGCTTCCTGTTTTCAAGTTTAGCATTACTTAAGTCTCACTCATGATGATTTTTTTTCCACCCATATCAGCTTAACCAGGTATTTTACCACGATGGAAGTAGCATTAAAAGTGGTAACAACACTAAATCTGCATTCATTATGTTGCATGCAGAGTGAAATTGACAAAACATGCAGTGGGTACATTTATTTGCAATGGCAGAATATTGCAAAGAGTCTAGTTTTAGAAAACCTTTCATGTGCTTTTACACATAGAGTTGCTCAAGCAAAGAAACTGTACAACAGCCTCTAACAGCAGGGTAGTGAGTACCCAGGTTAAACATGGTAAGCTTACTGTGGCTTCAGTGACCCTGCAGGGTTGACCAGATTTTTCAATCATTACCCAATTAAGGCAACACAAATTGAAACCCAGACCATTGTTTCTCAATGCCAAATGTATAGTATCAATACCAGTTTACCAAGACACTGGCTCATAACTTTACTGCTGATGTTAATACCACATCATGTCATAGCAACAGCATGAAAAGATCCCTTTTGCTCAGCAGAAAATCAGATTTCAAAGGCATCTATACTTCCAAAGCATTTTTACTACCTAAAAGTAGGATCATGTTTGTATGTCTGAAAGAAAATTATTTTTTTCAGTTTTCTTACATGTGTCCTGGTTATAGTAGTCAGGATCAGTCTGTCACTGTGTATTCTAAACCCTCTATGGCATTTTTCTCATGAACTGCTCACAATGGCCCATTTGTAGCAGCTGCCTAAGGCACATCCAACCCTTCAGGCTACAAGCTGAGCGTTTTTAGAAACTTCTGTGGGATAAGGAAGTTTTCCTGCCTTCACACCCACCTGAGGGGTCATGTCTGCTATGGGGCCATCAGGGATGCCAAAAATATGCCATTGTTCACCTCACAAAGTCAATCATCCATTGTGAAACTCTCCACCTTGGGGGAGGGAGTGGGTGTTCCCATCAGAGCCCAAACAGATATAAGCTTGGGGTTTTGGGACTGGGATCTCTCTTCAGATCCAGAGGAGGACCAGAGCCTCGACTGGACTGAGACTGCCACCGGACTGCAACCATCATTTTCACCAGCAGGTTTCTTCCTTTCTTCTTACTTTGAACTCAGAGGGGTCACGTGGTGATCAGCACAGGGGTTGGTGAGCTCCATCCTGCTTGTGCCCCTCTGTGCTGGGCTGTACATCTGTTTTTTGTGGCACAAACAAAATTTCCTTCTGTATCAGTGTATTTTTACTTACTTTAATCTTTTATTAAATGGTTATTCTGACTTGCAATCCCATTCTGAGTTGGATTGATTTCTCCTGCCGGTTTAACTCTAAACCAGCACAACATGCAAGGCCCTAGAACAAATGTTGAAGAAGGGAATAGTTAGCAGTAAGATGGACAAGTAAAATAAAACACAGTGTGTGTTATTACTGGTGAGACAGTAAGCTAGCCTGTGCAATATTTGGGATTAATTCCAGGGAAAAAAAGAAAAGAAAGCTGGAAAATTAATTTGCCTGAATTTCAGTAAATTTTCAATATAGCTGGATACAGGAAAACAAACAAGAGATGGTACAGAGCAGCACAGAAATATAAAAATGAGGTAAGAACTAGTTTCCACTATTCTGTTTATCCAATAGGGATGGAGAATGGAGAGAAGAATTCCAGGTGTGACCTCAAGCCATATCTTAGTTTCATTTGTTGTCTTAGCACAGAGGTATCAAGGGTGCTGATGAAATCTGATTGCACTGAATTTAGAGATGCAGGTCATCCAAAGGCTTTGAGTAAAGAGCTCCTCCAGTCCACAGCATGGGCCACAATAGTTTTACTTAAAAAATCCCTTTTCATCTCCTATTCCCTAACTCTAGCTGCAGAACACAACAGTCAGTTTCATTCAGGAAAAACACTGGTCTTTTTCAGTGAGATGCAGTACACAGGTGGCCAAACACCATGTCTCCTCTCCCTGACTAAGAAATCAAGAGATGGCAGCTTTCTGAAGAATAGTACCACCAGTTAATTTTCTTCATACCATTTGTTGCCACTTGTTAAAAAGAATATGCTTTAATAGGAATAATAATAGAAAAAAAAATCACATCTTAGAAAGGAAGAGTTTTCAGAACTGGACAAAACACATTTTTGATTTTCCCATGAATTAAAAGTCACTGAAATAACTGCTTTCTTTCTAATGAATTTGTTAATCTGTATTAAAAAAAAAAAAAAAACCAAAAAAAACCAACAAAAACAAAACACCAAAAAAACCCAACTAGACAGAAATAGCCTGTCACTAATCTTAAAGGCAAATTCTTCATCCAATACAAGTTAGTTACCAGAAAACACAGTCTATGTTTGAAGAAAACTAATCTTGAAGAAAATATATGATGCTATTCACACAGTAAGTTGGTTGAATCCTTCCAAAATGCAAGGTGTAACTCATCTTTCAACTGTAGACTCATGAGCAGGGGAAGGACTGGTACGTACAAACCCTGCTATCAGAAAAGCTAAGCTTCAGTATATGCAAAAGAGTTCCTCAAATAAAATTTAAAATGAGATCAGCTGAAGAGGGAGAGAGAGAGGCATAAAAAGACTGTTCCAGACCGGGGATTTGCGGAACAAACTCTGAACCAGAGTAGACAACTTATCTGGGGAATGCAGCTGTTTGACACAACCCTGGCAAAAGTGAGCACTAAAATAGTCTCCTAAGGGACAACTGCTTCCAGATCCCTAGTTCTGTATTAAGGTAAGCCACTTTCTTGTTGAGAAGGATAAAGAACAGCTTTAAAGAACATATATTTATATAAAAGATTGTTTATAGTAGCTCCTAGTCAAAAAAAAAAAAAGAATCACAGTTGATTAGGTAACTTCTGGTCCTCTCAAGAGCAGTCTGTTGTCTCAGGAAACAGCTTCTTTCCAAAGCAAGTAGAGCTCCCCTGTGACAGATGTAAAGAAAAAGGTAATTTCACCAGAGCACCAGAAACGCAACCGAGAATTCCATGAGATTTGCAGCAAAATACATGTTCTGATAACTTCTGTGCAATTTTATAATACGACATTATTCTAAGACGGATAAATAAAGAGTAAGGGCTCAGACACTTGGCAATGGTGCTGCAAGTTTCTAGTTCATTTACTAAGCCCCTCAACTAAGTCACACAGAATGGTTTGTCTCTCTTGGACGGCTGGTGATGGGAGACCTGGTGATATTTTATCAGGATGAAAAGTTATGCAGCACAGAAAAGAAATCCAAGGAGACGACATGTGTAGATGACTTCACACTTCAAATGCTTTTCTGTTGTTAAAGAGTTCCCACCTAAAGAAGTCTACAACAGAACATTTCACAGGAAAACAAAATCTCTCTTGTTCGTTTAAAGTTGAAGATGGCTGCTCTCTCAAAGTCTTTTTAGCATTCTTTGTATTTACCCCCAAATAGATCCTGAAAAATATTTATTAATTATATGAAATTCCATTATAAATTATTAGATGTCAGATGTTACCTACAAGCAAAAGCATACCAGGTGCTACACAGTTTTTATTGCTGTGTAAGTTCTCAGCTTCAGCTATAAAGTAATACTTTAATAAATTCAATGAGCGCAAACTGCCCAGGGAAGCAAAATAATCATAATTAGCTCAGTGCATACTTCAGCAGGATGACCTAATTTAAAAAGTGTTTTGCAAAGCAATTCTCATATTGAAAGGCAACTACACAGAGCAAACTAAAAATACCATTTGTGAGATCTGTGCAAAAAAGCACCAGCAAATACCCACAAAAAGGGATGGAAGAGATTACAGAGCATAATAGGGAAGAGCACACATTTTCAATTTTTTTCCATACCTTCTCTTTTTCCTTTCTGTTTCTGGTTATGTTTTTTATTTTGAACAAGGAAAACTCAAATATCAAGAACAACTATTAGCACTTTACTGACACGAGGCCTCCTGGCCATATTTTGAATTACTGGGACTAAGACTACTGACATTTTCATTCTGCTAAATTAGTTTTCCTTGTTAGTATTTTTCCACTAGTATAAATCTGCATGTTTTTTCCCCTCTATCCTATTTTAGATGGCCAGCTCTCCATCAAAAGGCATGGACAAAAAGAGATATCAACAAAACTTACCTGTCAATGCATTTAATGTATTCAGCCCTTTAGAGGGTAAAATGCATAAGGACAGGGAAGGACTCTGGAAGCGCTTCTAATAAATATTGCCGATTTTTAAAATCTAGCCAAAAACAAAAAGCCTGAAAAAAGTAAATTTTTCATTATGTTTTTACTAGCTTGCTGGTCTGTTCATCCTCTCTACTTAGTACTATGAAACAAGGAGATAGTTTCCACGTAATCAACAATAAAAAGTCATAAATATTTTGTTTTCTTTAAATAATATTAGACACATCTCTGTCTATGGAAGTCTCAATGCAGTTCATTAAGGTATATTTGAACCTTCCATGAGAAAACCATGAAGAGAGAGACAGAAGCCTACATACTTAATTTGTGAAGATTCCAACTGAGGCTTTTCAACTGTAGTATTTTGCCACTGACATTTCTGTATGCAAAGAGAGTAAGAGGTATTCAAAATATTAAGCAGATTTGTAGCAGAGAATATATGTATATATATATATATGTCTATATTATACATGCATGTAAGACAAGTTAATACAACTGAGAAAAATACTAGTCCCTTGCACCTTCCTTCCATGATTGCTATGGGTAATGTACCATGGAAATGAGAGAAGAGAGAACAAAATCTGCACTTTACAGATTTTTATCACTTGTAAAACTCAAGTCTTGCATAACAGGAAAACTGTAACAAGACTGTGTCCACAGACAAGTGTTCTTATCATGTTTTCTAACAGAAATCATTACCTCTATCTACAAAGCTTGTCGTGCTTGCATTCCTAGAATCACAGGATGACTGAAATAGGAAAGGAACTCTGGAGATTGTCTACATCCAAAGGAAGTAGTCACTCACAGTGGGTTGCCCTGGGTTGTCTCCTGTTTGATTCTGAGTATCTCCAAGGATGTGACAGCCCCACGAAGCCTTTTGGCAAGTGGACGTATCTCACAGGTGTACCTGTAATACTGTTACCATTTACACAAATGGTATGTGATCATGCTCTCGTTCCCCAGCTCTCTGCCTGTCAATTACTTCCAGCAGTGTAGAGGAGGGAATCCTCCTCAGATGCTCTGTTATGATGCCTAGCAAAACCAAGCCCTGTTCCAGACTGGGCCATTGTGATATTTGAATTTTTTCCTTGCACTTGAAATGACACGTGGTTGCTTCTTAACAAATTATGATATTTGATCCATTGTTCCGGCATGTTAAATGAACTGATAATAGCTCAGTTTTGATAACAGAACCCAATTCAAAGACTTTATGCTGTAAAAGGTGAATCAAAGCTTGAGATGAACTTGTATTTCAAAACCTGAAAACAAAGATTCTTAAAATCTTCCAAGCAAAGAGAAGCAACTTTGGAGTAATAGTGCACATTGCTGACTGACTTGTTGCAACAGTGAATTGTGATGAATTATCTCATGGGTGGAATTTTATCAGTTCCACACAATACAATAAAACCATGGAATTATCTGTGACCTGCCAAATAAAGAGGAGTAACTCTAGCCAAAGCATATCTTCCTTCTGCCAGCATCTACCACTAATTATTTTTCTTTTTTTTTTTACATGGGAACAAATAGAAGTGATATAATGGTTTCTGGCAAGCTGAGCCTAAACTGATAAAATGTGGAAAAATCTATCATGCAGATAACATGAAAGCAGATGAAAACAGAACGTTAAAGCTGAGCATACCAGGCAAAAATCCTTATGCAAAAAACCCCAAAACAAACAAACAAAACCCCACCAAAATAAAAATACACCCTCCACACACAATCCCTGGTCCCTCCAGCCCGGCAAAAAACAAACCAAAACTACCACCCCGGTTTTCCTAAAGTGCTTTGGTTTTTTTTTATTTATTTTGAATTAACGTGCCTGGTATTAATATTTGAGAGCTTCTCTCTATATTCCAAAAGCTGCATTAACCATTGCTACCAGACTCCAAATAAACCCTACACCTCGACAGCTTAAGATTCTCCATCTCAGTCCAGTTCCATTCAATGCAGCAGCTCTGCAATGCTGCATAAAATCAGGTTACCTTTGCATCTTCAGAGATTCACAGATTGCCTAAACCAAACCACTAATTTAAGCCCAGTTGGAGTATTCCTCTCGTAATGGATGACACCTGAGGACAGCACAGACAAGTTGCATCCAAGAGTGCAGGTATCTGCTCCTGTCTCAGCTGCTTTAAGCCATTTGGGGTAAATACAGAGCAACGTGAAAAGGTGGTCTGTAATGAAGCAGGACCTATGTTTCATCAGCCCCAAAACACCACTTTCAGAACAACAGTTCTTCGGGAATCAACACAGGCAGTCTTGCCTGAGTAAATGGGAACTCATTGCTTCAAGTGACAAACAAATGTAGTGCTGTCAATTCCTATCATTACTTTCTGTTTCCAAAAAGAGCAACTAAATTCTAGTATAAACTCAAATTTATAGCAGTTACTCTTGTCAAAAACAGAACAAAAATAGATCTATTCAAGAGTACTATAAAATCAAAATAAATCTTCAAGAATCAAGAAATTCTACTGATCTTCCTCCAGTGATAATCTTTAAGATATGAGCCAAGATTAAGTGGTTAACTGCTGTTACTTGAGCTCAGCAACATTAAAAATAAAAGGAGATAACTTTAAAACAAATGGGAAAATAGTTTCCTGATTTTTCACCTAGATTTCCACTTTGTTGTATTAAAAAAGCTACTGATTATGCAAGTTGATTTTATGCATTTTTTATTGCACTAAGCACTGATGGTTTTCTGTTGTAAGGCTAAAATGGGAAATAATATTTTCAAGACAGCAGAGAATACAGCCTGTGAGTGCCACTTGGCAGATGAAGTATTTAGAGTGTATTGAAATGGTCCTTACTTGACTCACTTGAATTCCATGGGTTCCAGGTTAAAATGCAAACAGAGTGGCCATTATTTTCTCAGATAACAGAATGCAACCACTTGTTGTTACATTTAGTTGTGACAGTGGTCCAATCACATTAAAATGCTTTCTGCAAGGAGCAGTGAGTTTTTGGCTGAACATATGTTTTGCTTTCTCTACTTGCTGTGAAATAACCTTGAAGTTTCTCATGGGCAAACCCCTAACACTGTACTAACAACACCAATGACTCTTATTTTTCCATTCTTCTTCAACCACCATGTGCATATGGATGCACTTAGAGAGCAAGTCAAATGAGCACTGAGACTTGGCATTAGTATTTAGCTCTGTGATAATCAGTTACAACCTGAACCACCCACAAGAACCAGCATAATGTGCTTAGGACAAACCTATGTGGCCTAAACCAACAATTTTACCATGCAGGGGCCTGAGAATGAAAATCAAATGAGTTAATGAATGTTCTCCAGATGAGAACACTGCCTCTTCAAAGAAAAAAAGTCAGTTGGGGTGACTGTGTCTAGACCTTCACTTCTTTAACTCCCACAACCCCTTCAAAACTGGGTTGGAATTCACATTTCTCAAGACTAGTTTATTTTCTCTTTCAGGCCAGTCAGCACCCTTGACAGGCCCATAAGCACACACCACCAATCCATACTGCCACAATTCCTTCTGGCCACGGCTTCGGGTTGGAAAAAGCATATGAAGTCAGTCGAGTTAGAAATAAATAATAACATATGGAGAGATAAAGCACATATAGTTAATCTAAGCCTGAAGAGATGTGCCTTAGTTCTGTGCTTACACACACAGTTATAGGAAACTTTAACAGATACCTAACATTGTGGAATAGGGAATGTAACTCTCTAAGATGACGCTTTTTGAAAACTAATTTCTACATGAGTAATTCGGTTACTAATTTTTCCCTTTCTGTTTCAGTTTTCTACTCTTACAAACTAAGCCACTAACAGGATTAACTGGCAACTGCTATGATGAATTACTTAATATTCAAAAAATACTACAGTCTTCTGGGATTGTAACAACATACAAATGCTGGATAACCACTTCACGTCAAAGCTACATTTAGCTAAGTTTTCAGCCTGAGAGAGATACACAGATTTGTTTCCTGGACAATGGATAGAAATATTCATTGCCATTTCATGCATTACTGAATGATGGCCTGTTTCAGGACTTTTGGGACGTCAGCAGTAAGGGCTACTTTCCACAACAGCACTCTGACTGCAGAAGATAAAAGAGTGTTTATTCTTTTTTCACAGGGGAGGAAAACAATGACAAAAGCAGGAAGGCAGCAGTAATGCAGAAATCTGGAGGTGGTGATAAAGGGTAGGGAGAATGGAGAAAGCTGTTCAAATAAATCCATTCTGCTCAAAATCAGGCAGGTGACAACCATGTGCATATGACATTGAATTGAATTGAGAACCATAATTTTAAAATTAAGTGATTAAAGAAAAATTTCACTTTCATTAGGAGTGAAAAAAATTACTTAAAATACTGAACACAACTCGAAGCATTCAATTCTTTAGAATACAATTCCATGTTGTTTTTCCTCAATGCACTATACACCCCTTAAAAAGAAGAAAGGACATTGCATTTGTTCCAAGCATTACTGCTGCTGCACTCTGTGAAGTACATCTGATTAATATTGACATGTTATTGCTTCCCTCTTGACACCCTGTGAGCAGAAATAGCTAGCCAAATAGCAAGCTAGTGTAACCTCTGGCTTGGAGAAAATTTCAGTGACTGACAGACAGTAAAAAATAGCACCTTCGAACGGGGCAGATCTTAAAAGGAGCTTTTCTCAACAGAATAGAGCAAATGAATGTACGGATTTAAACATTAACTCTCTAAGGAATAACTGAGTTGCACAAGGAACCAAAGAATTTTAACAGTGCTTCTCTCTGAAAGAACTAGTTTTGTTGTTCAGCTGACTTCATTAATAAATCCCCCAACATTTTTGAAGGGGTAGAAATAGCAGTGAGTATGAACACAAACATGCTGCCCTCTGCAGCCAGCTCTCTGTTAGAATAGCTCACACTTTAGGTTATGGAAAAGTATGAACCAATCAGTTCCATTTCTCAAGTTTAGGTAAGCAGAACACAGCTATACAATTTTTCACTTACTCTTGGATCAAGTCCCCAACATTTGGTGTTACTCTGTCTTAAGCACTCCACTAATAAGGCAAAAACCTCCCCCCAAAACCTCCCCTTTATGATTAACATTTTGTTGGCAAACAAATCTCTTTCATCACTCCTAAGTGCTTCAATTTTCACACCATCACCAAGACCTCCTGGTTTTCATTTTAATAAATCTCTTGAAACAGGAGTAAATCAGTGAAGACGTTAGAGACAGCAGTAAAATGAGTAAGATCTTGTTTCTTTAGAAAATTGTAATTTTTGAAAAATACAGCCTTTAACAGCTGTTAAGAGCCAATAAACAGTGCCTTCATTCAGATATTACATTAGACTTCTGCAGAGAGTATGTCTTCATGGTCACATTAACAGAAAGTGGAGAGAAAAATGCAAGAGTCTTCATGCAGAAACTCCAAAGCACAGCACATGCTGCAAGTCACAGGAGGACGTACAGCAGTTCTGAAACCACAAAACCAACCTTTCTGGTCTTTATTCACACATTTCTTCAGTAATTTAGATTAATAAGTTATTTCTGTGCAGAAAGACTAGGTCATATTCAGAAACGAGTACTTAGACAGACTTATGGCCAAAATGAAAAACAGTAAAGCTTCAAAATTTAATTTTTCATCCTTTTGACCCGAGTGATGTAACATCATTAAAAGTAAGCCTTATGAAAGCAGAAAACTTACCTATTCCCAAGACACCATTATTGTTTATACAAATTTAAACACACACTTTATTTAGCTTTTGTTTTTCTCTGGACAACTATAAAGATTATCCCTAATCAAGTATTCAGATTTCCCATCAATTAGCACCAGGAAATTTTACTGAGTGTCAGATGTCACTCACTCTAAGATTTTAATCAAAAGGAAAAAAATCCTTCAAAACCAATTGCAGGTTCAAGTATTTCAAGTAGATTTACTTGGAGGAGCAGGGCTGTATACATATGCTACATGCTAGAACTGTTGCCATGCTTAAATCTTATTTCCTTTTTGTTGCATTTTACACAAAAAGTTATTATCATCATCTATATTTAGTATCTTTCCCCTCTAAAAAGAAATTCATCAGCGCTTATTCAATAAATCTAAGCTCTAAGGTAACTTTTATGTGGAAGCAGGAGCATTTTATATTACTTTCTAAGCACTGCTAGAAAGTTGTATCAAGTAATTTTAAAATACTAAATTAACCACAGAAAGTAATGGGTTTTTACAGACAACTTTTGTTCATAAACCAACTGTCAGCTTAGAATTGTGAATACAAATATTAGAAGCTAAAGTTTCAGCTGTAGTTAGAGAGGCTGGTACCTCCACAGTGCTGCTGCTACTGCTCACCTGCCACTGAGATCTTATTTCTTTATAATAAATAGGTAAATATACACAAAGTGTTAGGATGTACAGATATTCATCTATACACACAGGAAAGAGTAAACATTGCAAACTTCCTCCTTAAAATACTTTTTGCAATAGTCAAAAGATCAAGAAGGATACAGAATGTTGTACTTTTTCCCTAAATCAAACTACATAGACAAGTATTTTTGTAGCATACATCTTTAATACTTGTATTTAAGCAGCATAAATTTCTCAGAATCTACTCAAAACAGCACTGTAGTATAGAAAAGGTCCAGAATAGTAGAGAAACCTTCTAAAAACAAAATTTAAAATTTTAAGTGTCCTTGCAAAGGACTGGCCAACCCAATAAAATGAACAGTTACCTTCCAGCCTGGACTCAAAACAGGAAAGACCGTAAGAAGGAAATCTGGAATGGAAACCCAGTAATTTTCGTCTCATGTGCCTCTTAAGAGAGCTGATTTTTCAGTGATTCTGAAGAACACTGTGTTTTTACACACTATTTATCCAAAGGTGGATTCAGAGGAGGGACAAAAAGATACCCAGAAAAACATAAGCTTTCATTTTCACTGAGTTGCACTGCTTTAGGTTGTTTGCTCCTTCAAAAAAAGGAACCTTTTGGCATTTGTCAGCAGGCTCAAAATTCTTGAAATGCTGAAAAGGCAAAATAAAAAACTTTCCCTGTGTTGCTTTCCTATCTGATCTTTTGTCTCATATGTTTGCCTCAGGGAGGCACAAGAAATTTCTCTGAATAATTCATAAGCACCTAGGCAGAAACCAGCTTCCACTTCTGAACAAAAAGATTGGGTAAGGAGCTGATTTCAGCTGCTCAGTTCTGCTCTATCCGTAAGAAAGCTGGATTAAAAGAGAGAAAGTAATTATCCTAACACAGTAAGCACAGACTATATACATGTATGCCCCTATGAAGTACATAAACAAACACACATTTATGCTGGGAAAGGTATCTTTGTACTTTAAGCTACACATTCGAGGACAAGACTGGTTCTCTACCTTTTGAAAATTCAAGAAACCATATAACATGAAGGTAATGAATCAACATGTAGGATGTAGAAAACAGCTCTGTGCTGTGCTGGTGTAACCTCACCTCATGTCCTGTGTGCAGTTTTGGGTGCCAGAATACAAGATATTAAGGTATTAGAGAGTGTCCAAAGGAGGGCAATGAAGATGGTGAAGGGCCTTGAGGGGAAGCTGTGTGAGGAGGGGCTGAGGACACTTGATCTGTTCAGCCTGGAGAAGAGGAGACTGAGGGGAGACCTCACTGCAGTTACAACTTTCTTGTGGGGGGGAGAGGAGGGACAGGCACTGATCTCTTCTCTGTGGTGACCAGTGATGGGACCTGAGGGAAAGGACTGAAGTTGTGTCAGGGCAGGTTTAGGTTGGATATGAGAAGGAGGTGGTTGGGCACTGGAAGAAGGGAAGTGGCCACAGCACGAAGCCTGACAGAGCTCAAGAAGTTTTTGGACAATACTCTCAGGCACATGGTGTGATGCTTGGGGATGGTCCTGTGCAGGGCCAGGAGTTGGACTCAGTGATCCTTACGGGTCCTTTCCAACTCAAGATA
Organism: Formicarius rufipectus; assembly: GCA_013399695.1. Classification (NCBI taxonomy): domain Eukaryota; kingdom Metazoa; phylum Chordata; class Aves; order Passeriformes; family Formicariidae; genus Formicarius; species Formicarius rufipectus. The sequence goes on along the minus strand of VXAU01005789.1, from coordinate 1,780,119 downwards.
TTCTACAATTTTATGAATTCAACTTCTAGTTTGGAATAGCAGAATGACTGGTCTTTCCTGTAGATTACAGTATTGAGCTCTTACCACAAGCCACCTTTATTTCCCAAGGCCCTGAATATTAGGCAGATGCAAATGACTTCAAAAGTAGTCTCTATTAGGAGTGAAATCGTCTTATTGCCTGCAAATTCTTTTTATGTCCCATCACACAGATGACAGAATAAATGCCAGAAAAGACTGTTTTTTTGCAATGTTTTTTAAGCATTTTCTTAATAAGAATATAGATCCAAAACCTCCTAAACTATGGGTTACCTACACCAACTCAAGATTTCACAACATAAGATCATCAGCTGAGATGACAGCGGTTCTGACCGTGGCCTCCAGACTTACCAGCCTCTGCATGCTTTTCACATGGGTAGGACTAATGGATAAGGCCTCTTCATACCAGCGTTTGGCTTCATCGATATTTCCACGAAGTTCAGACACCTGCCCTCTCATGTAGAGAACATAGTGTGACATTGGAAAGAGATTAGCTGCTTCCTGGGTACACGCCGTGGCCTCGGCAGGCTTCCCAATCCCTATGTAGACTTCAGCTGTGGAAGGAATGTGAGGACTAATTAATAATTCTTGCTTTATCACACCATGAAGAGACGTTGTCACATGTGCTCTATCTGATTTACACAAGTGTATGCCAGTAAAAACTCAACTGTTTTTAAGTGCTACTGGAATACTGGTATGCTCATATCTTAAAAACAGAATTAAAATGAAAAAATCCCAGACTTAAGTTATAAAAAACTATGAAGAGAATTCTGGAGATTGTAACTCCTATTATATCTAGAAGAGCAACTTTTCTAAAAGAATAATTCTTTTAAAATTATTTAGGTAACAATTGCTCTTAAGATGCAAAGGGTATCCCACCCTCCATGGGGGAAAAAAGTTTCATTCAGTAAGCAATTAACAACTAACAATAGAACAAGTATTTGCTTTCAGTAGCTCTTAAAACATTCTTCAACATTGATGTTTAACTACCTGCTGGATTATCCTGATCTCTTGCTCAAAGAGTAGGAGAAGAGAGGAATAAAGAGATACTAAATGCAAGCAAAGGCTATTAAATGTTCTGAGTTGGGTCATCTTTTCCTTTATGTTGGTACAGACCCAACAAAAATGGAGCTTCAAGGTAATTGTATAACTGCATTCTATTGTACCACACTGTCCAAGAGTTTTATAGATTAAGGTTTAAATCAAGTTGTAGCATCAAAACAGCAAAGGGACCTATCCCTGCTCAAGACCTGCTTCTCACTGTACTGTACAGGCCCCTCATCTCGATTTAAAGGCTCTCAGATCAGGACTCACACTGCAGCAGTGGATTTGGGATTATGCCTAAAACACTGAATGAGATTGATGTTTGAGTGCCTTTAAAGGAGCTGTTTTCTGAGATAACTGCATCAAGCAGACTTGACAGTAGTCAACTTCAGTACAGCAGAGTGTATAAACTGTAACTTACAGGTGACACCCACTACAAATACTCATAATTATTTTTATCAAAACGATTTTATAGCAATGACTAACAAAACATGGACTTTCAGTAGCAGTAGGGAAGATCAGTTTAAAGGTCCTTCTCACTTTCTAAATTTTTTTTAACCAATTTTTATATGGTTGCAGGAGTAAATAATTTTCTTCCTCTAAGACATGATCATATTGGTGTAAGAACAGATCTTTTTTACCAGAGGAGCATTATTTTACTTCTCAGTTTGATGTGGTGATTTCACAGAACACATCCTACCAAACATAAATAGTATGTCCATGTGGATGTATTGAGTAACACTGTATATTGTTAGAAACTTCTGAAATGTTGTTTGATGGAAAAAGACTCATCTACATGAAGAACTATCATATGAAATTGCTGATCCAGTCACACTTTTTTCCCCTAACCCTAAAAGAACCATCTCACCTAGTCAGAGATGGTACTGTATAACTGGAAAATAGCAACAGTCTCTCTTCTGGAAGATAACGAACAGATAAAATTCTGAAACCAAAATCTAAATTTAGGAGGAAATGAATTTTCCTAGGATTTTTACTAAATGTTAGTAGACTCCAAAGTGCAAGTGGCAGCGATCATCTGTGAGCCAGACATGAAGCAGAAAACATGAATTTTACTGAGAGGTGTTTTTTTTTGAAAAACCCTAAAATATTTTTGAAAAGCTTTGAGTGCTTTTATTCCTGAGTGTTTTTTTAAAAGCTACATAGTCAATACTACTATGTGAGAAACAAGATTTTAGTGAGTACAAAATACACTGCATTATTTAAATGCTGATCATTTGAGCTCTACTGCTCCCGCTGTCTCTTTTCCAGCATCAACAGACTTGAAATACAAAATTCCAAGTTGAAGACAAATTCAGAAAAAAGTAATTCACATGGACTGTAAAAAGTACCATGTAAAAGCTACTTATTATCTAATTAAGTAACTTATAAGATTATTAGCTAATAATATGTGGAAACTAAAAATTACTTCAGTAGGTCATTATCTGCTATCACAATAATTCTACACTGAAAAATAAGGTTGTCTATTTTAGCAGACTACAGCTGAAATTCTGTATTCCTTGAGAAGAAAAAATTATGGTAGTAATAGTTTTTAATACCAGGTTGCAATACTGCTTATGAATTCATCTTCTGTTAATGTAAGAGATACTAAATGTTGCTGTCCTGCTTATGAACTACAGGAGGGAAATTTGACAGTTATTAACACACTTTCCTAAAAGTACTGAATTTAAACAAAATAATTCCTTATTGTTTATTTATTACAGAGTCATTTTAAGAATAACTTCTCCTTTCCTCTACCAGAAATTATGCCATCCCCACAGAATATACAGCTGCCTTTTTGGAAAACTGTGCATGAATGAATGAGTAGAAAGTGGAACTTGTAACTAAGTGCATGAAAGTTTCTGAATTCAGAGGAGAGTTGTTTATTCTGAGATGACTTCAAACTGAATAAAAATGTTAAAACTAACATGGCAAATTCAAACAAATCAGTTATGGAAAACTGACAAGTGCCAGCAGAATTTGTAGGAACATCTCAGAGAAGAGCAGAAGTTTGAAAAAAAACAGATACCAAGTTTGATTTGCCCTTTCCAGTATCTCCACCCAGGGAATGCCAATGCCAGAATGCCTTCTGGCTCAAACACTTCCAACCCTTACGGATGCATATTATTGAGGAATTGATCTATTTTGCAATCAAGCAGCACAGCAATAATGAGTTCAGCCTTGATGCATTCCTCAAAGAACTATCACAGTCACTGATCACTTAGGGACAGGTCTGGTTTTTAGCAGTGAGCTACTGGAGAATGTACTAATTGCAAAAGTCACTTAGCTTCACATTTAAAATAAGACTGACTTTTCACCTTTAAACGGTATGTCCAAAAAAGAAAGGAAATAAAGGAACAGTAAATTATAAAAATAAGCTGAAAAATTAAGAGCCCATTACTGTGTGCAAAATCGGCTTCTATGGACTAAATGCCATGTTCATTTACACTAATGACAGCTGAAATGACACTGTACATCCATAAGAACAAGCATATTTCTATTCTATTTTTCTAGAAACTATTTTCTATAAGTTATTTACATAACTTTCCCATAACTCTATAATTTTACAGGAATAATAATTCTTAATTTTTGTATTTTAAGATTTAAAGCTTACTAAAGATTCTCCCCTCCATCACTAAGAAGCAAAACAGTGCACAGCCATACAGGGAGTGAAACAGTTAAATGCGCTACAAAACTCAAAAAGGAAGCAATTTCCCCATGGTAAATCTTCACTTTTATTTAAAGAATATGTGCTGTAAGGTGTTAAGTAACTCATTAAGTAATTTTTTTGCTGTTTTCTGTGCAAGTAACCTGTATATACACTGATGAAGACACCTTCCAGAATACCTGTTTTGTAGTGTGCTTCTGGGAAAAAAACTTTATTCTCAATGTTCCTACAGTCAAGAGCCTTTCTCAAGGCTCAGCACATTTAGTGTAGCAGGAGAAGCAGCTGAATAGCAGGACACCTGAGGACCCCAATGCACCGTGCAAATCACCAGCAGAGGTACCAAGAACAGGATCATTTCAAAATGGAGAGGAAGTGGATTTCAAGTTGCAGAACCTTCCCTGAAGGTAGATAGAAGCTCTCTTTTATCACTTGGGGTTTTTGTTTTCATTGCTCCCCATACACTGTCAGAGCACTTTTCATCCTCTGTGGTGTCCTTCCACTGGATCCTTAACCCTTCAGCTCATTGTCCAACCCAGTTCTCTCCTACTTCCTACTGCTGGGAATCAAGAATATGGCCGACAGACTATGTTTGCCAAGGCAGATATTTTCAGAGTGGAAAGTGGCCTGGGTAGTGGATTGCAGCAGCCAACCACCAATGTGCATGCAAATCTGATTAAGTTGTGAACTAGAAAGAAAACAGAAAAGTGTGTCCTAGGCCCTTTCTTTGTGGGTGAAACAGTAGCAGTCACTTGCATGAATTGAAAAATCAGCAACAGGACATGATCAAAAAAAAATAAGAAAGAGAAAAACAGAAAATAACCAGTTCAACAAGCTGCCAAGGATGGCTGAGAAATTATCAGTATCATAGATGCTGAGAGTTACTGCAGATGGCCACCTGTGACAGTTTATAAATCTTTCAAATCAATGATGCCATGTTGCAGGGCAGGTGGCTGCACTATACCCTGTTGATCCTTGAATTATTCTAATCTGTGTTGTTTTTGAGAAGCTTTTCCACCCTCAAATGAGATCACTGTTATTAATCACTGTAATTGCTCTTTCTTTCCAATCTTCTGGGCTTTTCCTGTAAACTACCAAACAATTAAGAACTGGGAGCTATTGCCCTATAAGGACTCTCACACAGTAAAGATGTTAATGCAAAATAGTTAAATTAAAATGCTAAGAAATAAAGCAGTGTTTTGTCAAATACAAATATGAAGGGGAAAAAAAAAATCTCTGAAAAACTTTCTGAGAGTAGACCAAAGCAGAACAATTGCTGGTTGATTTCTAAATCACACCTTTCTGATGTAAGTATCATAAAACCAATTGCATGTTACACATTTTTAATGTGTAAATACACATAGGATCATAATTTTCCTATTAAAATTTTATATAACTCTCACTTGTGATATTGTATTTAGCTTGAGGCTTGGAGATGCATAACAATACTACAGCCACTCAAGATGACTCCACATTTAGCCAAACAATCCTGGGTCTCTTACATTAACAAAGTCAAAAGGAAGAGAACTGAATGAGAGCTCATTATCACAGCTTCAAGAGACAGGTTACTCAACTACTACTGTTTTTTTCCCCCATAAACAGAGTTATTTATTTCTAATTATAAAGCTTTTGTAGTTACAGGAACTCTATTCAATAATCTTACAAACATCTTTTTCCATTCAGTGGAATCAGGACACCTAAATTTCCAAATACTAAGATACTCCAGGTACTTCAGAAACTAAATTCTTCAGGGACAAGGGACAAAGTGTTGCTTTTGTTCCACATGACTCCACTGGTAACAACTGCATTCTAAAACTCATGAATAATCTTACATGCAGAACAACTCCAGTGTGCTTTATTTCTTGACTTGTTTCAATGCCACACACACAGGAAAAATGTAATCCAATAATGATAAAAGGTTCTGAATGAAATGAACATATTTTTGCAAGTCCTTAGGCTAGCAAGAAAGGGGAGGGCAGAGAAAACAGATTTTACTTTTGCAATACCTGCATGAAGCCATATTTGAGCCAGAGTCATCCAAGGATGCAGGGGACCTTGTTTAGGGGCACTGCTTTGCAAAGAAGAAGCAACCTCGGACAATGCTTGTTCCACTCTGGAAGCTGCTATTGATGTGGCATGGACTGAACCTGCAGTAGTAATAAAATAAAAAAAAATTACCAACATATATGCTGCATAAAAAATTTAATAATAACCCTTTTCATAAGAGATTTTACCCCAAACGCCTTAAGACTTAATTTACATTTACCATTTTTGAGAAGTTATTTTAAATGTCAGGTTAATTTTCCTTCTTATGAAAGCTTTTATAGCAGTCTGAAAGACTGTATAAAAACTACCTGAACATTGGTAACTATACCTGATGCTTTTTTGGGTTGCTACTTTGAATACTCCCTATTAAACTCGGCACCTCTTTTCTGCAAATGTATAATCCAAAAAAGGTTTGAATGTATCACACACTGTAGTCTTCAGGTTGCTGCATGCACTTGGATGTTAGTATTTGCTGTCTTTCCATAGGGTGCAATTAGAGGACTATTTTAAGACTCATAATAAAACAAAAAACGAGGACTAAAATATACATAACAATCACAACACACCCCATCACAAACGCACAGTTAAATTGCACTGAATGTAAAACTTGACTAATCAAGAAGGCTGAGTTAAAATGCCTTGTGGCAAAAAGTCCCTTGCATAAAGAACATTCCCAAAGCACACTAAGGATAAAAGCTTCTATGACAAGAGAATACTTAATAGCAATTATACTTTTGGTAGCCAATTCTGCCAGCGCATCTAGTACTGATTCTTTTTTTTTTAAAATCAAGACCATGAATATTTCAAGTGACACCCCTTTTTATCATTTAAGCCTCAAAGTATTTCTAATTGTTTTATAATTACAAATTACAGAATCTCAGACTGACTTGGCCTCATTAATAAATAATGGTAGTAAATTATCCTGTATTAGATCAGATGAGAAATTGTCTAATCCCATCACCATACTCATAATGGTTAACAATGGCAGATATTACAAAAGAAAGAACTGAATCCTGTAAAAGTTGAACTGCACGCCAAAAGCTCATTCTCATCACTAGAAGTCAAGAAACAAACAAAACCTTCACACTCAATATCACAGGAACTGCCACATAAAACAGACATTCTTAAGTGTGACAACTTAGAAAACTAGAAAGCACCAGAAATTCTTAGTCCAGAGATCAGTAGGAAGTGTGCAAGATATTTCCTCAAACTGACAGAAACAAGGGAAAAGTAGCACAGGACATAATTAGCATTTCATGTCATTATGGAAAGGAACTGCCCTGTAGAATGGAAACAGTATCTTGCAGTGGCTGGTGAAAGAACTCAAACTCCAGACTGCACATTTGAACATTCACTACAGTTTTTGTATATCTTATTTTAAGGCTTAACTTCTGAGGAAATAAAAATATCTAAACAAGCAGCATGTGGAGTGTATTTCAAGAAAAATACTAGCAAGGGTACCATAAATAAGCACTAGTCACCAGCACCCCTTTTCTTCTCTGACAGCCATTTCTGTAATTGCACCTCACTTCAGACTGTCACTTGTTATCCTTCTGGGCTTCTTGTCTCTCCAGAACAATTTATAAAAAAAAAGGTGCAATTCACTGACACAAAGGAGATCACTTAATCCCTTCTGTCAGAAAAGCAAGTATGCAATTTAGTATTAATAAGGGCCTATATTTTCTATTCTTTAAAGCAAGGACTCTGGCTTCTAGCCAAGTCACAAATAATTTCATATAAAAAATATACTGATAGATTTTAAGCCTGTATTACTTAACCATAAGGCACATACGGTAATATATTATTAGAAATTTTTGTACATCGATTTATTAATAAAAAACTCATATACTGTGATAAAATTCTTATGAGTTTCAGTGCTACCTGTACTAAAGCAGAGTGGATACTGAGTGCTTCCTACTCTGGATTTTTTACTAAGTGGCACAAAAAAAAAAAAAAGAAAAAAAGGAAAAAAAAGGAAAAAACTTAAAAAAAAATCTTTCTAGAATTTTTTTACAGTGATATTATTCAAATTGTTTCTCTTTCCTGTTTAGGAAAGAGGTAACCCCTTAACATACTGCAGCAATTAGTTCACTGAAAACATGCAAACAGACAACACAATAGTCTTCTTGACTTTTAGAAACTCAGGTTGCAGATTATTCAACATAATCAAATAAATTTAAGCTGCCTCTAAATGATATCCCAAATAAGTGCATCTTGGGGTTCAAGTTTGAAGATCAATGTTAAGCAGCATAGAAAGAAACCTGGTATAAACTTCTGCAGGGCTGTTTGGAAATCTCAACCTTTGAAATCCTTCACACTGCAGTCTTATTTAAAATGTAGTGAACTTAAGGATGTCACAAAACAGCAAAGACCACTGACAATTGTGCTTTTTTTTAAATTTGGTTTTGTTTCTTTAAAAATCCTCCTTGCATTGGTTCTTAAGTGAGATATCAAGGACAGGGCTGCAGCCTCCAAAAGGAGCAGGGATGACCTCCAGTACAGCCTTGCACATCCACTGTATACTTGATCATACATTTACATCTCTGCTACTACCATTTTTCTTTATTTTTTTAAATTTTCTTTTCTTGACACTTTCTAATCAGGCATCTTTGAGGGAGATTGCACTCATGCTGATAGCTCTAACACATAAACCCCTAAATACTTCTCTAGTATTGCCACAATTAGCTATCATTGGACTCATTTCTGGCTCCTTCTGTTAAAACATATTTAGTAACCTTCATTTTGCAGACAACTAAAAATCATTTAAAGATCTACTGTACTAAAAAGCTTCCTCCAGCCTTCCTTCAAATTTTATTCAAGTTCTTTCTTACTAAAATTAACTAACTCACCTGAATTCTCTGCTCCTCGTTCTAACCCAGAATGCCCAGGTTCAGATCTTTATATTCACAATACAATTCTAAAACACACAGTAATTTCAACTACAACTGGTAAAGATACAAAGTTATTTGTGAGAAACTGAGGGTAAAAAGTAGATCTTAAAGTCATTTTAAAGTCTGCTTGAGGCCTCATAGACCCTACAGACCAGTTACTTATTTGGCAGCTCCCCGATGGTTCTACTGTAAGCTCTGCTCTGTCTTCCCTGCACTTTGCTTTCACTGGTCTGAGCTCAGCACTCATCAGCCAAATGCAAACACACTCTCACTTCCAGTGCTAGGATTCACTCTTGTATCTTCCTCCAAATGCTCAGGTAAGAGTAGCAGTAGTTTCTGATTTGAAATTTTACTGTATCTTTGATGCACACAAATATCCTTACTCTTCCTAGACAACTTCTATACCCTCCGTTATGGTGTGACACTTAAGAATCAAGACCAAATTCCCTACAAATACCGCAAGCAGTAAAAAGTGTTTATTTTGAAATAGAGAAGCATGAGTTCTGGAAAAGTAATATATCCCCAAAATAGACCCTGGCTACTCACTTTTATTTGTTTGGTTTAGTTCTGAAGGTAGTTTATACTATAAAAGGCCAAGCGTAAAATGGGGACTGCCTTTGTAGGATGTAGAACTCACTACTTAAATTACTTTAAATCATACAATTACAGAATATTCTGAGTTGGGACTCACACGGATCATCGAGTCCAGCTCTTATGTGAATGGCCCACACAGGGATCAAACCCATGATCTTGGTGTTATTAGCATCCTGCTCTAACCAACTGAGCTAACTTACAGATAAGCACCTGGAATCACAATCACATTCCACATTGCAAAGTGCAACGGAAGGTCTTAACCATAACAAAATGTTCCTAAATCAAAATGGCATAACCCCCACTAAGGATTCCTATAATGGCACTAGTCCAGAATTTACAGCTTGTACTCACCACACTAACATACTGCCTGCAGCAATGATGCTGCAGATTCAAAGTTTCAATTTAAACTTAAACAGAAAACCTACCAACAGCCTAGAACAAACCCAATTTAACTAAGAAGTTAAGTCATCTCACAGAAATCTTTCCCTTCCAAGTCATACCTACAGTTCAACTTTTGTGAATAAAGTATTCAATTTACTCTCTTCAGGCTCTACATAAACCCATCCATTAAATACCATTTATAAGTCACCCCATGTAAATGAATTTGTTATGACTTCTTCAGTTCTTGCCTTGGTCATTTCCCCATAAACTCTTTGCAATGCAGCCTAATGGACATGAACTAATATATAGATTCTTTTGGCACCTAGCTGGAATGCAAGCTTTGAGAAAAGCAAAATCACTTTGTTATGTACATCCAATTTTCCTTCTGAAAATGAGCAAAAGAATGGATTGCCATCCTTCATGGGACATGTTCATATCAACTGACAAAAACATTATGGTAGGATTTCTTTTTATGCCATAAAAGAGAATATTACTCAACAGTTTTACACTCGTCATGCTTTCAACATTCTAGCATTTACATTAAGAAAAGTATGTTTTAACTGCAGTGCTCATGCAGGAGAAAAGAGGAAAAACCCCACGACTTTCAACTTCACATGCACACAAAGAGCTGGAGTAAGAACATTAGTGGTGTGACATACAGAGAACTCTATGCTAAGAAAAGCAATTGCTTCATACAAAGAGGCAGTACTGTCTGCAGGACTAATACACAAGTGATGCATATGATAAGACAGATTCCAGGCTTAGCCAAAATTAAATTTTTTTTCCTTTAAAATTTATTAAGAGTCTGAGACACCTGTCACAATCACAAATTACAGAGCCAGCTTTTATTTTGCTACAGAGTTACGTGTGGAGATGATAGCGGTCAGGTAAAGACAGCACTGTTGACAAAGCACCTTCTTTGAAAAATAATTTCTGTGCTTAGTCACTGTCAAACTTTGCTTTATGTATCTTCTTACTTTTCTCTCCTTCATCAAATTGGTCTCCTGTACTACCCTATCAGAATTTATGAAAAGGTAAAGCAATCAATTAAAAAAAAAGTCTACTATTCAAGGCTAAGCACACAGCTTTATAAGGTAACTGGTTAGAGAAAAAGAGTATTATTTCATGTCCTGGTTAAAGCAGCAGGTATTTTTATTGATATATATTTTTCATTCTCTCTCATTTAGCTTGCTCTCGTAATTTCATTATTTCAAACTGTAGTCTTCCTTTTTTCTACAAGCAAAATATGTACCACAAAAGAAAGCAATAGTTTATTATGACTCATGACAGTAGTTGCAATGTTGCATTCTGGATCAACATACTCCTTTAGGAACACCAGTGGCATGAAATCTTCCCTAATACAACACACTGGTAGCTGGCCATTATCTTATACAAGACCTTCCTAATATATCCTTATGTGCAGTCCTCTAGAAATTAATACTGCCTCTTTAATTATTAAATGCAAATGTTAGTTGAGTGCATTCAGACCTTGTAAGATTACGGCCCTCAGGGTGACTGAATGGGCAAAGATCATCAGCCTTGCTTTACACACTATGAAGCTTCCACTACTAATGGACAAAACATGTATGTTTTGTGGTAAAGGAAAAGGTGATTTTAGTCCTTGAGAAACTGACAGAACTTCTCAATGAATACTACTTACAAACTGAAAAAAGGGAGTAAAAACCATGAAAGTAAGCATCTGATGGATTGCCTTTGGACAGATCAAACCACAAATTAAAATACAAAGCAAGAAGGAAAAAATGTTATATAGAGAGATATCTATATAAGCCAAAAAGTCCAAGAAAGCCAGAGGATTTCTGATAATCTTCAAACTGCAAATCAGGTTTGAAGGATTTCAAAAGATAAAAAGTTAAATAAGATGCTATGCCTGTAAAATCATGTTCCCATTCAACAGAAGTTGGAAGTCAAGTCAGTAACAGAAAATGCCTTTGGCTTCTTTCACTAGAAAAAAAATTGAATTGATCGAGGTACAGAATATGAGATTTTCAGCCCTGGACACTATACTAACATGCTGTAATCATCTAGGGAAACAGTTCCTTACTCAGACAGCTTTAATTTTCATTAATTATTGACACTATAAAAAGGATTCCGATATTTTTTTTTTCTTAACTGGTTCTGTTACTTCTCAAGTATATGGGTGGAAGGTCCTTTCCCTGCGGCTACAGTAGCTTGGAAATGGAAAACATGGGCTTCACATGATGGAATCTGTGCTTTGGCTTCAGCATTCCTTCAGTTGCCTTCATTCTTGAGGAGGTTCTTGCTAACTTTCAGCTTTGCAAAGAACAAGACCGAGTCATTTGATGCTAATTGGTATGTACCGTTCATATATAGAGTAGGTCTGAGCACGGTCAGCTCAACAACACCCAAACCTGTAATAGCAGTCAATCAGCCACTCAAATACTTCAAGAAAGTCAGACTTCAACTCCTGTAGGACACAGATTTCCTGGAGTCTGAAGGAAGTGCTTTCCTTAACTTCCAGTTACAGGGTTACATATGAGTGAGTGTTTTCAAAACTCTGGTCTTGTATCAGCTACTTTAACAAGTGAATTTTGCTAATATGCAAAGGTTTATTTTCTGCATTTTGTTTCGAATTAGTATCTTCAACATGGTTTCAGTTTAAAGACTAGGTGTCAAAATGATTTCTTAAGATTTGATTATAGTAAATTCAGTGACCAAAAAAAAGCACTAATTATAAAGTTATGAGTACAGGACAACTTAACAGAAATTAGGAGTTAAAAAGAAATGGCTGAAAAACTACACTGATTTTACCCTGCCACCTAAACTACGCCAGCAGCACTGCTTTACAGTTTGTGTGAAAAGCAGCTAAAAGGCCAGATTTCACTGACACTCTGTTGAAACATCATCTATTTAAACACAATTAATCAGTTATGAAGATTATCAGAAAACATGCCCAAACATGCCCATCAGGAAGAGAAAGCCAATTTACAGTGAGTAGGTGTACGGGGCTCAGGAACTTGGTCACTGTATGGAGAGGCTGCATGGGGCCAGACAAAGGTATCTGGTTTAGGATGAGGATGAGGAAGATGAGAAGATACAAACAGTTGGAGAGGAGACTCTGTTCTTGAGAGAGAAGATGAGGAAGTATCAGAAGCTAAAAAGCGAAACAAAGAGAATGATAAAGGGATGTGGGGAGGGCAGGAAAGAAAGGAGATCCAACAGGGTTTAACGAACTCATGGACGACAAAAATGCAAAGCATTTGTTTCACTATAAGATGGAAATGGCTTCTACACAAAATAAATATCACTTCTGAGAGCAACAACAACAAAAAACCCTTTATTTATATGTACTCTCATACTAAACTAGATAAAAAAAGTAAATTGAAGATTTTTTTTTCACTATGTTGTAGTGCATAAATTTTAAAAATATATTAAAGGGAAAATAAAGACCAACATCTAAAACTCAAGTAATATTGTTTCTTCCTATGATAAACTCAGTGAACTCCAATCAAATTAAATAATCTTTTTTTTAAAAGATTGAATGCAACTTCTCTTAACCAAAGAGCCAATAAGCCTCTAGTGATTTGCATATCCATATCTACTTTTGGATATGTGTCTGTCTCCCTGTGACATTTTATTTCAGTGATTGATTCATCAAAGCTATTTTTTACCCCCATCTACATTTATTTCCTTCATCAATATATACAAATATGGGGGCATGCCACTCATGGCAAGCCACCTAAAACAGAGGGCAAACTTAAAGTAAATTTGGTACAGTTATTGACCAGGGCAATAGAATCACTAGTCTAGCTTTGTAAGAAACCCACAGGACAGTCTTTTGATATTGAAAGGTTACAAAAATTTAAGCCTGAATCACTTAATTATTATGGCACTGATAAGAGCTCTATATAAAGCAGTTTTTTAATAAATTTTTCTTTTTTTTAATGTCGATTGATTGATACATCTGAGAAAAATAATTTATACCTATTAAACCTAGATTTTTTGGGAAGGATTTTAAAAATGTAACTTAAAGTACAAAACACTTCAGATTTGAATTTTAGCTCTCACTGGTCTTGACTGAACTAAGACTAGACAGGCAAAGGGGATCGTCATCACAGATGACAAGCAAAGTTATGAAGGGAAAAAATTCCAAATGTTATATGTGTATACACACATATAAGTGTAATCCACAAGGTAGCATTACACTGAACAAGGAGGGGAGCAAACAGTTCCATCATAAGGATTTTCAGCAATTACCTTTCTTGCATTTTAACCTTTGTTTATTTATTTGTAAAATTCCTCCTGTGTTTCTAAACACTGTGGATCCCCAGAATTTGCAGATGAGCTCTTTGAGCTCTGTAAAGGTCTAACATCTTGATCCAGTATTGTGTCCATCATCTACCTACTGTGAACAATATTTTATCCACAGTCTCCTTAAGCTCTTGCAAACACTGCGACAAGCTTGACTTTTTCATTCTTATAGTAACATAACCTTTTAAGTTCTGCAAAATTTTTATGTAGTATTCTGGATGAAGAATTCTGGACAAATCCTGGATGTGGAGATTTGTTATATATATGATTATATATATACAGCAGATAACAGAGCTCTAGTCCTTGACAGAAACTGAGTACTGGTATTGTAACAAGGTTTCTTCTGCTAAAATGAACAACTAAAACCACACCAACAAACAAAACCAACTCCAAATCTCAATTTAAGGGAGGAGAACACCCACCTATCCCCCACAATTACCTTTTATAAGATAAATAATCAAAAAGGGATCCCATATTTTTAATTCCCCATCTACTTCTCCTTGACAGCAGATTAACAACACAGCTGAGATTCAGAAAAAAAGACAATTTGGACCTGACAGAAAAATCAGAATGTATGCAGAGATCCTGTTTTCCAATCAAGTCATTGTCTGCAGGATTTGAAACTGGGGCAAGCTTCTTGAAAAGCTCACTGTTTTGGATGAGGGTTCATCTTTACTTAAAAGCACTGAGGAATGTGCAGTCTTTAAAATGCACCAATTCACTATGCTCTCAAGTGTGGCAGATTAAAATAGGACACCCTGGAGGTATAGATCAAAAGCCGTGTGTCCCCATTGGAAAAATAACAAACAAATCCCCACAATTAATCACAAAACCCCCTCTTCACAACCCCATCCCCAAAGAACATCCTTTTGAAGGCATAAAATTTTATCTATAGGTATGTCAATCTATATATGTAAATGAAACATACAAAATTCAGTTATGTTCTTAAAAAATGAAATAGTAAGTTAGACTAGAATAATCACCACAGAATGGTATCATATAATCTTCACCATTTTAATTATGCGAATACAAGAAGTCATAAGATTCCATGTTAGGGGCACCAAGCTAAATTATGCTACATCAGATTACAATTTGAAATCCGACAACCTGATTATTGTAATCATAACTGTTTGCACTTTAACAAGCTTAGAGCATTTTTATTTTAAATTAAAAACTAAGTAAACATTCAATCCAATTTTAACTTTCAGAAGTTAAATATCTAAATTGGATTTTCTGTACTGCAGAAAACTGTACAATTCTGATATTAAAAGAAGATATACATTACACACTTCAATATATTTTAACTTATGGGTCAAGGGTAATCATATTCATAGGCTGGCAAACTTTCCCAAAAGGTGTTTGTGTCAAAGTGTGTTTAAGCAGACATACACCCCTGAAAGGTCCCAGGAAAAACATGCTACACTTTAAAGAAAAAAACCATAAAAGAGAGAACTCTCAATATTTAAACCACAATAAGATACTGTAAAAGTTAACACAACTCCTTCTGGAATCTTTATCGAACGCATGGCTCACATGCTTTCTGCTTGTATAACTTTTAAGGTATATTAATTTGCATTATGTTAACTGAATATATTAATTCAGGCCAATGACATATTGTCAGTATTTACTGACATGTAACAGTCTTAACTTTTATGCAGTGCACCTGATCACTACAATTTTTATATGCATATAAAAATAACAGTAGATACAATTCAGAATAAACAAATTTTGCTTGTAATGTCAATTATGTCTACAGTAAGCTACCCGTGCAGGTAATGGTATTTTAACGTATATTTGAGATTTTAATTAATTTAATTAGCAACAAAGTCTTCAGTTTCTGAAATTAAAAGTTCTCTGAAATTTTTCTCATTTAACCTTAAACAAAAATGCACAAGTACTGACTGAAAAGCAGGACTTTGGCAAATAGGCTAGTTCAGCATACTAGTTGTTAGCCCTTGTGTAACAAAATACCACTGAGCTCAGCAAGATCCATACTACAGATATTTACAGAGAATGTGGTCACCACATACTTCATAAACAAAAAAAGAAAATATCATATATATCACACAATGTCTATTTCCACTTACATGACAACAATGAAAATATAACTTCATTTTGCAAGATAAACCAAAAAAACTAATGCAAAATCCAGCTGTGGCCAGACCATTTTCCCTCTTTCATCATTCACATGCAGTCCTTACCTGTTTCAGGATCACTGAAATCTGGCAGTGTAATTGTATTAAGCTGCCGTCTATCAGCAATAGCTCTGTCCAACAGGCTGCTCCCACGGCCGGAATCACTGCAATGAAGTACAGAAACTGTAAGCTATAAACATACAACATTGTATCTCGATATACAAGTTGCATGCTGCCCTACTCCCACAAAGGTTCTTGCTAAAAAAGTTCCTGCTATGACCAAATTTAGTACCAAGCACCACTAACCACTCACAGTGCGTTAAGCACTGAAACAGAATTAAGCTGAGCCAAACTAAATCTGTATTTACTTCAGCAATTCTGTTTTCATAATTAATACAGCTGCAAAGGAAACACTGGTTTTTAATTTGGTTCATAACTCACACCTCTACAGAAAGGATCTATTGTACCTTAAATATTTATACAATATGAACTATAGCTATCACAGAAAGCTGAGAAGGCACATGTAAATTCAAAAATCTACACTGCTCCCAAACTGAGGAAAAAAACTAAACCTAGGACATTTAATTTTAGCTCAAAGATGCCATAACTGCATTTCACATAAAAAGCATCACAATTCTCTCCACAGTTTTGAGGNTTTTTTAATATACACACAAATGCATATGAACTGGCTAATGTTGAATTTGTTTCCAACAGCATAGTAGGAACAGTTTGAACAATTCTAACATCTCGGGAGCCTAAGCAGGAGCAGTGAATTTCACTGACTGCACCTGTGGACATAGGCACTTAATTCCTATTTTAGCTGTAAGTCAGTATGTGCCCCTCAGGCTTCCTGCTGATGTGCTTGCTGGACGACTAATTCCTCCTAGAACTACTACTAAAGATACAGCAGAATGGGGATTGAAGAACTAAGTGCTCTTTCTCCTTAAGATGAGGCGAGTACACACACACATTGTCAGCAAAGTGTGAGGAAGCACATATGGGCATTCCTTCTTTAATATTCTATGGTTAATAATTTCATTTTTAGGATTTTAAGTCAGGTACTATTTACTATCAATGAATATCTTTTTAAAAGTCTCATTTAAAAACAAAAAAGAAGAAAGCACGCCATAAACTTAAAAGGAATTAAGCTTTAAAGCAATTGAACTGTTAGCCCAACCTAGCAGAGTGAAAACTTGTTTGATTCTCACAGAAGTGAAAAAACCACACAAAATACGTGTTTAAAGTAAAGCCAGAGAAACTTTCATCTAAACTGCAAAACTGGAATTCAGTACATCTCTCCATCTGCCTTAATTTTACAATGCCCTCCTTCCAAATTTGAGCTGAGAGGTCAAGAAGCCTCTCAGTAATTCTTCATAGTGGCACACTCCGAAACTCATTGAAACAATGTCCCTTCTTTCTACAGCTGTTACTGAAATGGCCTAAATATAACTTTACATTATTTCCTTACGAAATACCATCTTTATAAAATCCATAGGAAACAAAAGGGAGCTTTCTGGGACACACACCATCAGCTACGGTTGTTACATCAGTTGGTGTAAATTTTCTGGTAACTGCTGTGTTAGTTGCTTCCTCAGTCCACAAGCCACCACATGCCAAATGTTGCTGACAAGGAAAGCCAGACTTAGCATAAATAACTTCTAAGCACAGTTCTGTCATTGTGTTTTGTTCTGTTTTCCTCATGCAAACTAAGAAGTGGAAAAAACCTATTTATTAATGCCTTTCAAGCAGCAGGCTGAAGGTAGGTAAACATTTAAACCTTCCAAGCCTTGCACCACAAAATAAGTTTTAAATCCACATTAATCATCTCACAAGAAAAAAGTTTGTATGTCAAATGCAGACAAAAGAAAAATATTCTGAATCTTAGGCACAGTGTTTTATTTGGTTCTTACTTTGTGTGGTATATCTAGTTATTTGTAATTTATTTTTATTATTAAAATATTATTGAGGACAGTGAATGCAAGATTGTTGCACACAATGAGATTAACTGCAGAAGAAATATTTAATGTAAACCACAGCTTATCAAAAAAGTGAGTTCTTATCTCATTGGGAAAATGACACATAAAAATTAGTTTTTGGTTCAAATCAGAATAGAAGATACTTCAAATAGGCACAAAGGATATTTAAATCTTTGATAAACAATATTCTAAAAAGGTTTAAAATTATTAAAAGACCCTTTATTGTTGGCTTAAAGAAATATTAAGAAAAAGCTTCAATAATTTCCAGTGGGAGACATAATTTTCAAATGGTGCTTTGCAACAAAATTAAGTGTACGTTAAAATTACAAAATTTGGAAAATCTAACTTTTCACAACAATCCTGCATCATCATTCTTCAGTATACTGGGAGTGCAGTTGGGTGAACAGAACTTCCCAGTCACATTTCAGGTCTCAGTGACAACTGTATCCCAGTCCAACCCATCTGGACCACTGTGATACAATATGAAGGTATTGAGCCCTTAAATTTCACATAGACCAGCCAAAGTATCCTTTGCAACCAAAGTATTCAACTCAGTATCCTTATTCACTGTTTGATGTAACTCAGAATGTGAGATTTAGGAAATCCATCTCCTTCCACCATGACACTTATCACAGCTCCTGTCCATTCCATTTCTTGATTTTAATGCATCACCAGAGCTTAAATAAAAGATTTAAATGCTAAGATAAAAAAAAAAGTAATAAAAACTATCAGATGCAAAGTAGTCCTCGTTATTTTTTCCACTTAGATGTTCCTGAGGGAGAATGGTGATGAGAATTAGCAACCACTGCTGTTTGAAGTTGACACAGCCAAGAGCAAATTTTCAGTCATTCCTGATGTCTGAAGGAGGCATTACTTAAAGTGTGTTTAACACTGCACAGTAGCTCTTAGCAAGAGGACAACAACCACCACGAAGTAATGACAAGCTATGATTAGAGCCCTGATCTCTGTAGAGGATGTAACAGCAGAGGAGGAAGGTGAAAAGTTGTGCTGGAGTACATACAAAGCATCTCTGAAATTAAGCTTACACAGAAATTTTAACTACTCTGCAAAGCACAGCATTCTGGTACTAAACTCTTCACCCCCACTGCCCCCCCACACAGTCAGCTACTGAAAATAAACCACCACCCACTAAGTTAGAAGAGAAATTTTCCTGGTTGCTGACATACTTGTTTTCTGCACCCTGAGTGATGCTCCCTGTTCCACAAGGCAATATCAGAATCTCTCTCACTCTGCTCTGACTGACTGGGATCCCTTCCCACATTCTTCCTTCCAGAGCCTTCCTGCTCTGATCTGCTCACTAGTTCACTAAAGGGAGAAGAAATTTTCCCTCTCTGGTCATTATGTCAATTCTCTCAGTCTTCCTAGAGATGCACCTATTTACATAACTGAGACCAATTTAGAGCAAAAACTGCACAGCTGATGTTCACCCTACTGCTACACAAGTATCTGATGCCACCAGGTACAAAGTTCAGCTGTGGCATCTCTTCTCCTGAAACTGTCCACCCTTCAAACAACCCAACAGCAGAAAATTCTATTTGTCCTCTTCTCCAGGTACTTGATAAACACATTGGAATAGTACTAGCATGGATTTCTGCTAAGTGGTTTTCCATTCACTTCACAGCCTGTCTAAACATGTAGGCAAAAGACCTTTCACAAAAGCATTTTGGAAAGACAAGACGATAACAACTTATCTACACACTTGGTAATGCCCTTGAAGAACAAAAATAGGTTCATAAGTAAGATCTCTCTTTAAAAATAAAAGCCATGCTGATTGTATCTATCCCTGTGACTGAGGTTTCATCAGTTTTAATTAATGTCTAGTCCTCTTTTATGTTTTTTTTACTGAAAATCCTTGAACTATATTTCCACTACAGCCATCTCTCCACTTATCAATATAAAAGACTCTAAAACTCTAAATCAGGAAAAAACTAAGATCATACCAGTACATTCAAAATGGAAGAGTTACCCAGCCTCTGTAAGCAGTCCCCACCACTAAAGAATGTATTAGCTTTGGCATACCTTACTTCATAGAACCCTGGGTAGTTCTTCATGACCATCAACTGGTGTCCTTGCACTTCATTCTCCAGATTCCCAGAGGGTTAGTTTGTTTATATGAAACACCAGAAAATATAAATGCAGGACTGCTGACATAATATTGCCCTGAAAAGAGTATTGAGCAAGGTAGGGAGCAGCCTAGAATTCTACAGCATCTTACCTTGGGTTAGTGAGATTGTAGCAGGATTTCCAAATCTGGAGCATGTGTTTACATGTAAGGAGTGCTTCATCTGGGCCTCTGCACAGAGACTCCAATTTGACTTTTGTAAACAGTAATCTAGTAAAAAGGAAAATGCAATTAAAAGACAAAAAGAGAGATTCCAATTCAAGCAAAACATTTTTAAAAAATAGTCAACATCACACCGAACTGGAGAAAACATAATGTTAAATATAGTACTAATTTAAGTAATAGTTTAATGAAGTAATTACAATAAAGTCAAATACGTAATATCACCAAAGTAACAGCGCTTTTTACAGGATGGCCTTTTCAACTGGACAGAAAAAACAGCTGAGAAGACAATGTAGCTTAGTGAAATCAGCAGGATCACTAAGAACAGTACATCACATGTTGAACAGTGACATCCACTGCTGCTCAGCAGTGGGAGAGAGGGACTGAAACTAGATGACCTTCAAGACCCCTTCCAACCCAAGCCATTCTACAATTTTGTCTTCACTAAAACAAACAAAAAACAAACAACAAAAACTTCACTACTTTTATGAGAAAGTATTTTGCATTATTTGGCTCAAATGACAGCTATTTAGCATATAATTTACATAAAGAAAACAACTTAGTTCTGATGCAAGTTAATTCCCGGTGTTACCAAGTTCTATAATAGAAAAATGGAAAAAAGAGGCTATACTGAAGAAGATACCACTAGACCAGATGAGATTGAAGGGAGGTGGTCAGAATTGGTGAAGTCAACCAGAAAACGTAGCTCCACTCCATTATGTTGATATGAGCAGGCACAAAAACTGATACTCAATACATTTACAAGTGAGAGTCAAAAGAAAGCACAGCATCCATCAAATATGCAGCAAACTATTCATAATGGAAGCAAAAACATTTGCCAGAAGTCACTATAAATTAATTATGATTTCAAAGTTGATGTTTCTAATGGCACCAAGACTAACAAAGTGCACACCGCCATGACAACTTCATATTCCTTTTATGTTCCATGTATTCAGTTGAAGGTTCTGTGCTGAGGCCAACACCTTTTGTGGACATTTAAAGAACATAAATGCAGTGTGATGATACAGGGGCTAGAGTCAATTGGTATGCACATTTATAGGAGTCCCAGCACCTGGGAACAGAGAATACACTTGAAAAACATTCATTTAAAAGGAATTTTAAGTAAATTGAAGGACTAAAAAGCACAAACCACGAGGAAAGTATGCATATAAAACTCTTAGCCTACTTTCCCTTTTTAAACCCAGGTGTACTTTGGTATTTTGATCCAGTGCAACCTTAATCATACCAAGTGAAAAATTTATATGATTGCTCATATGGTTCGTGTGGGAAGACTGAGAAGGGTGTAGAGGGTGGGCATGTGTGAAAGCTCAGAAGTTTATCCCAAATACAAACTTTGAGGCTGCTAATAGTAACTAAAAACTGCCAGAAAGTTTTCTCAGGATTAAGAGACGATATCAAGTGCCTCAGCAAATTACAGTAGCTAATGCTTTAGTGTTGCATTGAGCATCCTCTGCAGAAACCACCCAGCATGTAAACCTAAAAATGAATCACACTACCTGAAGTGTACAATATCTGTGTTGGCTGAGGAGAAAACAAAAGGCAAATCACTGAGATAATTTAAGAAAACGAGCACCTATGGAGAAGCCAGAGAAATAAAGTCATTTGCAATTTCACTTGATGTCTTGTAAGAATGCAGAACAGGGTGATCAGTTACAGTGGTTTAGCTTTCTATCAGTAAATCTGATTTGAGTATATAGGGAACTACACAGATAATTTAAAGTGATATTCCATTTGGCAGAGATGTGCTCTTCAGATATTTGTTTAACTGTGACTATATCAATGGAAGAAAAAAATGTCAAGGTCTGTGCATCATTTTATAGAAGGCAGAAGGAAAAATGACCAACAACATGCTCCTTTCCTCATGCTCCCCTCCATCTATTTCACCCTTAACACGTGCACACATTCCCCTCAATCAACCAATTTTGGGTTTTTCGTTCTCAAAACCCACACCCAGATTCACCGGACTCTACCTCATACAAGCCCCTTCCTGTTTCTCCATATGTAAAAGATAGTACTTTTTACATCTTGAAGAGCCTATGGAAATTCAGTTTTTTTAAAATTTGTGATCATTTTTTATTAATCACTTTACAATAGTTATGGAACATTATCACCGCAGAAGCACTGAATTTGCAAGTCATTCTAGAGTCGACAAACATAATATATACCTTATTATGTACAGTTTACACATAGACTGAATTTACATTAACAGCCTTCAAGCATTTAAGACTTTGCTACACTAATTGTGTAGCAAAGAGAAGGCACAGGGGCAGTAATACACTAAGATTCAGCATGTAGATCTAATAGGAAAAATGGAGCTAGAGATAGAAAGGGCAGGGATTGGATTAATGAGAAAATACTTAAAAACATGTGCAAAAAATAGGAGTCTGTTCCACTAAAATGTTGGAACCTGGACTACTACTGCAGGATTCAATGTCAGGGTAGCAGAAGACAAGTACACTTGTAAGAATTAAAGCAGCACACCAGTTTGGTGCTTCCAGATGCACTTAGTACACATGCAACATCATCCCTGCTGCTTCTGCATTATGGCAGCAAGTGGACTGGATGGTTGCATATTTCCCAAACTATAAACAATAAACAAAGTATGATGGAAAAATATTCACAATTTTAATACAGAAATGGTAGAGAAGAGTATCTAATAAGGAAAAAAAATGTAGTGTTGTGGGATTATCCACACTAAACCAAAAATAATAGAATTGAATAGAAAAGGTTGCATTTATAAAGTCACACAGAGCAACTTTCCTGGATCCAAGAAATATTTGGACTACAAATCTTAAAAGAACTAAGGCACTTCAGAAAACTGAAATGGGATGCTAATAATAAAATGAAAACCTGCCAACTTAACAAATGGGAGAAGGAAGGAGGCAACAGAAAGGAGGAATACCATGTGACAAACAGGTCTCCCAAATTAACTTCAGTTTTTCCAGTTCCCCTGAAACACAGCTGGAGGTATGGGTAGCTCAGGGACAAATACTACCGGGAAGGTTTTAGAAACCAAGAGGTAGAACATTCAAAAAAAATGATTTTCTGAAAGATCAGTTTCAAGCATCTGTGGAAACAGCTCTTCTGGAATTCAGCCTGTATTACTGACACAGAGAATTTTAGACTTTATAGGGGCATCATCTCACCTGGTTTTGATACATTAAAAATGATGAAGAATGGATAAAATCTACCAAGTGACAGAGTGATGCAAATTAAGTTGTACATTCTACAGGTATCATGACTTATCTATTTGTGTCTGTTTGTAAGAGTCAGAGGTTTAAAATACTGGCACATGGTGACAGAGTAACCTGGTGGAACAGTTCCTGACTAAGAATGCCAGTACTAAAGACAATATTCAAAAAAGAAATGATGAGTAGGGCACTGTATGTCAGAGACATGTCAAACTGGAAAAAATACAACAGGTAAAACCAGAAATCTGTTTGGGTCAAATCCTTTGGGAAGTAGGTAAAACAGGTTCTTTCAAAGAGAGCCTAATCAGGCATTTGTTCCAGCATCAGTGTTTGATATGAATACAGATCTTTCATGTTAGCTAAAAATAAAGTGAGTTGTATCATTTTAGGAGACTAATTACCCAGACCTAGAATGGAGAACAAATCAAACTCTTAAGTGGGCTTAGTTATTCTTGGAGTTAATAGCTGATAAATCTATGAAATAGCTCCTGAAACAGCAAATGACTCCATTACTTCACGACTGTTCTCACTAACTAATGAGGACACTGTAAAACAGCTGCTCATAACTTAATTCATATATTACTGGGTTTTTATTTTAAAAAAGGAAAAATCTCAAATGGCTTGATAACTAGATATTTGAATTTCAGTGGCATACACCCAAATAATTTGATAGGAAAGATTAGAAAAGATATCCAGCATGCATCAGAAGTCTGGTGTTTAACACAAAGACGCTAAAACCTTTAAGGACTTGCATCTCAAGTTGAAGGAGTAAAACTGCATGTTTGACAAGTCAATCACTGATTAACACTATGCAAGTAAAACATCAGAGACATGCAGAGATCCTATCAAGAATAGCATGGGACAGGCAGGAGATAAAAAAAAATCAGTCACATCTTAGGTACCTAGTAAAAAGCAAAGCTCAACTACACCTGAGCAGGTTATTATTATACACAAAACCTATAGTCTTTAAGGCTTTTTTGTATTTAAGTAGGGGAGAAAAGACAATATGCATACTAAACAGGGACAACTGAATGAAAATTAAGAATATTCAGGAATGAATCCCCAACCTCCACCATAATCTTCACCTATGTTGTGATAAATATAATAAATGGAGAATAGGGACCCTTTAAGAATTACTAAAGATAAAGCAGTCAAAAATAGTTAATTTCTCAGAATTATGGCAACGGTGACACATAAGATTTTCCTGTCTAAAAACTTTAAAGAAACCATCACTTCTGGAATGACGGGGGAACAGTAACTATATTGACAATGGTTTTGCCAAGAGGGAAGGAGTATTAGATAAGAACATTAACGAAAAAAAGGTTTATTGTTCAAGTTTAATAGAGAGATTGTACCAAACAATGCGTGTAAGCCTTATTCCACAGCAGAGCTGCCTAACAGCTGGGTTCATCAAGGTGAGTCAGCTGTGGCGAGGCAAGATGCAGCGCAGGGACGTACTCGTCAGAGCAGAACGAGAAAGACACGGCGCTATTCTGCAATACCTCAGCGAGAGTACATCTGGAATGTTGCAAGTAATTCTCATTGTAAGAGTTAAAAACACACACATGAGGAATTTCAAGTTGGAGCAGCTGCAGAGAAAGGCTGGGAGGGTGATCCATTGACTGGAAACTGCAGAGTATGAAAAATAATTCATTTAGCTAAAAAAAAAAAAAAAAAAAAAAAGGCAAGAAGACGTACAAATTTTATCTGTAATTACAGATGAGACAAGTGCCATGAAGGGAAAAAAACAAATTATCTAGAGGATAATATTTCCATAAAAATGAGTATATATAAAGGCGATTCAGACTATAAAATATTAAGAATAGAAATTAGGTCTCAAGATTATAAATGAAATTGTAGAAAAGTCTGCTTCCTCATAGTTCGTTTTGGATAGACTGCAGAAGAGGTGGAGCAAATAATCAAACTTCTTAGAATACAGCTGGTAAGTTCATGAAAACTGTTACAGATAGGACAACTGTAATAATGGCACCTTGTGACTTCAGAGGTTCTTGCTCTTGTTTTATTTCCTAATCAGTACAAACCAATCTAATTAATCCATGATTTGAAGCTTTCCCTGCTAGTTAACCAGTGTAATTTGTAGCAAAGAACCCATGAATCTCCAAAATACAACTGCTGTCCTCCTTCTCAGCCAGTCTGTTTCACTTTTTTAAATAAAATGCCAAGATGATACAACCACTAATTTCCTTCTACAGCAACCCCTTATAATGTCAGAACAACAGGAGTTAATTTGTCCAATACTAGTTTAAGCTATTGAAGTGTTTCTAATCTGTTGAATGAAGCAAAAATTCAAAGTACTGAAGTCTGAGCTCTGATGTGTGACAAGTAACACCATTAATATTGACAACTCTTGGTTCTTTCAGTGAACTGGTATTGCTCACCATGAGCATCATTTTAAAACCAGCTGTTTTGTTTTTGGGATCAAGCAAGCAATTTCTGCAAGTTGCTGTGTACAGATAAGCACACTTGGATCAGCCATAGTTGGATACCACTGGATACCGGTGGATTCCACACACTGCTGCATGGATGAGACCTGCCTTTCATTCCACAATTCTTTTTTCAAACCAAGCAACATGACATGCTATCCATCATTCTTCCACCAGACCTGCCTGCTACAGCACTGTTCTTCAATGCAGTAGTAAACAGGAATCTCCCTAAAGCCTCTCAAATCAACCAATTCCCTACAGCAAACTTAAAATTCCACTAGAGGGTCCATACCCCCATATCCTGATCAAAACTGAACAGAGGCCTCTATCTGCAGTTAGTATTGGAAGCAAACTTCATTATTATTCTCATATTATATAAATTATTGACATTGTTTAGGGTTTGAAGAACACAAGGAAGTGCTGTACAAAACACTTGAAGTATGTGCTTTGAAAATTATTAGTCCTTCAGGGTAAAACACCAAAAGCCTTGCTGAGAACCCTAAGAACCACCCTAGGAACTAAACTTTAAGAGGATGCATCAAATCCACTTGCTTAGAATGTAGGATTAAAAATGCAACTACTTTGGTTTATGTTTAACCTACTTTGAGTAAACTTAGTAAATTTTAAGAGAATGTCTTTAAGTAATTTAACAGTTTGCATTTCTAACTTCAGCTAACAGTATTTTTTAAGATGTGAGGAAATAATTAATTTCTGGGAAGTTCCACAGATACGCTTACAATGAACAAACAACCCACACAGAAAGTATCAAAACCCAGCTTGATCTCCCTGACAACACCACTAATTTCTATAATAGCTTAACTAGAAGAATAAACTTTATATTTAATCAACTGTGATATATAGCCTTATATACACCCTTATTAGACTGTAGAAGTAAGGTGAAAAATACCAGTTCTATGTGAAGTTATATAATATTTTTATTTTGGTTTCACAAGTGTCCATTTGATATATTTCACAACTTCCAATCCTGGAATGCTAGAAAATTTCAAAAGGAGTTGTTCTGGTTTTACAACTAGGCACTGTATTAAAAGAAAACAAACAAACAAAACCAAAGTAATAAAAAATTACCTCTCCTCCACAAAAAGCACACAAGAAAACCCCTCACCAAGTGTAATCATATGACTTGTAAAATCTTAGACTCACTAGTTTGACAGGAATTCTGTACTTACAAAAAATATCACAGAAAGAGTGATGCAGAATGTAACACTAAAGGTAGTGAACACTGAAAATAAACTTTTTTTTTTTTAACAGACACAGTAGGCTTCTTCTCACATGATCCAAATTGAAAGGAAAAAAGTAATTATGGTGATGTAAAACTTACATTCACATGCATACTTGATAAAATTTGATCTCATTTCTGTAACAAAGTGCCATAGTGTCAACTGCTTGTGCAAATTAAATCAGGTTAAATGTGGGACCCCACAGAGTAACTGAAGTGAGAAACCAGTACACAGAATGCATAAAATTAATTAAGCTGGAACAAGCATTATTCAATAGTGATTATTTGCAAGAATCTTAATCTATTCACCTTTCTACATAAAGTGTTAGCAAGTAATTTCTTGCACTTGACAGTTACCTATTTAGGAAAAACCTCTGATGATGTTACAGGAAACATAAGAAATGAGGAAGTAGGAAGAAGCCAAACCATGGCAAGTTCAGTTTTTTATGTCAGTACATACTATCAGCAAGTACCCTTGTAAAAACCTTGTAACTACTCATAAAAAAATGGTTTAGAAGAAAAAAAGTTTCAATTGGAAGAAAATCCTGAAGTTCCTAGTGTTTATTTCATCAACAGTTCAGATTTTGACAGTTTACTATCTGCAAGTTAGTAGCTTCTTTTAGAAGGAGGAGCCAGGGCTGATAGCTTTAAGATCTTTCACTTGGGAATTTCAGTAGAATCCAACAGGACTCTCATTGAGACGTAATACACTCTCCTAATGAAAAGATCCTTATAAAGCGCAGTAGGAAACTTTCCAAACAAACTGTTCAGCAGCACAGCTTAATAGCTGTCAAGCCACATTTCTTTTTAGCATCACAGTATACAATTATTGGAACAAATACAGCCTTTGCCATCTATATGTGGAAACACATCATAGAAATAACTGACCATATAAGAGTGCCAGGAAAGAGGTAGTTGTACATAAGTCCCCAATGAAGCCATCATGCTCAAAATAATTAGCACAATCCTTTTCAAGAAACATGATGCAGCTGAGTCTCTGCATAAAGCAGTAATAAATGATATTGAAATATTTTTTGTGGTTCTTGTTCACATGTGATGAAAACTGGTTACAGTGCAACTGAAAAGCCAGAGAACATGCCCTTACTGTCAGCAAGTATGATGACGGTCTTATCAGAAAGGATGTTTGGAGGTTGTCTTATTATAGAAGCTACCACCAAAAGTATGAAGTCACCAGTATTACAGAGGGCTTAGCAAAGAATGATATAAAAATTGATGGTTGGAAACCAATAAGGGATAAATGCAAATTAAAAATAAAAATGCAGTCTTAATGAAGAGTGCAACTGAAACAGTGAAAGAAGCTACCACATGCTGCAATGATTTCTCCAGCTTTTGTTGTGCTCTTATTAAGATCAAATGTCCTCTGGAAGGTATCTCCAACTAAACCTTTATTAATAGGAAAAGCAAAGTAAATTTAAAAACTTCTAATATATAGACAGTCAGGTGTTTTAAAAATAAATCTTCCTGGCTTCAAACTACTAATTCAAACATCCAGTTTTGACAGCTGCCCCCTTAACACATTCTGTAGAAAGATTACAGCTTCACATCACTCAACTCCCAAACATCTGTCTGATCACCAAAACACAAACTGACACAATTGCAAAAATTTAACTTACAGGTAGAGTAACAACATGAAACTAAACAGAATATGAAAGACATACAGTTTTAGAAAGGATTTATTTACACATTCAGTGATCTCAGATGCAAAACTTCTATCACCGTGATAATCAAAGTACAGAAAGAAACTTACAGAAGTGTCTGCTGCAATTGCAAAGTGAATCGCTGCACAGTCTGCTCCATTCTGAGCATTCCTGGAAAGTTTTGTTACCAGGAAATATATAAGCAGCTCATTATAAAACATCAAAGATCATAATTTGCAAGTACCTTGAAATCACTCTATGCCAAACACAGGCAACAAGTCAAGCAAACAAATCTAGTTTTTGTAAAAACTTCAGTAAATCCTTTAACTTCATTAAAAAATAAATCCCCTAAGCTGTTTCTCAATCAATCACTAGTAATTCTCCAACTTTGGCTGCAGAGATCCCAAGTACTGGAAAGCCCATATACATACAGAAAAATGGATGAGGTAAAAATGGGTTGTTCAGATTGCTGTTTGAAGCATGACGCTCAAGCAAAAGAAGAAAGAAAAATCACCCTTCAAGCCCCAAAATAACATAATTTTGTGAAAATCATGAACAGATATACTTGATGTGCACAGGGTGGCCTTCCCTACATTCTTTGAAATATTATTCCCCCTATAAGTGTCCATAAAGCCATTCATCCGGTGACTTTTGGTGTAGTGCATTTAAACTGTATTCCATATTATGAACTCAGTGTCCTTAAGAAAATGTAAATCTGTAAACTATAATGAAGATAGCTTCTGACTAAAGCCAGAACAAATTAGTTATACTTGAAATTTTTTTGTTTTCCTGCCCTGAATACCCTGCAGCAGCCAGCTCATGACCCAAACTGGGACTCTTTCAATCAAGTTTCAAAGAATCTACAGCCTAGCAAATATAATTCAGGGACAAGACCCTGAGGCCAATGACCCATTTGTTATATAAGGTAATACCTACCTATCAACAATATCTTTTTAATAGACCATTCACTAAAAGAATAGAACAACAACCAAAGGAGAAGGGGAAGAGTTAGAAGAGCCCAGAATAAAAAGAAAAAACACAAGTAAATGGCACTGTCTTTCTTGACCTACAGAAAAATAAGTCCTGAGAACTAATTCATTTAACTCCCAAGATAAACAGGATCAAATGGAATGGATTTGAAAAAGCATGTTGTCAAATGCTGACAATAATGTATACACCAACCTGAAAGACATGATTTTGGCAAGCCTAGCACATCACTTCTTCTTGTCCAATCTTACCAGCCTTTCATCAAATAATTCTCAGTGTGCTATTTATATATTAAAAAAAAACCAAACAAAGAAAAAACAAACAAGCCAACAAAAAAAAACCCACAAAAAACCCACAAACAAAAATACAAAAGTAAACACAACCCCCTCCTCAAAAAAGCAGA
The DNA here is from genome assembly GCA_013399695.1 of Formicarius rufipectus. Classification (NCBI taxonomy): domain Eukaryota; kingdom Metazoa; phylum Chordata; class Aves; order Passeriformes; family Formicariidae; genus Formicarius; species Formicarius rufipectus. The sequence goes on along the minus strand of VXAU01005789.1, from coordinate 1,749,818 downwards.
ATAACATAATCTATTCCCTTTAGCTAATAAATATCCTCCTGTCCCACAAAATATCAGTGTATGTATAATCCTATACTGCCTGTACCAACCTGCTCTTCTTTTATGCCCACCTGTCTAAGTTTAGAGGGCTTAGAAAAATTTATAGCTAAAACAGAGGGACAAATCTCCTTCAATTTCAAAACAAATTTTAATTAAGATATGATAAATGGAAGGATAACAGTTCCTAGCTATAATTAATATATATATCTCTATATATGTATTTAAGATAAACAAAACCAACCAGAACTAAACAAGTAAAATAGAAAAAAAA
>VXAU01005789.1:1674266-1749378 GCA_013399695.1 Formicarius rufipectus | reverse complement strand
TCTCTGCTTATATTCACCTAGGCTCCGCCCAGTCCCTCCCCCAGGGCGGAGACTTAAACAATGGGTGATTTACTCTGTGAGATAAACAATGGTCTATTTTTGATACCCCTGATGGGCCATTAGCAGACATCACCCCTCAGGTGGGTGTGGAGGCAGAAGAATTTCCTTATCTCACAGAAGTTCCAAAACACCCAGCCTGCAGCCTGAGGGGTGTGCTGTCCCTTAGACAATAGCTGCTGATGTGCCATTGTGAGCAGTTCATGGGAAAAAATGGCATAGAGGCTTTAGAATTTTTAGAATTGTCACCCACACAGTGACAAACTGATCCTGGCTACTAAAACCAGGACACCACCTGAGGGGGGGCTCCCAGAGGGAAACCAGTTTGTTACTCAAAGAACTGACAGGGATGTTGAAAGGCCCTGTGAATTTGGGAACTCTGATGTTGCTCAAAAGAGCCCTTGAGGGTCAGGAAGGAAAGGATTTAATAGTTTTCAGTGGAATGACATATTGGCCTGATGATTCTGTGAAATATTCTTGGAAGAAAAAAAATTTCCATCACACTTCAAGAAATGTAAATGTTTAAACTGTGAACTTAGTCTTCAGTTGTCTTCAAACCTGTTACCATATGTCTTTCCTTTTTAAGTGTACTTAACATTAAAATAACATGCTTGCACTCCTCACATAATCCATCTGCTGTTCCCTACTTCTGCTACTTTAAAAGTCTGACAGCTGCTGTCCATTGCAGTTCCAATTTTCAGCATAAAATTAGCAATTTACTATTTTGCCTAATTGCATTAATTTCAGGCACTATATTCATCTTTAAGTGCCTCAATACTTGAAATAATGAAGGAATCCCAGTCAAGATTAAGAAAACAATATCCCTAGCAATTCACTAAGAAACCTGTCTCCGTTGACTGAGAATCTACTTTTGACTAACCATGAATTAGACAGAAGTATTGTTTGAAGCACTCACATCATTCAAAAGACCACAAAGATATAAATTCCTTGTAACAACCAGATTAAAAAAAACAGGGAAGAGTAACAGAAAGGAGTTTATATATAAGGCTCTCTTCAGATAATCACAATTATACTATATATATATATATATTGCACAAGATATACAAGTGCAATATGAACTAATGCAACACAACCACCATTACCTTGCACTGCCTTGAACAGACCCTCACTCCGTAATGCACCTCTGGGACTGCTCAGACATTCAGAGTAGGAAATCGCTGCAATCATACAAATAAACCTCAAGGAAAACCCAAGCAACCAAGACCCCAAGCACTCTTCACAGTTAAGTACTCAGGTAATTTAGGATATATCGTGGTTCCGTCCTGCCTACTCCCTTTGCATTCAGGGTAGCACATCCTTCCTTCTGTTTCAGGAGAAGAAATGGATTGTCTTGCCCGGCTTCCCACATATTTTGATGTCTAGGACCCTGAGCTGCATCATCTGTGGGCTCAAACCCTATCAAGGAGAAGAACCAAACTTCACATTTCTACTATTGGCATGAGTCATCCAATGAGAGGGGGGAAAATGTGTAACTTTAAATGAATTCAAATGCAGTAGCACCTGACCAGGACTAACTATTCAGGATTTTTGGTGCTGGCACCTTACTCCCACCCATCTCAGCAGAGTAGAGTATTCACAATCTTTTCAGTACTTTAATCTGTTATCTAGAGACTTTTTTTGTCCCTGGATCAAAGGATGCTCAAATTGCCAGAGGCTTCAGAGGTTAGCTAGGATTTAAAAGGAGATTGATAGTATTACTCTGAAAAATACAAAAACTTGTTTGGAAGTATAGTAGCTATAACCTAGCAATTTAAGCTTACAAAAACTTTGAACAAATACTGCTACAGATACTCAGCAAATAGCTTGCATTTTTATTATCTCTGAAAAACAATTACTACATACTTATTTCACTTCTAGAGATTTCTTAGATTTTCACCAATACCTCTTAAGGCCTCAGAGCACACTGTGTATTTATGTTCCCAAATTAATGAATAAAGGAGGAACAATTAACACTCTACTCAAAGACAAAGCTACACCGTAGTGCTAACAAGTCCAATGTGTTTGCTCATTCCTTCCACTCCTTAAGGTAATGATGGGGGATAATTCTTTGGCTCTGAGGAATTTTTTTCTACTTACTGACCTAGAGACATCCACCGCAAAACCATTATCCGACTGGCCAGCTCTCAGCTTTATAGCATAGGAAGGTCAACACTAATTTAAGATACAAAGGGATGTTTGTTGTACACCTCAAATACTGAACACTGAATTCTAGGCTCTCAAATATAAAAAACTGACAGGCAACATATTTACTAACTGACTACAAGAGTGCTGGAAAGCATCCACTTCTCAGCTTGACTCACTGCATATCCTAAGACATCTTTGTGACCTCTGGCATTTTACAAAGATGCTGTATCATAAACTTCTGAAAATGTAGATTCTTTTTAAAGAAAAGCAAAACAAAAGAACATACAACTGTGAAGAGAGCAGGGCAGCACTCAGTGCAGCAATGCAATTACAGCATACAGAGGTATGCAGATAGGAATAACAATGGAAGAAATAACATCAATCACAAGCCCTATGTTTTACTTTAATGCTTCCAAGTATAGAGGTTCATTATGCTGCAAAGCCACCGAAGTAGCAATTTGAGTAATGCTGAGGTAAATCAGTCTAAGAGGAAACACAGAGAATACTAAGAAAACTCTTGTAGTATTTACTCATTGGGATTGGAGACATAACTGGAAGATAATGCATAAAGATATTTGAAATGTTTACAAAAGCCAATAAAGCACCATAGGTGAATAATCAAATGTTTTAGTGTATCTACAAATTAGTAAGCTGCAGAGGAACCCAAGGGGATCTCTTCCTGGTCTGCAACAAAATATTGTTTATTGAAATTGCAAAATAAGAAAATGGACCCAGTGATACAGTAAGCACTTGTGTTTTATATATATGCACATACACAGAGCACCAGATACAGTGTTCAAGAATAGACTGTAAACCTGAGGTTTTGCTGATAAACCCTTGTGAAAATAATCCAGTTACATGAAGAAACCAATCTAAATTTATATTATTGACCAGATGTGTCTGGCTGGCTGTAAGTCTCAGTTGTAGACAGCAGACAAGAAATCTCAATCATATTTTTGACTTTTCTGGGAACTTCACAGCACTAAAAATCAGATTCTAGGTGACTTTCTAGAGACACATATAGCTGTGTTGCACCTTGTATTCTTCAGCAAATTGTTGCCACATCTGATGGTGATTCCTACTGCCAAGATACTCCTCTCAGATTCTCTGATCTGCACCAGTAGACTGTGACACAGGACACTGTGTGGCCCCAGTGTTTGTACTACAGAAGAGGACTAAAGATTTAGAATCACTATTATAACTCATATGATTAATATACACGTATGCATTAATACCAGAAGCAGTCCTATAATGAACAACTCGGACAACATGTTTAATCAGAGTTGCAGTATAAACAAGTCTGGAAAGAGCATGAACCACATTTGAAAAACTCATGCTCATAGGAATAATTTTAAATGTTTTACTGAATGAAATTTTGGTCTCACATTACAACAGAGATTAATGCAATAGGGAGCTCTCTTGTAACAACAGGAGTTCTGAAATACTCATTTCAGACATACTTCTAGACTTATTACTCTGAGAGATGTAGCAGCTTCCTCCATATTATTTACACTGCCACTAAGCAGCAGAAAATGAAAGAAGAACAGACAGAAGATGACAGTCTTAGTGCTTTGAGTGTGTTTGTCTTTAACAATAATAGGGTATAGCATTAGGTTGTTAATACTTAAATTGCATCTCAAACCATGACTTACTGATATGTTCCTTGGTCCTGACGAAAGCACAGACAGGTTTGAGAGAAGAACTGCAAGATAGTGCTGAAATCAAGAAGCATGGGCAGAAGCTCCGAATAAAATCCAAGACAAGTTTCAGGTGTGTGGATAGACTAGGAAATGAGAAACAGCAAAAGCCCACAATAGCAGTGACACAGAACCAGCTGCAAGCCACAGCAGTTCTGAAGAGAGGTGGTATCAACAGAGATCCTGGTCAGATTTATGAGGGAAAAGGCAACAGTGCCTTATGCAGGCAGTCAAAAGGAGACATGAAATGTCAAGGAACAGGAAGGAAAACCACTGTAATCTCTGTTTTCAAACTAAGAATTCCTAAAGAAATCAAAATTTTCAGGTATGTTGATACAATAATTTATGATACAGGCCAGTTATTTAAAAATCTAAGAATGAGATACTTCAAAAAACTGTCCAGACAAGCATGTAGAATATTTGTACTACTACAAATCACAATCTCAGTCACAGTTGGTAAAGCATCAGAGTGGGAGACAAAGTTAATGGAAGCTGTCCCTGAGATATTTCGCTGTAAAGCATTTAATTAGATTTTCATAAGAAAACCCAAAACTCCCAAAATTTAAAAAAGTACAGAACCCGAAAGTATTTTATTATGTACTTAACATGAAAACAAACTGAAAGAATTATTTCTTTCTTAAACAAGAGAACATTTACCAAGCATGCTTCTTCCCTGTTCACTTTAGTTATCCATCAGCTAACTTCAGATTACTGGTTTATTATCCAGGCAAAAATACATGAGACTCTCTGTTATGATGTAGTTTACAGAATAGATTCTATACAATACACATGGAATGATCTGTAGGATGGGACAAATCTATCCAAGCTAATGGTAAAATCCTGTTTGTCCTTCTTGGAATACTGCATAAAAACAGAAGGCATAAACATACTATAAAGCATGCAACAGGGAGGAATTACCTACGCAGAGTGTAGGAAAAAAATGTAAGAGCAACTCTAGCCTCCCTTCCGAACCAAATCCTAAAGCACTATTTAACAAGCCTTTAATAAACAAACTTGCGTTACATGGGCAAGATGGAAGATTGTTGTAAAACAAAAAATACACAGATCTTCAAATCCATCTCCTCTTGAGATGAATGAGATGAGAAACTAACAAAAATAAATAGGAGCGAAAGTGTAGAAAGCAAACACGACATTGACTCACATAAAATTTTCTGGATATTCACTCAAGGCCATATCAATGATATTCAAAGCATCATGATAGTGTTTCTGGGCTGATAGTAAGAGTGCAAGGAGATGAAGAGAGTTGGCATCATCTCCTTGTAGCTGCAGAGCCTGACGAACATAACCCAAAGCTTCTGGTATCTGATTTGAACAAAAAAAAGAAAGGGGGCAGAAAAAGAAAGCAGCACTATTAGAAGTATTGCCTATTATTGGACTGTACATCCATAAAATTTTCAAAATATTCACCCAGATAACATGTAGAATTCTATACACTCCTGTAAGACACTACTCAGAAGTTTAAAATGGAACCGATGCTCTACAGTGAATAGTAAAATTTAAATAATACATTAACCCTGAAAAACAAGATACATGTTCTTTATAAAACAGTTCCCTTCAGCCCCATAAAATATTCATACTATTCTCTTTCAGGTGTGTTTGTACTTATTTATGATTTTGAAAATACTTTAATTGTAATGCATTAAATAAAATACACAATTAGACAGGAACAGGAACTTTTCTTTATATAGTATTTCATTATTGCCTCAGCTGCACATGCTTTTTTTCAAAATTAGTAAAAATCAGTGTTAAAACCAGGAAATACACTTAAGCAAAGTGAGAATTCTGGAATTCAGAAGTAGAGTCATAGCCTGCTACTGAAAAATATTTTGTGCTATTGAAGTGACAATCCATTCCACTCTAATGTGACGTAGTCCACGGTCTGTGCTACTCAACAGCAAAGACAAGTAGTCACCCAGAGTATGTAAACCACTGTGCTAAAACCTACTTTCTAAAATAAATATGGCATAGGAAAAGGCTTACCATGATATATACAAAGCAGTTCCACAATAAACAAATTCATGTGATACACGGTAGAAAGCCTTAAATGTAAGAGCTGTACAAGGTGGACTCTGATCTCTTTTTTAGAACGTTAAAATACTTTACAGTTTTCTTAAACACTGTTTTTGTTCCCAATAATCAAATCTCCTACAGGTATTCAGAAAGGGTATGGATCTTAGTAGATACTCAAGATTTAAGCAACCAAGATCATCTGTCAAGACTAGATTCAAGAGTTCCGCTCTCGGATCTGAGCAGATTACACACAATAGGTAAAAGCATGGCAAAAATTGACTTTTTTTTCTTCTCCACTGAGCAATATAAATGTTGAAGCAAGTGGAATTACTTATGTCTTATTTCTGATCCTAGAGGTGGAAATACAGGCAGAACTCCAGAAAAGTTGGGAAGACTGAAGGTGTTTGGAGGGAGCATTTCAGGGTTTTTCCCTTACACAGGCATATATGCACAAGGAAACCCAGGTTTTTATTGAAGAAATTTTCATCTGTATCCATCAACAGATACAAATTCTAATCTACATATGATGGCATGATGCTGCACTTTTAAAACAAAACTAACCTGTCTGGATATGGCAAGCTGTAGTGCCAGGTAAAATGCTGCCAGATGATCTGTTGGAGACAAACTGTGAGCCCTTAAAAACAAAGAAACAAAACAAAAAAACAGTGAATATTTCTCCTGTTCATACAGGACAGACATACCCACAAATGCACATACATTCATTTATTCATATTGAGATCTCTTCACTACCCATATGCTTGTATTTTGACAGATGTGGTGCTCATTCCAGTGACTTTTCTCATACTTCTCAATCATCCTTGATTTAAAGGAAGCACTTCAGGACATTAAAAAGCAATTTTTAATAGAAATAATGTAATTTCAGTTCAAATCTTAAAAATTAATAATACAAAATAATTCTTCTTTTTCCACCTTTTTAAAAAATTTTGTTTGTTTTCTTGTTTTTAATGTTTTGGTCAAACGCACACTCTGGGTGTTACTTATTATCCTGCAGAAGTTGTTCTTGTAATACACTCTACTATTTCCCCCCATAACACAATCTTTCTGCTTTTTAGTAGGGAGATGTTTGAGCATAAGAACAAAAAAAAAAAATAATTATGGCTGTACCCCAAAATGACATGTAGTTAGTACTGGGCAGCAAGCCCGTAACTATTTTTTTATTTACATTTGTTGCACTGTTTTAGAATGCTCATTTAGAAATAGGACGTGTAAGAGTCATCTTTGGAACATCTAATGAGTCGTCTCCTTTGGTAGGAAGTCACAAAATTGACCTTCAAACCATTACAGCCACAAAGAGAACCTTCTGTTTCTGGCCTGTCTTCCCAAGTCCAAAGCTCTGTTAGGTTAGCAACTACACCCAGCATGTTTCAAAGCAGTTTTAAGTTATTAAGGTAACTTCACCTCAAAAGTGGAGATCAGAGGCAGAGGTAAAGCCTGTGCAGGAATAATCCTTTTTAGAATTTAAGTACATCAATTATGCATTACTAAGTGAGAACAAGAGATTTTAACTTAGCACTTGTTCAGTCACCCAGGCTTCAGACATTGAGAGAATAAAGCTGTTACTATCTTTCTTCCATTTGGTGAGGTCTGTGAAACTTCACTTCACACCAACCACAGCAAAAGCACTGAAAGTCTTACAAAATCAAAAACAAACAAACAAAAAAAAAAAGTTAATCAAACACACACCCACTCAGTACTGTGTGAAGACAGTAACAAGCACCTTTTTGATTGGCCACTATCACAACCTGGTAAGTCTTGAACTCTGTCTCAGACAAGCAGTATCACTTACAGCAATATTAGCAATTCACTAGAAATTTTAAAACATGCATTCTGCATATGCATAAAACCTGTTGTGATGTCATTATGAGTCGTGTCAGTGAAAGCCAAATGGGTAATTGCAGCCCCATAAAGGGAACAAGTTGCTGTTACTACAGAGGTGCTGTAAATTACGGTAAAACAGTTTAGTTTCTCTTCTTTATCAAGACAATGTGAGTTATGGTGGAACTAGTGAATTCTTCTGTTTTCAAGGAAATACTTGAATTATGGTATAATTGTTTAATTTCCTTGAAGAATGCATGAATTATAGAGGACAGAACTGACACAACAAAGGAAAATATGTTGAAGACTGTTAAACATCATTGTAAAATGTATATGTATACAATCTAATGAATATGTATGAATTAACTGGATAAACCCCCAACCTGTGCTGTGTTCGGCATGTGGTTTTTGGGGAGCAAGGACTCCCACCGCATCCAGCACGGTTTGCTTTCACCATATAATAAACTCTTATTCTAAAACCCATTTTGGGTCTGACACTCTGTTTCTCACACCCGTGAAAGACAATTTAATTAGAACTGTATGTACAAGTCCATTCTGAGAAAGGACAGGTGAAAGGATGACTTTGTAAGTTAACATCAATACCCTGGAACATGCACTTAAAAATACAAAACATTGTTCCTAGCTTGTTGTATCAATTCAAAGCAGATTCCATTAATCCTCCTGTTCTCAAGACTTCCTGTCTATAAATTTACATTCTGCTAGCTAGCACAAATATTTCAAAGCTCCATATTGGTACAAAACTGAAGTTCCACTCAACCTATTGAGCCTAAAAGACACCTGCAGTGGCTCACTGGAGAGGTGCTGGATATATTTTCAGTTCACTAGGAAGTCTCTGAAACTGAACAGCTAAGAAGGTATCCAGAGATTTAATTGTTCAACTGTAAAGAATGAAACATAAAGGTTCCTGGGTGAAAGACAACATAACATACAACCAAGCAACAGTATTTGAATAGAGTGTGAAAGAGTAATTTTACAGTGACAAAAAGCTGAATACTGGCATGACCTAGCAATGTGCTCTCACAGCGCAGAAAGCCAACTGTATGCTGGGCTGCAGTAAGAGAAGTGTGACCACCATGTCAAGGGAAGTGATTCTTCCCCTCTATTCCACTGTCATGACAGCACACCCGGAATTCTGCATCCAGAATTTGGGGCTTCCAAACTAACGAGGAAGTGGATCAATTAGAGCAAGTCCAGAGGACAGCCACAAAAATGACCATAAGGTTGGAGCACCTTTCCTGTGGAACAGGCTGAGAGAGTTGGGATTGCCTGGCCTGGCCAAGAGAAGGCTCTAGGGAGACATTATAACACATACTAGTATGTAAAGGGGCCTACAAGAGAGCTGAAGAGGAGCTTTTTACATCTATGGACAGGACAGAGGGGAATGGCTTCAAACTGAAAGAGGGTAGGCTTAGATTAGGTATTAGGAAATTTTTTACTGTGAGGGTGGTGAGACACTGGAACAGGTTGCCCAGAGTAGCTGTGGATGCTCCATCCCTGAAAGTGTTTGAGGCCAGGTTGGATGGGGCTTTGAGCATCTTGATCTAGTGGAAGGTGTCCCTGACCACAGTGAGGGGATGGGAGCTAGATAATCTTTAAGTACCCTTCCAATCCAAACCATTTTATGATTCTATAATTGTTACAAAAATGGTTATCCTAAACTACTGTGTATTAGTTATTCTACCTAAAACCACTCACTCTTTTTCTAGAGCAACCGAGTAACACATTATCAAAGTAAGTAGGATGCTGCCTACAGAAGCATCCACATATTTACATGTGGTCAAAACATTGACTCTCAGAACTTTGGGAATTGCTATACTGAACTGGAGAATACAGCAGGCACTAAACAACGGGTTAGCTTCAGACTGTGGTTCATTTCATTGCTTCATGTTTCAGAGAATGCACGGAAGAAAGCCATTCACTCCTAGGACTTCAAAAGCAATGAATGAGCAGAATTGGTGAAAAATGGTTACTACAGTATTTTTGAAACAGTGATGATTAAGTCAGTAGTGGTCAGAGGCAAAGGTGAGGTATAAAGTTCCATTTCAGTGAATGCTGAAGTAATAAAATCCAACTAGAACCACTAAGGAACAGGACGAGCAAATACTTGTTAAAACGTATTTATATACAGAGGAATAGCTTAGACAAGTCAGAAAAAAGAAGGTCCAATATATACTAGTCTCACTCTAAAGTTACCTGCAAAAAACTTTCTCAATCCTATCCCCTCAGCTACAAAATCTCCACAAAAAAGTCAGGATTTCATTTTCACAATAATACACAAATCTCTTACCCTGCATTTAGGCCTAACTCACCAAAGGAGGGTTTTCAAGTGTATATAGACATAAAAGAGACATACTTAGATGCTGCACACTTTTGCCTGGTTTTCCATCAAGATCTGTTTCTTCCGTAATTAAGGTAGAGAGTTCTCATTCACCCGTTCCTTGTCATACCCCTGAGAATCAACTCCTGTCACCTCCAATGGCACTGCTTCCAGGTAAGGCACTTGGAAGACAGGGTCTTTGCAGCGTCACTGTCTACACTGTTCCAGCTCCAGATAGGAATTTCTCATTTACCCCGAGCTTACCACCTTCCTACCTGCAATTCACCCCTCCCCCACAGCAGCACGTACTCAGCTACTGCTGTGCCTGGGCAGAGATAATTGCAAAATCCTGCGACATGAACTCTCTCAGAAACACTATTGTGGGGGGAGGCACCTGTAGGGGAAGCACCTGTCGGGGACTGCCGAGGAACTGTCTGCTGCTAACTGGAGTCTGCCGTAACCACCAGCTATCCATCCCCATAGAGCTGCTGTTTTTAAAGTTTTTATACTGTTCAGTTGTTACAGTTAGGATAGAAAATGTATTAGATAGATAATAATTACTATTCGATTACTTTTGTATGTTCAATTGTTCTGATTGATTCTGGGAACCCCGGTTACAGCCCCCTGATTGGTCCCTGTACCCCTAAAACCCCGTAGGCTGGCCGGTGGCGCAGTGCAGCACCACCATACAAGGCTAGCCACCCCTATATTTCCCTTGTAAGTTATAAACCCTCCTTCCCTTTTCCTTTTGTGTCGCAATCCGCCCCAACTCCACCCAAGTTCTAGAATCCTCCGATCGAACCCTATAAAAGTCCCATGCCCCCCTAATAAAGTGTTCGCGCCTGTTCACACCCTTTCCTGCATGGACCGTGCCTTCTTTCCCTCACTGGACCGCATCACACTATCGCGTAAGAACATGACTTGAAACCTTACATCACATGACTTTTCCTCCTAGATCAGAACAGAATATTTCAGCAAATATTTTATACTACAGAGCAACACAAATGTCTTTAAAATGAAATAAAAGGAAATCCTCAGAAATCAATTTAGGTAATTCTGAGAGATGACGATGGAAATAAATGCTGAAGAAACACATTTTGTGCTCAGAGAGACTCCCGGGGGTGAAGTTGTCATTACAGGATCTTTTACTAGTCTTTCTTTTTAACACATAATAAAAGCTCTTCACTACACATAGCAGAACAAAACGAAAAGATCAACACCCACTCACCTCTGAAACGCAAGAAGAGCCTTTCTCTGCAAGACCTCTTGCATCCCTCGCAAAGACGCTAAAAAGGATACATTTAATCAGTAATATGAACGATGAAGAGATTTCATTCCACACACTAATTGAAGAAGCTTTAATACATTGACTGAAAAAATTGTTGCACACAGAAGCTTTAATGTCTAGCATTCTGTTAGATATCCTTTTTTAGGCAAAAATTTGGGAATTTCCAAATAGGAAAGTTTATTCTTTTCTTACCATCAGTAGCCTGCAGACTGTAAGTCAATCCCAGTGCCAAGTAGCCTTTTGCTTTGAACTCTGATGTTCTGTCCCCAAGATCAACAACTGTCTTGGCAAATCTTTCAGCTTCTTCCAACTGAAAACATTGTAAAACATCCATGTAAGTTTAAAGCGAGCTAAATCTTACATTATAATGCAAAGAATGCACAGAATGTATATTAGACACACTAAGCTTGTTAAAATCTCAGCCATGATTGCTTTTAAGGACCATTTCATATTTCATTAGACTTAGTTTTCCTGCTAAACACTGAGTAAAGAACACAAACTTTAAGCTGAAACACTCATTCTTACGGTTGAGAAACTCTGGCAACATAACACATTGTGGTTTTGCCTTTTTTATCTTTCCCCCCCACTCCCCGCCTCTTTTTTTTCCAAACAAAAAAAAAAGGATTTCTGGTCCATATATGCCATCTACCCTTTTAGCCTTTTATAAAATAAGAGCTCTTGGCCCATGAACCCCTTTTTTAGGAAAATCAATTACAAGAACTATGACTCCAACCCTGTAGAAAAGAATTATATCCAGGCAGAACTCTGTTTCGAATACTGTATTATGCAAACTCATAAACAGAGAAACATGCAAAAAATCAAGGTTTAACTACACACCCCTCCTAGCACACTAACAATCTAGAAAGAAAAAAAAACAAACATTTGAATCCATTCTAGTAAATGTAAATGCTAAGTACACTAAGCTACTCCATATGGACTGAATCCATAGGGAACAATTTATTGAATGAGGATCTACCTTAAGACTGTATATTTTTTCGGCCACAGCAAGTCGTGTTTCTGCTACTACTCTATTTTCTCAGATTGTGACCTTCCCCTTCTCTTTAAAATATACTTATTCTTCTAAAAATTACACCTGTATCTTGAAAACCACATGATGATGTTCGACCACCTTAATGTTTTTTGTACACATAGACCAATTTCATGGTTATTTTAAATACAACTCAAAAGATGCTGTCCCTACAATGAATCCATAAACACCAGCTACCTGCAAACATGGTATCACAAGAATGGTCTCTTGATTATAAGAGATTTGTGTCATTATCTTCCAAAAAGTCGATTTCCTCTTGCACAGAGAAAACAGAAGTTGCATTTACAATCTCTTCCAACAACGTTTCAATTTCTATACATTTTAAGTTATGTCTTAGATCAATATCAAAATATGCTACTATTCCTGTCAAATATTTCAAATTAGCCATTCAAACTCAGGTGGACACGGGCATATACATATCTGTGCTGTGTTTTTTTAGAGAAGTCCAAGTGCATGCATCTAAACCAAGATTTTAGCACAATTCTTTCTGAGAACACAGTGGCAAAGCTTACCCAGTGGAGAGATCCCATACAGAGCTTTGCAGCAAGGAGTGGAATAGTTGCATCATCTGGTTTCAAACGTATACATTCCTTCAAGACTTTAACAGCTCGAGCAGACTGTTAAAAACATTTTCTATTGAAATTACTAAAAGCATAAATAGGAATCTTCTGTCTGAAATATTTTCATCATTTACTTTATTTTTCCCATGCGAAGGAGACAGTACTACACATATTGTTGACATTTTGTCCCAACTCCTTGTGCCAGTGAAACACAAGACTTTAGGCACTGCTTCTGTTATTTAACCCCTGTGAACAATCATTAAGCGTCCCCAGAGAAACATTTGACAAGAATGTAATTCCAGTGGTACACAATTCAGGAAACAGTTTGAGATGCAATTAACACTTTGCTAGGCCTGTAACCTCAAAGCACTTGAGCCAGGCAAAGGAAAGTGAAGGAACAGCACAGAGTCCTCAGAGCAAGCTGTGTTTTGGTGTTCTTTGGGAGTTACAACAGCACTTAGGAATAGCTCTGATCTAAGACACACTGGCACTGCTCCTCTTTTTTTCAAATTTATTTGCCTCTACCCAATCACAGTTTAGAAGATAAAGTATACTGACAATTGGAAGAAGAATCGAACCTCTACAGAACCAATGTCCCACTAAAATATTTTCTATGGAAAATACATTTCTTTCCAGTTTACTGAAAATAAGCAAATTATCCCCATTGAGAATGATCTTTTAGAAAATTAGTTGTTTGCATTTCATAACGAATGTGATTTATTTTCCGTTACATGACAGGGAAAAGCAAAAATAACTGAAAATACAGGATTGTATCTGGTATGTTCCTAGGTTATATAAAATTATATAAGTTGCACAGAATATACAGTCTCAAAGACAGAAATATTAGAAAAGACAAAGTCAGAAATTTTCAGAGGGAAAAAAAGCAAGAGCACCATGATCAGCATTAATTTGAACCTAGGTATAAAATTCATTCATCAAAACCACATTTAAACAAGCTTTAATGTACAACAGAATCTGTTATAATTCACTACTTCCATTCAATCAGGTTATCCTACAACTGTTGGCATGATAGTTGTTATCATCACCTTTCAGTCTTCTAAGTTAGAAACTATTGAATTGACAATATTCTTTGTACACTACAAGGCATAAATTCAGGAGTACACTGTACTTAGGTGATTTAAACATTAGAATAGTCTTCAAAAACACTACAGATGGAAATATGGAATTGCCAAATATTGTTATCAAACACCATTAATACAAGAATTGCATCAAAAAATTCAGACTTACTTTTCCTGCTGCCATCAAGGACAATGCAAACTGATACCAGAGATGGAACTCCTCAAAGGCAAACTTCATGGCTCTTTCTAAACACTAATTATGGGGAGGAAATTGTTATTTAAGAACACATTCTTCAATTATTGGGAAGATACATTAGTATCAAGATTTTCTTACAGATTCATATCTAACACATGTAATTAAAAACTTGAATCATTCAAATTTGTGAAAACAGCTGCCAGATTCTACATGGAAAAAAAAAAGAATTTAACAGAAAACTGATTTCCTATTTATTATGTTTGTTTAAATACTCCTCATTGCACTGTATTATGTGGTCTAAAAGAAGGAATGATAAGTATCAGCTTACTGAAGATACCATCTGTAAAAGGCAGGAGATAAGTCTTAAGTGAAAAGGAAAATGGTACACAGTCTCCTCCTAAACTGTGACTACTTAACAAGCAGTGGCATAAGTACTTATAAGTACCATTTTACGAAGAGGTGCTGTAAAAAGGTTCATCCTGCAGTAGTACTTTTACTAGTATTTTATTCTAGACTGAAATACATGGGGGGCCATCTGCAGCTTTGGTTCAACCACCTGAAACTACATGTGGTGGCAAGTAAATGGAAATATTTCTGATTAGATTGTATTGCAGGGTTGCAGTCCTGTATGAGCTTTTGTACTCCTTTGTTTTGTGAAACACCTTCTGGTGTACTGATTAAAACTGACTCATATCACGACTTGCAGCTATGAAGTACTTTCAAGAATAAGAATACCCAAACTGAGAGCTTAACATCACAGGAGTTGCAAATTAATGGGTGACTACCAACACGTATCACAGAAGAACTGAAGTACTTCTTTGTGTCATTTTTATCTCAATAAAAGTCCTCTGTTATGGCAGAGAGAAACCATTTCCCAGCAAATCAATCCCTGGATATGCCTTCCTAGCACTTTTGCTGAAGTATTCTTTCTGGATACCAGTAATTAATTGTGATCAGCAATAGTACTCTGCTTTTGGGTAAAGCACTGTTTGAGTAGAAGGAAGATCTGCTCTGTCCCAAAAGCTGTAGCTGTTTCTCAGGTATAAAACTGTTAACAATACCTGACCATTTCCTGAAGAAGTAAGTTGCCACTAAACAAAACACATGCAAGTTACATCATCAGACATAAGACATTTGAGATAGAGAACACATTTCCCATAGACCTGAAAAAGTAATACATTTTCTACTTACTAACTTCAAAACCATTTTATAAACTATGAGAACTATGGATTACTCCAAATATTAAGAGGTGTAAAAGAAAGTTTTCTTCTGAAAGAAAATACCGCAAATCCTTTTTCTAGGTAATTATATCTATTATTTTTATAGCCACAGAAACCTTCATTTTTGGCCATTCCTTCTTACTGTCTCCATTTGATGTGTACCCTTTTAAGCATATCCCCACCCAAAAGGCATGTGAATTTCTGTGGCATTAGACATTTACCACACCTTCCACACAACTTCTGTGCATAATCACCTCAACTCACTGTATAAATTTAGACAGTAAGCATTTTGGGGTAGAAACCACCTGCTGTATTAATAGTCAGAAGGACAGTGACCCGTATTTGTTTAGCCCTTCATTACTACCACAATTAACATGATTAACAGGAAACAACAACAACAACACAGTTGAATATTATCCACAAACCTCTGAGAGCATTTCATATTGGCCTCTTCTTCCCAAGGCTATGGTAAGTAAATCGTAGACTACAGATGCACTTTGCAAACTGATGATACGATCATTTTTGTGTTCAGGTATTCTGCTCAGCACAGCATCACGGTTAGCCTTAAACATACCACAAAGAAAGAAACTAAGTTGACCACTGTAATTCAAGTTATATTTTCACTCAAGTAACTACTATTCTATTCAAACTGACAGTCAGGAGTTGATATAAGTGATACAGAGAGACAGTATCTGCTACTAACTTTATACATTACTGAAAAGACTGATGTTTTCACCCGGATCTATTTTTAATTACTTTATTCTAATTACATAAATTAAGTAATGTATTTAAAATCATTGAAGAGTTCTCAGAAACAAATTAAGGGGCTTTTTTAATATAATGTATATTCATCTTCTAAAATTTCTTTTTATGCTTCGTATGCTACTAAAACAATTAGAAGGATCTTCAACTCCTGTATTCTAGCTTTTGTAAAAGAAGGCAACCACTTTCTTTTCTCTTCAGAACATTATGACACTAGCCTCTCACTTGGGAATGACAACCTGCCCAGGAAAACCCACAATCACCTTCAGGAGCTACTAGTGAGAGGTGAAAACTGACCCTGGTTCTGAGCACGGCTTTGGAATCAGGCCACATTTGCAGAAAGGCTTTGTACTTTCAGTCCTGTTTTGTGAAAGGCACATTGCAAATCTAATGCCTTAATTAAACTGTTCCTTTTGAGAAGGAAGAAAGCGGAGACAGAAATGGATTAAATGAATTGACCGTGTTCACAGAGAAGCCCTGTTAAAGAGCAAAGAATAAAATTCAGGTCTCCATGTAACTAGTATCTATGTTGAACTACCCAGTACTTCCACTATACCATCAAGCCTCTGAAAATACCTTATCTTGTTATTTTATCTATTTCTAGTTTTCTTGGTGTTTAATATTTCCATTGGTACAATTGCTAGTGTACCTGGTAATGTGAAGTCAGAAGTTAAAGATCCTTCTCTCTCCTCATCACACCTTTATTTTTAATTACACAGGGAATGGCCCCCTTAATACATTTACTTAAATACACTCTGTAGCTTATTTCCCCCTTCCACAGGAGCACGGAATGACACACAATAAGGGATAATAAATTTTTCCTTGCTTTAACAGGATAACATTTTAAGCTCTGAACATCCTCAATAAATCTTTAAAATCAGAATAATTAGATACTGAAAATTTTTCAAAGAGATACATAGAGCATAAAATGATCAGACATTTCAGGAATTATCAACTGAATAATGCACAGTTTGGTTTCAAAACATACACCCCCGCACACAGCTTCCAGAACCGACATTTTGCTTTCTTTTGATCAAGAAGTCTTTGGCTTTTCCTCTATACACTGCATAAATATTTAGTCACCTTCAAGAACTTCTTTTTAACTCCACATTTAATCAGTAGCTGACTCAGTTCGTTGTAAGCACAGAACAAGCTATGAACTAGCACTTCTGGTGAAAAATTGGCTAACAACCCCAAAGCAGTACTACAGGAAAGAATGCCTTGTAATTATTAAAGGTATCTTACATATCTGAACATTCATTTTCTTTATAATTACAAAACAGAAAGTATGCACAAACTTAAGTGATCAGTATTTCAGAACTGCCACGGTCTCAAACACAATAAAGTGACTATCAGTTAAACTGCAATGTGTCACCTGGCCACCTTACCACACACACTTTAAGCCTGTGACACACTTGAGCAGCATAACTCAGTGCACTGACCACAGCAGAAAGTACATGCTCACCATTTTTCCACTGGTTAAGAATCACACTTAAAGCTGAGCCCAGGAGGTGGTGATCAGTGACACAAAGTCTCCCTGGAGGTCGGTAACTAGTGGTGTACCCTGGAGACTGATACTGGGCCTGATCTTGTTCATACTCTGGATGTACCCTCAAGCATGTTCGCTGATGATACAGAACTGGGAGGAGAAACTGATGCAACAAAGGACTGTGCTGCCATCCAGAGAGACCTCAACTAGCTGACAGGAACCTCATGAAAGGCTTCATCAAAGACTTAGAAGCACAAAGTCCTGCACCTGGGAAGAAACAACCCCAGGCACCAGTACATTCTGGCACCCTCCAGTTCAAAGGCAGCTGCACAGGAAAGCATCTGGGGGTCCTAGTGGACACCAGCTGGCAAGACAGCTATTGATAGCCCAGGCTGCATTAAGGAGTGTTGCCAGCAGGTCAAGAGAGATCCTTCCCCTCTGTTCAGCACTGGTGAGGCCACACCTGCAGTAGTGGGTCCAGTCCTGGACTCTCCAGTACATGGAGCTATTGGAGACAGTCCGGTGAACACCCACTAGGATGAATAAGCAACTGGAGCAGCTTTTCTATGAAGAAAGGCTGAGGGGGTTGTGACTCTTCAGCCTGGCAGAGGCAATGCTCAGGAGGGCAACCTTATCATTTTGTAGAAATATCTGAAGGGAGAATACAAGGAAGAGCGAGCCAGGGTATTTTCAGTGGTACCCAGTGACAGGACCACAGTGGCCACAAACTCAAACACTGGAGGTTCCCTGTGAACATCAGGAACTAGTGCTTCACTGTAAAGGTGAATGCACACTGGCACGGGCTGCCCAGGGAGATTGTGGAGTCGCTCTCCTTGGAAATATTCAACAGATGTCTGGACAGAGATGCACTCTGCTCCAGGTGGGCCTGGTTTAGCAAGGGGGTTGGATAAACCATAATCGTTCTGTGATCCTGTTACCACAACTCAGCTGACGCGCAGCAACATGTATGTGCACCATAACCTGAAGGTATCAGTCCTTCAGATCATAGAATCACATAGAAAGGTTTGGGTTGGAAGGGACCTTAAAGATCATCCTGCCATGGGCAGCAACACTTTCCACTAGACCAGGCTGCTCAGAGCCCCACCCAACCTGGCCTCGAGTGGAGCTTTTTATTTTAACTAATTCACAAACAATGAAAGGAAGGGATCGTGCTACTTTAATAACACAAGAGCATCTCAAAACATCAGTGATTACTGAATCTTCTATAGGTGTTTTTATTTCTTTCCCAAATACTGGTTTCAAAATCATAAATCACATACTACTTCACAACTACTAAAGCTACAAAGTTAGCATGCATTGAAGCTAAAATAACAGGTCTCAATTATCAGAAAGGTAAGTTTGTAATGATGTATAATTTTTTGCTCAATCTTCGCCCTTCACCCCTCCGAAACTAATTTGAACAAATGACTGAGCCAAAGTCAATCATGTCAAAGATTTCATACTCCCTTGAAACAAACTCTTTTGCCTGAGATAACCTGCAATAATTATGAAGAAAAAAAAATAAAATTGAAATTGAATAAAATTGAAAGCCTGCTAAGGGTGTGCTCTCTACAGTGACAGCACTTGATATAATTAGGCAGATCTAATTCACAAAGGAAAGCCTTAAGTAACCTGAAATGAAACTTAACAAGGCAGTACTTTTAATTTGGGTTTTGGCTTCTTAATGATGATACGCAAGGAACTACACATGCAAAAACAGTAATCAGCAGTCAGATCTTGCAGAACTGGGATTGCTTCCACTTTACACCATGACCATAGCTCACATTAGTATTCAGTACATCTCCACGAGCTGCTCAAGCACATTACAGAGGCACCTCTCAGTGCTAAGAACATCCTGCAATAAAATCAACATATGACATGTGGAAATGTTTTCCAGTCTGTTTTTCTGTACTCTGAGAATAAAAATCCAGACAGAATTTCGAGATTCTGTCATGAATATTGCAAGGCAGATCACTAGGAAGGAAGAAACTAGTTAGCACTACCATGTAAATATGTACCATTTCGAAAGAGTTCACTTAGGACAATGTTTACTACAATGTTCTGATCTTATTTAACTGCAGCAAATCAGCAATTGTGCCAAAGCATGTGAGCATCTGAATCACCTTTAGAACTTAAAAGACAACATCTCACTGATGTGCGGTGAGATAGACTGCACAATGCCTGAGACGGTAGAGGTTTCACACCTCGGGTTAAAAGAACAGCAACAGCTCCCGCTTTTCATTTAATATTATCTGAGAACATAAGACTGACACGGTATGACAATGGCAGTATGTGGCAGTTGATTGATGACTAGTAATATCATATTAGAGGGAAGTAGGGAAGGTTGATAAGGGGCACAAGCTGGCCACTGAAAGGAATCACTTATTGAGGAAATGAGGACATTTCAAAAAAATAATCCAGTAGCAAAGACTGAATGTCAGCGTCATTAACAATCTTTTGCAAATTAGAGTGACTGAAGTTTTATGGACAGCGGAAAGTACTTTTTGACAATGTTTATTATGCTCATCTAGTAGTCTTAGATCTGGGTGTTTTTTATACTAAAAATAACATATTTTGAGTCTTTCTGAACAGCAAGCAGCTGGTGGAACAGTAGTGCCAAATGAAAGACCTGGTTTATTCACTTGTCCATGGCAAGAAGGAGGCAAGGTACAGCCACTCCAGAGAAAAACTCCATAACACTTGCAGACCTCATCTTGCTGGCTCAGAGAAACACAAGTCTGAGTTTCAGAAGTAACTGCCTGCTTTCCTAACAGACAATGAAAGACAAGACAAAGTAAGGCATGGCAAAAAAAAAGAGAAGAAAAAAGTTCTATTTTCATTTTTAAGAAAACAAGGAAAACACACACATAGTGTACATGCACATTCACGCATTTTACCTACCATAGATTCACTAATAAGCAGCAACAGTAAGGCTTCTTCTGTATTTTCTTGAGGACAGAAGATGCTGTTCAAAATGAGAATTTAATTATTTAAGCAGAACACATTACTTTTAGGGGTAACTCATACACATGTATTATAAAAACTGGCAAATTTCCAGAAAAGCAAACAGAAAATAGATTGCATAGAAAAATCAATTGGTTAACATACATTTCTTTGCAATGCTCTAAATTTGCATTTCAGAAAAGCTGGCCAAACACAGTAAATGAACAAAACTACCACAGCTGTCAGAGTAGAACATGTTCAAATATCCCAAAATTGAACATAATTTGACAACTGTAAAAAAGAAACACAGACTTTGACTAGCCTCTGGTACCTAATTTATCTGATCTGACCTGACTCTACACAACTGATTCAAAGGTTGGCAAGAGAAAACTCACACAGAAACAGGATAACTTTTGTATTTTGGATGATATGTGGAGAAATACTTCTATTAGCCTTTCATCAGATGTACTTGAGAATTTTTTTTACTGACATATTCAACAGCTGTGCTTACTTTTAAACAAAGACAGGACAATCTCCAGCCACTTGCCATAGCCACTGATACTTTCAAGCAGTTAAATTATTTGTTTCTAATGCAGTACACTTACTTATGATTTAACACTGAAGGTTTGCACAGAACTAGTTTGCAAACTTAACTGCTTTTTCTCAACACTGGATGCTTTCTGAATACTCTTCTAAGCTGCTGGACAGACAACAGTAATCTGCTTTGGATACACGACTGGGAGCAATTCATTCATCCTTTCTCATGTATACAGAAAAAAAACCCCAAATCAGTAACTATGCTTCATGTCTTCAGACTTCTGCCTCTAAACTATTTCTGAATAAGCACAAGTACTATTTCCTGTTAATTCAGACCATTAGTTCCACAATTAACTGTTTAAAAACAGAAGATAATTTGTTGTTGTTAATAAACAATTCCTACAGTCCTAAGGGTGTTTAAACTAAAATACACTACAGATGGGAAACAAAACTTGTTCAACATTAAAACATCTTTTGATTTTTTTTAAGCACTAGAAATATAAGCAGAAATGAAATGCCTGAAAGGAAATGAAAACTAAAAGACATCTGAATTTCAGACAGTTTGAAAGCAACATTGTGGACATACTGTGGTAATATACAACAGCTAGGACTCCAGGGCAGTTGTTTTGTTGTTGTATTTTTATTTTTCAATCAATGAAAGTGTTTGCCAGATTTTTAAGATTATTCAAAATTTTAGAAGACATTTTTATTTTTACATAACAAAGAAACTTCAAAACACAGTTACTCATGAATAAGAACCACCCAGGACAAGGAATAAGGAGTGGTGAGGAAGCATCAGAGAGTTCCTCAGTTAACTATCCAGTCTTTGCTCCAGAATTTAACAACCTGGAAGATGATTCAATCTGGCTGACAGACAATGGCTCCCAGAAAGCAGAATAATGGTTAGAAAGACCTGCTGGACAAATTACTTTATCAGAGAAAAAAGGGAAACTGCCCCAAAGAGAACTACTAAAAAGTCCCTTACCAAAACAAAAGCAAACATTATTTTCTCCTATAATTTTAGAACATATTTTTGAAAATAAGTTGATGTTTGTTTCAAACAGTGAAGACCCTCTCCAGGAAGAAATTACTGAGAAATTTCTATGACTGTCTAAGCAGAAAGCTCAGTTCAGCTGAGTGAACTCAAGGCACTTTTTATGGCTCCTGACAGATGCAAGTGTATGAGTAATTTCAGTGTAACAGGGCAGAGCAAGAGAGGCAACTGGAAGTAGGAAATGGCTATCAATCAAAGACAAACCATGAAATTTATCAACAGTAGAAGAAAACTAAAGAGGCAGTAACACAGAGATCTAAAAAATCAGAAATTATATTAGCCAAATCACATTCACAATTCTCAAAAGAACACAATGCAGTTACTTAACATAGAAGGCAACATATTTAGAATAAAACCAGTGCATTGCCATCTCAGAGCTGGTGGTCAGAAGAACACTTAGGAAGAAGTTTCCTACATATCTGTCTTGCTATTCAGACTTAGTACTTACTTTCAAAACTTTCAATCGCTACTGGAGATGAGATGCTTGGCTAGACATGTTTTATATGACACAGTATTAGCCAGTCTGACACAGCAAAAGAAAAGGACTTAATTACATGCTCTGTTGAAACTGTGGAACTCCTCACCTGCATGTCCCATGAACAAGAAACTTAAATTGAACAAAGCACCACTTCCCCCAGGAGGCATGTTGCTATGAAGGATGAGTTAAGAATGGAAAGCTTAAATTTGAAAGACTGAGCCCAAGAAACCTGCTGTAAGTATTCTGGATCAAGGAAGGAGAATTGCCTGAAGTCTTTGATGATAAAGGCTGTTTCACTGGTAGTAATAAAGGCACCATAATTATGTGGGCCTGCTGCTGTGTAAAGTATTCATTAATGAAAATCCGCAATAAATACAGCTAAACAACTCAGAATAGTGTCACACTGCAGGCATTCATGTTACAATGTAAAGATACCATGAACACTGAAAAAACTCTCCATTATTTAAGGTAGGACTTCTATAAACAATCTGCCACAGAAGCAAGACTATTCTGGATGTAACAGGGAAAAAAGTTTTCATATTAAGGCATATATACAGTAAGAGAGAAATAGACTGTTCTTTAGGATTTGCTGTGTGAGTTTGAATAACAAAATACATGATCCTGCATACAAGAGATTTCCTCATGTTTGGGCAGTAAATGTGTACTTTTTAAGTGTAGTGATCAAGTTATATTCACAAAAATAGTTATTTCTTTTTTACTAAAAAGGCTGCCTGCACGTACAGGTTGTTAATTATGCACCTGCAGGGAAACACAATAGTTGTTTCAGCAGATCGATTGCTCAACTCCATGCCTGCATCTTTTCCTAAAGCTCAACAGACTGCTTTTAATGAATTCACATCCTAGAGACAGTCACACAAAACTGCAATTATAAAAACCACAATGCCCAGCTTTGAATCCAGTTGGACAATAATATAAATAAAAAACCCAGTAACAATAATAATAAATTCTTTGAAGAAATATGGTTAAAAATTTCCCATGGAACAGACAGTGGTATCCTCAAAAGACATTACCAGAACACAACAATTTCATAGAATAACTGAGGTTGGAAGGAGTGTCTGGGGATTGGAGCTATTAAGTTTTAAGAAAAATTTCAAATTCAAGGAAAATAACCCTCATGGTGATTGGTTTTGAAATAAAAGTTACATTCTCAAGAAGGAAGAGATACACACCAAATTTACTCTAGAATTTACAATGAGGTGAGCCAAACAAAAATGATCCATAATCACTTATCTGAATCAATGGAAGATTAAAACTCAACAAAAAGGTGGCATCACAAAGAACTGTCAAAACTAATCTAAGATGATTAAAAGCATAGAACTTTTAAAATGTGCAATCTCTGATGTGCCACCCAGTTTTATATAGTTTTCTTTTATATCCCAGGTATAATAAAGATAATGACTCTACCATATACATAAGGATAGAACAATAAAAAACTATTTTTACAATTGATAACAAAAGGTCTTATGTATACAGTGCAAACTTATGCTTGGAGAAGCATGTACCTTCTCTACTTCTCTTCAGGGAATATATAAATACACACACAGAGGGAATGAGAAGTATTTCCATTCATAGTGCCAAATTCCTTCTACATTTTGAAAAATATAAACTAAATTACCCAGTGCACTAACAGTTGGAATTAGAGAAACAAAAGAGGTACAAACTCAGACATACTTTTCTCCAGTGTATACACGTGGTCTTCTACTGAGTGCATAATTCTTAGTATTTGAACCTTTTCGAAGTGGATCATCCAGGGGTGATTGGTGAGGAGGATCTTCCAGTGGATTCCAGTAACTCTGTTCACACATACCTCGTAACAGAATTTCTGCAAGTTGTCTTGCTATCGTCTGTAAAAGTGAAAGATACTTTCTTTAGAAATGCTGAACACAAACTCTGAAAAAATGCACTTTTTTTTTTCTAATGAAGACTTGTTGTGTAGAATATATTTTCTGTTATTTTACTTCTAAGAAAACAGGCATACTGCTATTTAAAAGGTGAAAGTACCCAATTCAATTCTCTAAATACAAGAAAAATAATGGCAATAACAAGCAATTTTTCAGTTTTATCAGGTAAAACCAAATACTTCTGAAGTATCAATGACACCAAATGCCACTTCCAGGAGCAGAGCAAATGCAGGTAATATTTTGTGATCAATAACCTCTACTGCCTCTCCAGGTCTGGAGCAGTTGTTTGTGTGGGAGACCACAGTGAAGCAGATGTCCACACTGCAGCCCAGTGGAGGGACTCCATGCTGGAGCAGGGTGATATTCCTTGAAGGAACTGCAATGGAGGGATCCCGTGCTGGAGCATGGGAAAAGTGTGAGGAGTAAGGAGCAGCAGAGAGGAACTCACCACAACCCTCTGCCCCCCTGCACCACTCAGGGAATGGGAGGGTAGGGAGAGGAGGTAGAAGAATCAGGAGTCAAAGACTGAAGTTGAACCTGGGAAAATGGGGTGGGAGGAAGGTGTTTTAGTTTTTGTCTTTGTTTCTCACCATCTCACTCTCTCAACTGACCATAAATTAAGTTCCTGTCACACAAGAAGTGCCTGTTTAGCCTGCGACAGTAACTGTTAAGCACACGCCCTGTCTCTACCTCAACTTCCAAGCTTTTCTAGCTTATTTCCTCCCCATCATGTTAAGGAAGAGGAGTCCAAGGGCAGCTGGGACCCACCACAGACAGCTATAGTCTGTGTGCTGACTGAGGCGGCATTCACTTAAGCCAGGAAATGTAACCTTGCAAACTGGTGGATAAGAGATCCTTATCAATATGCTATGTATCTGACTATTTGTCTCTAACTGATCCACTCTATTTCTGCTTTACCTGCCTACCAAACTTCAGAGGTTGTCACAGGAATGGGGTTTACTATCACTTACCATTCTCAGGTTTTGTGTAGTTCTTGTTTCGACAGCTCTTAGTAACTCCCTAAATCTACCGACTCCTCTCGTCAAGTTCCTGTATGTAAACATAGAATTTGACAGTATTCCAACTTGGATGCAGTAACACCTTAATACAATATTTGATAAAATTGTTCAAGTTCATGCAATCTTTTTTTTTTCCTACATAGCCTCATTGCCTTTCTGAAAGAAAGAGAGAGAGAGAGAGAGAGAGAGAGGAAAGGAAAGGGGAAGGGGAAGGGGANAGGGAAAGGGAAAGGGAAAGGGAAAGGAACATTCCCTGACAGTTTTATTGAAAAAAAAAAACATTTTCATGATCAGTAGATTGCTCAAGCAAAAGCAAGGAAAAGAGTAAGAAGCAGCCATCTCAAAAAGAGAAAAAAAGAAAACTGAAGTTGGTCTCGTTACTACAAGTTGTTAATTTTCAATTACATTAGGCTTCAAACCATAAACTTTGGAGGAAAAATTCGTTTTAGTTGCCTCCTGACAACTTAAAATAAGAGAGATAAAAAAGGAGCAAATCTTGTAACCCTCAGAGAAAGTAACACAAAATTCTGAGCTCCTTTTCAGAAGGGAAACACCACTAACACATTAGGGCCCACTGTGTGGGCAGATGAGGACTAGGGAATCAGTGTTCTGTTCTTGACTCCAGCTGGATTTTGGTGTGGTTTCTTCCACTTCTGCTGCCTAAAGAGCTTTTGCAGAGATTCAAGAGCCTCAGAGGCATCATTCATACTAGTAATTTTACCAGACTCGAACTTTCTTATCGAACAATATTTATTTTGCATGGTCTTACAGCTTTATATTTTTCTCATCTCTAGATCAGTTGTGGATTTTTTTATTGTGTATAAAAGCAGTTGGGAATATTTTATTTTATATTAACACCATTTGTCTTTGAATCAGTGAAGGACTGGACTGGCTTTTTGCTGCCACCTCAACACAAAACATAAGACAGCCATTTCACTATTTGAAGTTTAGTTACAAAACAAAATCATTTCATCAAAAGCATATTTTGTGTTAAACCATTGCTGTTAGGTCATATAGTTGCATTATCTCGAGGAGTGATGTCATGTGCAAGCTCCATAACATTTACCTAAGACAGGCTCAAAAGAGAAAAGAAATATTACTTATTGTGTAGGCTTTCTGTAAGTAAAAGCACTATTGCACTGCACTACTCATTTGATGTTGAAATTGCTTTCCTTACTCTGATGACTTTATTTAAAATACTGATCTTCTGAATTGCAACTCAAATTAAAAAAAAGCTAGCATTTTTATAGATACTTTCTTTAAATTGAGTTGCAGAATACCTGAAACCAATGTTGATGCAAGAGATCTTGCTATAGAACTGTAGAATTCCTATCCCTTTACCTGGAGACCTACTCATTTTACTCTTCAGCTTACACAACAGCACTCATCCCTGTTCTGTTTTACATACTGAATTATCAGAGTATTTCAGAAACTTTAGTCTCCAGCACATCTTTCACTAGCACAGACATCATCTTTCATTAATATGAGTTCACCTTCCAAAATACCATTATATAAATGCTCATTTAAAAATAACTAGCATTTTCTAATAACAAAAGCTGTATGAACAGGTTGAAAGTTATGTCAGAGTAGGCCACCAGTTGGTCAAACACCAGTCACACACGAAATAATTATTGTTTGTAAAAAGCTAAAGCAGAGCTTGACCACAGAGTGACCAGTTAGTTCATACTAAAGAAAATCCATCTTGTGTAAATATCTAGCATGGTATGACTGCGTGAAAGATTATATTGATTTATGTATTTCACACAGACAGGCCTCAATTGCTAATGTATAATACACCAATTTCATACACTAATGAAGTACAGTAAGTCTGTAGCCCAGATTTTAAAAAATCCTCCCAACTCATTGGAAGCCTGACATGTCCGGCACGTTTGGAAAGCCAACATATGTATCATTCAGTAATACCACGTGCCAAATATTTTGGAGAGCCAACACCAGATCACTGGAAGCCCAGCTTTAAGTCCTCTGCTCTAAGTGTGTATTTCCCATGAATGGAGTTCTCTCTCAAAGACTGTATTGCAAAGTGACAGATGTGTCCTCAAAACAAGATTAAAGAGGAAAAAAAAAAAACCAACAACAAAGAACACAAAAAATCCACACTTGCCAGAAAACTGAAATGTTCCGTGCAAAATTGTCAAAAAAGCTATGAGCAAGAACTTGTCAGCTTGAAATATTCTCCCAGTGCTGATGAAATATATACTATGTAGTAGAACTTCAAACCACAGTAACTTTATGAAATCGTAGGAATTAGCATTTTTTTCCGTCTTCTGAGGTGTTCCAAGAGCAATAAAAAAAATACGTTATGAAAAAAACCTACAACTTTCACAAGCCCTTAAAAACTTCATGAAAGGTTGTTATTAGTTGCCTATTACATTTTGATATGCATCTGCAAGGGACTGAAATTTGTGACTGAAGTTCTACTGTATCATGGAAAAAGCAGTAAGATTGTACAAGAAAAAAAAAGCAGCTAAAACACAGAATTAGTTTTTGCTTCATAAAGCATTTAACATTGATCCACTGCACGAGTCAACACAAACACAATATAGATCTGTCAAGCATCTTCTAAGTGGAATATACTAAAAAACAGACTTCAAAGCTACAATCTAAATCAGCCCAAAATTGAGTTAAATGCTTTGAGGGACAAGAAATGAAGCAAAATGTACCATGAACTCTATGGTAGATCTCCACAGGGCACTGCTTTCAGCAAAGTACATTTCCTGTATTTGTCAGCAGTTTGTAACGCTGGGGAGAAGAGCGGCGGCTCTTCCGGCACGTACTGCCCATGCCTAGCCTGGGACACACACAGCTTTGACCTGCTTGTCACTGCGCACTGAATGCCACGGCAAAAGGGCACATTAACTTAGAAAAAATAGTTTCACAGTGTCTGTAAATGACTTTGAGATCACCTCCTTTCTCCAGACAAGGAATTTTAACATTAACATGCACTCAGAGCTGAAACGCTTTCAGTCATTTCAGACAAGACAAAGACAGCTCACAGATAAACACTGCTAGCTACAAACATGTTTATATGACTGTCCCCCATCAGAAATGCACCTTAATTGGTCTTAAAGACAATTAGAATGTTTGCTTCTTTAAATCTTCCTGGACTCTTTCAGTAGCACTATGCCAGTTAGGCTGAGAATCAAGATCTATTGAAAGTCTATACAGATTGATGCCCTTAGGGCATATTGGCATCCTTGCGTCTACATATTTGCATGCTAAACCCCAACAATTCACGTTAAAACTTAATTAATTATTCTGATACAAGATAACTTTTATGTTCCTTTGAAAATTTCTAACAATATTTCTGTTTAGAGTAACGAATATATTTTAACTGTACCCATGCAAAAATGCTCACTCCTAAACAGAGACAGACATTAGTAACTGTGGATATAAGCAAAGTGCAGGAAGAAAATGAAGGGGCACTGAGGATAAACTTTAATGCAGAATAAGAAGACCTGCATGACAGCGAGCAGTAGCAAACTTTGGGCACAAACATATTTGTCACCAGCACCACTAAGAAGTCTATTGGTTTCAAAAAGCATGTTTGGCATCAGATAACACAGTGCTTTGGCACTAGTAGTACAGATAAACCTCACACTCCAGGAAAGTACTTCTTATTTTTGTGGTTTTAAATACACACACAAAAAGTAGACATGAATGAAACTCCTCAGCAAGAAGCAATCTACATTTGAATGATGTTACGATAAAAAACCAAAACACTGCTCCTGACAACAAAACACTATTCCTTATAACAAAGGTAGTGAGATCCAATCGTGGTATACCCAAAACAGGCTACCAAAAATGTTTTAAATTTAACCTCAAAAGGTTTACAAGATTAATTTGCTCTGAACTTAGAGTGTATTTTAGTAGTAGTTTCTCCATTAGTGTAAGAAGGGCTTTGTTTGTCAGGTATTTATTTCCCTTATCAATCAAATGCCCCAAATACGTACTCTTCTACTGCCTTTTAAAGACTAAACTTGTAATTAGAATAAATTTTTGCTAAGTGAGTTTAGACCAAACCTCTCCTGCTCTGCAGTCTGGTGGCTAAATTGTCAGTATTTCTCCCATTTGAGAGAGAAAAGTATATCCAGAGCTGTGCCAGTGAATAGGCTGAGCTAATTATATTGCCTTATTACTTCATTGTTGAGGCTTACTATATCACATTTAAAAAATATTCATCCTTTAAAAGGAGAGAAACCTCTTGGTTATCTATAGGGTTTGATCAAAGTGATGAAACAGAATCTGCTTTCTGGAACTGAGCTCAATTCCCAAATGCACCTTCTCTTTTGTTCTCTCTTTCTCTATATATTTATACAGAGAAAAAGGAATGTAATGTTTGTAAACTCATCAGTACATTTTAAGTTTTCAAATTGGGGGTTTTCTTCCAAGGATTCAAATAGAAGAAAGAAAGAAAGGAATTACTGGAAAGGTAAGGAGTAAGTGAAGGCAAAACTCTTACTAGGCATGCCCATCAGAACAGTGGCATTTCAGTAACTTCAGTAGACTGGCATGTTTACAAAAAAAATAACAATTATTTAAATCCACATACTCCAGCTAATTACTCTCAGCAAATTAAAGTAATATACACAGTATTAAGAGGAGAAATGATTTCACATTGAAACAAGTTACGATATAAGCAAAAGGCAAGAAATGTGAAAACCAAGAGATTAACACTTAAGCAATAACAGAACATCCTAATACCAAGGCCTGTCATCTATCACGCTGCTTTACATACCCTACAAAGATGAACTTAAAAAAGAAAGTCATAAAGAACTGAAATTCCTTGATTCTCTGCAATAACACTATTAAATACTGACCAAATGGACAAGGCTAAGTACTCTGCACAACTGGTGATGCTTCAGATGGTACTGACTAATGTCTGTGTCTGTTTTCCCTCAGCTTTAAGAGGGTGTAGGGGAAGCATCATTTAATATACAACTGGAAAAACATCCTGGTATGCATTTAGATAGCTATCTCCAAAACACAACATAGTTGCAACTTCAGACGGTTCTGTTTTCCCTCTCTTCGGTTCATACTTAAGAGTTTCAGTAATAATACAATTTCCACTGAACATTAATTATCATTGGACATTACTTTCCCAATAAAACGCAGACAACTCCTAATTTCCTGCCAAAATCTACATTACCTTTTTTTAAAGCCTACTTAAAAACAAAAATCAAATCTTTGTGACACACTTTTCATTTTATCCATTGCTAACTCATGCAGAAAGAAAAATCCTAGGTATCTCTAATTCACTATAGAAGATCATGTTTGCTTGATGCTTGAAAGTTCTTAATTGACACTGGGCTTATAAATTAATCATCTTCAGTGGGCCATTAAAGCTACACAAGCCTAAGTACTTGAAACAGTCCAATCAAGCAGCAATTCTCACATTCATGCATTCAAAATTAAAACACTTACTGCCTACACTGCAGTTTCAATGGTAGTCCACTTAATGGTTCACTGCCTAAAGAGGAAGATCATCCTCCCCATTCTCATCTCTGTGTTTCCTTTTTCCACCATTCTTCCTTCTTGATATCCTCCTCCTCTCACTTCCATGGTCCTGCCACACCGGCCATTATCACCACTTCTCAGAGTGTGAGAGAAGGCTATGATTTCTTTGCTCTTTGTCTTCTGCTAGTTTGGAGAATGAAAAGACTCCACAGAAGAACTAAATGAGTTTCTGAACCAACAAAAGAAGGCAAACAAGAAAAATGCATGCTAGGAGTGTAGGTATGGGGAAGATTTTGTTCACTCCTCTTGACACCATCACCTCAGCTCCTCAGACTGTTCCCATGTCAGTGTGTATATATACAAGCCGCTATAGATGTGCCTGTCCACCCAGTACCAGATTCAACTGTTAAGGCGCAAGGATGGGATTCACAGAAGGAATTTTTCAGTTACTGGAGACAGCATGCATTACAGGTCTTATCCTCTACCTCCTATTATTTGTAAGTTTCTTCTTTTAAACAGACATCTAGTCAGAGTAAAAACGGGGAGCAGATTAAGAAGGTGCCAAAGAAAATCATAAACAAACAAACAAACAAAAGCCCATACTTGAATTTGCATGAAAAGTGCTACCATGCCAGAAAGTTTTAAAAAGGAAGTAACTTACCAGAGGAAATAAAGTAAGTAGAATTTATTCTGGTAAATATTTAATATTGTATTTTGCATCAGTCACTGTGCGTCATCACAAACTTTATAGAGTTATTTTCTCTATACTTAAAAAGAAAATATAAAACCTCTGACAGAAATAGAAGGAAAAATGTGCAGCACCAACAGTGATTTTGTTCAGAATACCAAGCAGGAGACCTAGGAGGCTGTTCAGTTTACTATCAAGCATGATAAAAGCATGGAAGACTTCAGCAGAGTGACCAAGGTGGGCATAGTTTTACAACCTGTCTTAAAGGTTTGCAGGTCAGAAATCATCAGCAGAAACCATAAAGGAGGTACACTCTGGTAAGACGCAGGATTTTATGCAGCAACAAAACACCTGGGATGCATCAACAGAAAGGTGACATTTGATACAACCCAGAGAGCTCACGGGAAGCAACAGGCCAAATATTTGATCAGCAACAGCAAACAAGGTCAAACCCTGAGTACTGTGTGTGCTTCAGCTTTCCAGTGGTAACACCAAAGAACAGAAAGGGTTAAGGAACAGAGAGCCACTCTGGCAATGAAAGCAGCCTAAAGGCAACAGCTATGAAGAATTAAGCTGAGTTGTGAAGGGGGGATTCACTGACACTGTGTCTGTCCAATATGAAAGCCAAAGAAATAAGAGTTTGTCAAACTGATTATTTTCTAACTCTCTTGGTAGACCCTGGAAATGTTTCATTTTGAAGCCACAGCTTCTGGTTAGCTAGAGATGTTAAAAGGGAAGAATATGCAGAGTCTTCTACTACTTTTAACTTCTTTGTGTGCCATTTTTTTCATCAGCATGACTAAGAGTTTTGCCCTTTTCTTGCTTCTATTTGCTATCAGACTTACAGCACAACGAAGTAGAATGGAGGACAAGATTTGTTTTCCTCTTTTGCAGAAAACAGTAATTTTGAAAATGCTTACCAAGCTGTCTTTCATGTTTACATTCTTCAAATTTAATTATGAATCAGTGTTCAATGTTATTGAACACACCAACTTTTGGGGAAAGTCAGGGAAAGAGTCAAAACTCTCCAAATTCATACAATATACAACACACAAAATGTGAGTTGTATTGACAAACAGGGACAATGTTTTCTGGAATGAAAAGTCTGTGCAAATACTTCAAAACATCATCAGAATATTTAATAGCAACCACCCTTCTTTATACCCAATTCTGCTTTCATGCTCCGCAGGTAAGAATTCATGCCACGTTCGTAAGTCATGGGGCTTAGAGCAACACTTCTTTCAGGACGAAGAACTTAAGACCATCTCTATAAAACATCCTGCCAATAGTCCTAAAATATCACAGTGAAGTAAATCAGATTATTTCACTGCTGAGTTGCTTACCAGACACGCTTCTGTTTGAATGCAATCTCTGAGGAGATGCTTGTTTCCACAGAAACCCTGTTCTAAAATATCCATGCTGCAGAAAGGTGGGGATTTGGTAAACAGGCACTGAAACTTTGTCCAAATTATTTATACATCTGCTTATGCACAGGGGAAAAATAAAATTTGCAAGGACACTACAATATACCCTGAGAAGGCAGTGTTACTTTCACCTCCTCGTGCTTAAAAGACAGTGTATCACATGTGAGTTCAGAAAAAGATGGGCCATCATTGGAAGGGGAACTTGGGAGTCAGATCTAAGAGGTGTACCAAACCCTAACAAAACTATTCAGTACACATGCCAAAATGCCTGCAAGAAAAACAGGAAAAAAAATAAAATTACAGCACCCCTCAGTAAGTCAGCTGTATGACACGTTATCCTGGCAATTACACATTTTAAAAGCAAAGGAGGTGGAAACCAGGAGGTGGGATAGGGAGATGTCCAGCATTCAGCTGAAAACATAAAAGTAAAGTTTGCCTGCCTCTCAAACCTCAGCCATGGCCAGCATTTCTATAACAGGTATTATGTCTCCAAGGCATTCACAGCAGTGAATACTCACCATGGTCAGTCTAATACTGTCTTTTATCTTAAAAAATTAAAACAACTTTGTGAATTGTTTGGCCAATGGCAAGGAAATAATCTGAATAGTGGAAACTTTGAAAGAATTCATGAGTTTTCAACCACCGATAGCTTATGTGGATAGTACTGAAGAGTCAAATAAAGTAATTTGATAACCCTTTCCAAAAATACCTTATGAGTAAAAGGTCTCTACTGTTGCAGAATGCAGAAAATTGGATATTCTGTGAATATTCTGTGAACAATTCATTGTGCAGTTCCCAGGAGAAGCAGGCCTGTGTTTACAGATTTCAAGAGAGCAGTTCGCAGCCTTGGAGTGAGAACTTATCTATAAGAAGAAGATCTGCTGTTACTCCCCAAATTCCTTCAGAGAGCCATCATGGGATGAGTTCTTCGGGAGGAGTTAATTAACATTAAAACCTATGAACTGCGGACTTTAGGTGGCCTGAGAATGAACAGTTCTAAGCTGACCAATCATTTGATATAATGATGTAACTGAAAAGCATAGATTATAAATACAGTGTGGGATATGTTAATAAAGCTTTTTCCTTTCGGATGGACTCACTGCATGGAGTGGGTGTGTGAGTGTGTGAGCCTTAAGGGGCCCGTGCTGCCCTGAATTGGCTCTGGGTGAGCTCTCGTGTGAGCTCTTATATTTCTATATAGAGATATATATTTTTTTTATTTTATTTTACTTTACTCTACATACTTGGTCTATGAATTCTTCCAGGACCCAGTTCCCTCTATCACTGTGACCAAAATACATGCACCTCCCTTGGCAAACTTAAGGGTTAGCAATTACTTTCTACTATGATGATAAAGAAATCTAGTACCAATGAGTTCTCCTACTGATTTCCTCCTTTTGAGGTTAACAGGGTCAATCAACATTTTTGCAGTTAAAACTGTCATCTTTAATCGTTATTCATCAGTTCAAAAACATAATTTCAATATAAAAGAAGAACCAATGTAATGAGTAACCAGGACCTCAAAATACTGAAAAGCTCCACGTTAAACTAATGCTAGGGTGTTGGCAAAAACGGCCAAATACTGCAATCATAGAACAAAATCTTTCTCTTGATGAAAATAACTATCATCAAGCCACAACAACTGTCCCTTAGAGAAAGAATCAGTATTAACAGAAAGAAAGTAAAAATACTAGTTGAAGCCTACCACAGCTCACATTCAGTGATCTCATGAGTATTTTTTCACAAAACATCTAAGCCCCAAACTTCATCAGAATATCAAACTCCATCTTGCACGACACACAGAACAACAGGTCAAGACTCTGAGCAAGCTGCTCTACGTTGGTCATGTTCTGAGCAGGGGTTTGGCCCAGATGGCCACACGAAGTCCCTTTCAAACTATATAACCTTATGAATGTGTGTCTTACGGATCTTACAATCTGTATCCCTTGCAAGGGAAGGAACAAAAAGAAGAAAAGAGAAAAGGAAAATCTTCTGGCATAGACACGCCACATGACACTTGGCATGTGAAGAAGTGTTTTTCAGAACATTAAAACTGGAGAAGTAAATACAAAACAAGAGCTTAAGCACAGCAGCAAAGTTAAGCACTTCGGGGAGAGCAGGGGAAGTGCACTAAATATTCCCTCCCCAGTTTTAGGATCCCAGACCATTTTGTTTGCTAGCCATCACAACTCAACAGAAAACCAAAACCTTGGATCTGACCCTTGCAAACGCAGGCAACAAGCACCGGCTGCAAGACATGCAGCACATGGGCTAAAAAATACTAAGTATTTTCTTGGAAAAAAAGAGCTAGAGTCAGAATTCTGACTACATATTATTAAAATTATCAGTCTTGAACCTCAATTCAGGTACCAACATTACTCTTCTGCTCTGTTTTGTGTAACCATTTATTACAAAAGTTATTTGAGATTATTTTGAATAAAAGCAATTCCCTCATGTTTATATCCACCTTAGTCTTCCATGTGAAAATGGCAGGTTTCCCATCTATAATTTCACAATGAAATCTTAAACTCTTGAAGTTGAGAAACAATTCTGAGCAATAAACATACAATAAGTATTGAAATAGAAAGCATTCATAAGGGATTATTTTATCTGAATATCTGAGAGAATAATAATTTCCTCTCACATTCTGATATGACAAAAATCAAAGTATCCTTTGAAAATTTATTTTTGTCAGCAATCACAAAACAGTGATTTTTGTTGCTATCTTGAATATATTCTTGCCTTAGCTTCCTAACCACACAAAACACGAAGGCAGGTACAAACAGAACAAAGATGTTCTGCAAACTGCAACAGAAGTAATTTTGTTTGCTTTCCAGTAGAGCAGTGATATCTCACATATAATGAATGTGGTACCTTGTGGGATTTCAATGTTTTTGAATTGCCTCTTACTTCCTATTCTTTACTTAATCACCAACTCATTTTGAGACCGATGTAGGATTTGTAACAAGATCTCAAAAGATTCAGTGAGTGATGGGTAACCAGCACTGTAGTCTACTACAGTAGAGAGCTGATCATACAGTGTCTTGATGTGCATTCATGTCAAGCATTTACATAAATCATTCTCTCATGGATTTCTTCACTGTAAAATTCCTGGCTGTGAGCACTGTGTAGGTATAGATGTGCAACAGAAGCATTCATGGATTGCCTTCCATCCACTGTTCCTCACTTATGAGCATGAGAGCTATATTCCTTTTCTATTTCTATTATATGCTACAGTGAAAAAGTAAAAATAGATAAAAGAAATTCTACATAGACAAGTCAAATTCTCAGCAGGGCTTTTTGTTTGCTTGTCAAACATTCTGTAAGTCAATACAAACCAATTATATCAATTACACACAGAAAAATTGGTTGACTTTTTGATTTTTTTTTTTTTTTTGCCCCAGGGTTAATTTTCTATTGAGAAAAAGCCAGTCTGTGAGAAATAACTTCCTGGAGAAGACTGGGAAGGTCTTGCTTCACTGAAGCTGTGCCAGCACAGGCAGTGGCACCATGAGGAGCACAGGTCTGCTCCAAGTGCCCCAGGCTTTGACTCAGCATGGAAACTATTATGGTAACTAGCTCAAATTGCAGTCTGGATCCTGAACTCTGACACAGCAATATCTTCAGAGGTGGTGTGAAACAAAGGAGAAGCCACAAAAAATAAACCTGAAAGCCAGGTATGTCTGGTTTTCACCTGATGGTCACCTGATTTTAACTTCAAACAGAACAGGATTTTGCTTTAAGAGCATACACTTACAGTGTATTTGTGAATATTACTACCTCAAAAATAAAACCCATAAACAAGACAAACTTAGTGCCTCATAATGCAAACACAAAATAAATACTAGGATAGAAGGATCACTGGGTACATAAACAACTGTCCTTTCCCCCTCAAGGGCATTCTGCTTGAAAATAGCTATGCTAAATGCTAATGTCAAAGTTCCTTTGCTCATAGGTTTTCTGGGAAAAACAACAGGACTTGAGCTCCTTCAGTATGACATTACAAAGCAACTACTAGACAAGCAGACAATCAGCCTGAAAGACATGTAAAGGTACAAATTTCAAAATGTTTTTTAAAAACCACATAAAGCCTACTTTAGGTTTTAGAACAGTTTCCTGAACTTCTTTGTTTCTCATTTCCAAGCTGAAATGTTCCTCATCTCCCAACTGAAAAATAGGCATGTAGTTTGATTCTTTAATGAAATTCTGTACACTTCAGAAGAAAGCATTAATTTCAGTTTGTGCCCTAAAAGAGCACTAAAATAACACTCTTCTGGTTCAAAATATTTCCACTTCTTTTTTCTTTTTTTAACTAATTGCATTTCCATGTATTTTCAAAACACCACCACTTAGCAGAAAGGCTAAGTTAAGTTTCAAACACTTCCTAGTTTTTCCTACAAGATAATGCATACCTGAAAGACAATAATTTAATCCTCTATAAAAGCTTAATTACTTGACTGCAAAGAAAACCTCTGTTAGTGAACAAAGGGAAATTTGAAGTGGATCAACCAGCTTTCTGGACAGGCAGAAATACTCCCAATGTCACTGCTGAAATTAATGGTCTTCCAGCTAGTAATAAAAGTTATTTTCTTTTCTAGTTTATAACTGACACACATGCACAAAAATCGTAATTCCATGCCTAGTGGAAGAAATGTAATTAAAAGCATTGGTTATCCAAGTGACTGCAACAAACCCAAAAACCTACTCTGTAACAAGAGGACTTCAGAGAAATGAAATCCTCCAGCAGATTCCGAGAGAAATTTATTAGTACTCACTGGAGTGCAACTGAAGTCCGGAAAACCAGCAAAAGATCCATAAACATCAGCTGAGACCCTTCATGATGCTCTAATACATAAAGTACTACAGGCACTCTGCTGGTAACTGGTAGAATTTGAACTGACTCACACCACTGCCAGGTGATTGTTTGGTGAGAGGAGGTTTTATTTCAGCCTCCACTCCCCTGAGCGTCAGGTTCCCTTCACCAACACACACGAATCAGAGATTCCACTGCACTGCAACACGAAGAGCAGTTCAGTCTGTCTGTAAAAACAGACAGACACACTTTTCTTCTTCTCCCTCAACACTCCTTATAAGCAGTCAAAATTCTAGTGATTCCCTGTCTCCTCCTGTCCTTTTAACATCTCCAGTTTCAATTGCAAAAAATCAGCTTATTTAAAAGAAATGTTTCTGTTTCTTACCTACATATATTAAAGATGCCTACATTTCCTCTCCTTGAAAATGTTGATATAATCTTTACAATATTAGATTAAATTCAAAATTGGAGAATGTTGCAAAGCTTAATGGAAAGATCTCAAATCTACTTCTATAAACCTAGCATCAGGAGGGATGACACATTTAAAAACAAACCAAAACATCCTTAAAATAGATGTGTTGAAAAGCAGGCTATAAATGAAATTTGTCCCTGTTAGAAAAAAATATAAAGTTCTCTTCAGTTCTGGTAAATCCAAGCTAAAAACTAAAAAAGTAAAAAAGGGATCCCTAAAAGCAGCAACATAAGAAGTAGCCTGGAATCATGGCCATGTAAGGAAAGACTGAAAGAATTGTGATTGGCTCTGAATTAAGGAAAGAAACTAAAGGATATAATAGCAGGAATATGAAAAATAATGACTATGACAGAGCTATTTTTCATAACACTTGCTTCCCCATACCACAATAAAAGTACCACTGACAATGAAACAGGAAGAAAAAACTAAAAACTTTATATATAATGGGCAATTAGCTTACAAACTGCAAGAGATCACTGGACTAAAAACTGCAAAAAAACCTATGTGCTTATGTAGGAGTTAACAAGATCACCACCAACTTTGCTGCAAAGGATTAAAATGCTCACAGAATACAATCAGCTATCAAAGTTCACACCAAACCAACTGACCATGGTCTAGGAAAAACACTCCTATGGGCTGGATGTTCCTCAAGAAGCAACTGCACGAATTTATTTGTGCAGTTGGTTTTTGTTTTCCTCATTAACTGCAATCTGCTGTGTCTTCTGCTGATTGCTTTTACTCACAACACGTCAGATTAAATGCACCATTTCCATTCCTGGCCTTCCATCAAAATCCTTCAAACTGTGGAATTTTTAGCTTATTCTTAACCATGATTGCCAGAGGGATTTTTTCAATATGTATATTTTATTTATTTTTTGTGCATGCATATAAACAGAGATCTTATTTTTAGCTCTGGTAAATGAAAAAAATCCGCTTTCAGAACATCCCATTCCTCCTGCAATTAAATTATGAAAACAGAACTGAAGTGTAACTCTCAGATCACGTGTTATTGGAGCACTACTTTATTAGTTTAAGAATGAGATTTCGAAAGCTTAGTGATCATTTCCATGCTGAAAGCCCTGAGCAGTTTGAAAGCCTGGACAGCCTTTTTTCATGCTGCCATCGGTACTTTAAAATCTCGAACTCTTTACAGACACTGCATGATTTCATTCATATCTGGTTTATATATTTCAAAGAATAAAGAACATTTCTGGTACAAAACAGTACCAGCGAGAGCACCAAGATTTCAGTCAAACCACATTTTCCTAATGGAATAAGAAGCCCCACAAACAAGTTTTTAAACTTGTGATTTCAACAAATGTCAGAAATGTACTTAAAAACCATTTGTGCTAAGTTTTGAAGTTCTTAAAAATGGAGAGCTGTACTCCGTTTCTCATTATGTGGTAATTGAATTTATTTTTAGGCTTTTAATGAAAGCCTTATTTAAAATAAATTATAAAGGAACTCCATGCAGAATCTAAAGGGATCTATAGAGCAGGTAAATGGAGATTGTATATTCATATACATACTGTTGATCTTCATGCACATTTATCCTGCAGCATAATGTTAAAATAAGTCATAACTGAAGAGATTTGGAAAAAAATTACAAAATCAAAATTATAAAAATCAACAGTTTCAATATATTGTCAATCACTTTCTAAAAGCCTTCGATAATATTATTTCAAATAGTTAAAGCTTCAGGTATTTTAAGTTCTTACATTTAGTAAGTTAGAATATAAAATGCTTTCTGCTTCATGTATTTTGATTAAACAATTAAAATATGTAAATAAATAAAACCTGAGCAGCCTTACTCTTTCAATCAAAATGGTACTACTTTATTAATAAGATACCTCATTATTAAGGAATTCACAACTGCTAAAAATGATGATGCCCAGTCAAATCACAGATACAGAATGTAAAAAAACCCCAGACACAATAAGAGAAGAATCAAACCTCACCCATTCTTGAAATATAAAACATGTGCTCTTTGAAGTCCTGTTTCCAGGAAAAACCCAAGTTCTTGTTCATGTGCAGTGGGCCCTGGCTTAGGGCTTCTGTTTTGTATATTGGCATTAATTACCTAATAGAACAAAAGGAAAAGGGAAAAATGTATTTAGGAAAAAAAATAAAAATCAAGTTTTGTGTACTTTTACACAGAAGCTAATATTTAATCTTGGAGAAATCCTTGCTTTTTGTAGGTGGTGGCTAATAGACTATTTCTTTCCTTACTTGCATTGTCACCCTTTTCACTCCTGGTTAAACATAAACTCTTAAACATCATTTATTCACCAAGTAGAAATTCTGCTAAGCAAAATTTTATTATACTTTTTCAGAATTTTTGGTGAAGAATGACATACAAAAGAGAAAAATAAGAAAAAGCAGATCTGCAGCCTTCTTCAGTTAGCAGCAGCTAATGGTATTCAAAATCTAAAACTCCTATTAAGTTAAAAAAGACTGCTGCAGAAAGCAGTAAGATTAAAATATATCTACAGAGAGATCTCAAAAAAAAACCAACTTAAAAATAATTATATTACATCAGCATTAAAATATGTGTCAATATGGAGAGCTACCAGCTTTCGTTTGCCTTCATATTCTCTGCACAGTTTACCAGCCACTAAAAGACAATAACAAAACAAAAACTCTCAGAAAATAAAAACCTGTACATATTTTAAAAACAGTGTGAATCA
Organism: Formicarius rufipectus; assembly: GCA_013399695.1. Lineage (NCBI taxonomy): Eukaryota > Metazoa > Chordata > Aves > Passeriformes > Formicariidae > Formicarius > Formicarius rufipectus. Next base: position 1,708,120 of record VXAU01005789.1, on the reverse strand, counting down.
CTTTTTCCCCATCACATCAAAGTGTGTCTGCATGACCCTAACTGTGTCCTATTACCCCTTCAGAGGGAGCTGTCGAGTGACAGGCCTGAGGTTTGTAAGCAATAGGTCCCAAAAAGAGGGCCAGATGGGTATTGCCTGCTCCCTTCATTCTAACAGCATTCACAGCTAAAGAATAGAGCCCCAAGTGTGTTTTCTCCAAACACCTCTAAGCCTAAATAAAAAGCAATAATGTATAACTCCTAGAAATAAGGGTACCACATATTTTCTTTTCTTTAAAAAAAACCAAAAAAAACAACAACAAAACACTTAAAATCACAATTAAAGGGTTTCTGCTAAGTGGTAGTAAACAGAAACAAGATTAATGGTGTAAATGAAAGCAAGAGGAGGAAATAAGATGCAATGTATCCCTTCAAACTCAGATAAAGCCTGAAGCATTTAAATCATGAAGTGCTATGCTCTCACCGAATGAGGAGCTTAAGTTTCCATAATTCATAATCCATAATTTATAAAATGGAGGAGGGGTGTACAAAATTGCCTAATAATCTGCAGAACTGTCCAGAGGTTATATTTTGTCTAACATTAAGAAGTTCAGCTTTCATCAATAATAACCAAGTCTCCTACATATTTAGTACCTTGGATTTTGACAGCAACTGTAGTTCTAACTATACATATAGTAAGGAATGTACTAATGAGATAAAATGACAAATGTGCTATCAAATCCAAGAACTTTGTTCTGACTCAATTTATAGAAGTATTAAGCTGTACCTGAAGTTCACCTATATTTTAAAATCATATGTTTATCTGGCTATCGTATCTCATGATTTTTCCACTGCCCTAGGATTGTGCCTATTAATTGAACATTCTTTCAGTTACTGTTCTGGACACCACACTGATACCTCATTGTACCTGCTGACAGGTACAATATCAGGTCAGAATTTTACCTTTAAGTGGTTTATAAAAGAGAATTCAGGTGCAGTTATGTTATTGGCTTCAAATAAACATCAAGATTAATCTTCAATCTTCATAGCTTCATTTTGAATTAAATTCTTTTAAAGAATTATCTAAAAAAACAGTAAGTATATAAATGTAACGTACACATTCCAACACACGTGTTTGAAAGACACCATAATCCCATGTGCACGAATGAACTACCATAAATTAACAACAGGCCTCAGATCAGCATCTTCAATATACAGAGGAGCTCAGAGGAGCTCTGTCCCTCTTTAGACTACTAAGCACTATCTTCCACCAGGAGGTCAGAGCGAGAGAACTGTCAGAAGTGCACCGACTGGCCATCCGTTAAGGCACACTCATTTACTGTCCAGTTGTAGGTGTGCATTGAAGTCCTAAGAAAAGAAATATCAGACATCCTTTTGCTGAGTTACCAAGAAGTTTGTAACACCACATCAAGGCAAGACGAGTCATGGAATTCTTGAGTTCAGAAAACCACCCCGGCTTACCCTTTCTATCTCCTGAAGGTACAGGAGAGCGATGTCCCCAGACTTCTCGTAGCAGGTAACTATCTCTTGTTCACGGTCCACGTGGAGATTGCTGGCTGAAGAAGAAATTGGCAACTTCTCAAGACAGAGACCTGTGAGGCAAAGAAAATAAACTCAAATGAACCGTGAAAAGCTAATGTCACATACCGTTATACCTAAAACATAGGCCAGGTTAAGGCCCTTTAGTCAGGAGAAGAAATAAAGGAGATGGTATGGTCCCCTGATGCAGACGCTAATAAATATAAAAATAACATTTAATAACAATAATTATAAATCAAGAAGCAGCACTTTTTAAAGCAATTTTGATTTAAAAGGCATTATGAAAATGGACTAAAAAAATTACCTAGTGTCTTTCTATACCAGTTCTGCATTACTGAATATGCCTTCACTTTTCCAAAATGACATAGAAACCAAGGCACAGTGACTCAAGGTAATATTAACATAGATACTGTGCAAGGCAGAAGCATCTATAAAAACAAACACATTTTTAAAAAATCAAAGTGTTAGGAAGTGTAATTTTTGTATTTAAATTTAGAAGAAGTAGCTCACTCTCATCAAGGTCACATGTGTCTTTTCTGCTCAGGACTTACCTGACAAATACATTACGCAGTGCTTTGAAGGAAAAAAAAAATAAATCTTTGCTTATCTCAAACAAAACCCTACAACTCTTACTAATATATCCTACACAAGTCACTTCTATTAGAGTTATTTTCAAGATAATTAAAGAGCTGGAAAGGACCTCGAGAATATCAATCCATTTATCTGACTGAAGAACCAATCAATCCTGGACACTTCCCTAACCTATTCTTTAAAGCTTCTGACAATAGGGATGCCTTGTCTTTAATATGCAAATTATTATAGAGCTCAACTGTTCTCACAATTAGTATTTTTCCCAATGTCTAGATCTCCCTCTCTAGACTAATTACTTTGATTCATCCCCAAAGAGAGATTATTCTGTTCTTTACAAAACATTTTTTCAATGTTCATCTAGAAAGACATGCTTGTAACAAAGCATGTCAATTCTCACTCATTTCTTTTTCATGCTTCCTTGACAGCTAAAAATTTTTATCTCCTCTTGACACTCTCCAACTGGTTTCCTCTATCTTGATTCACTGTGCCAAAACTGGATCTACAGCTCCACTTGAGACATCAACAGAACTGAGGAGAGAAGATTAAAGACTTTTTGGTTTTCATAAAGGATACTTTAAAAAAAAAAAGGAATAAAAATCAGAAGAACTTCAGTGTTTTCCCTTACATATTAGTAAAAATTCTCTTCTGTTTATGATCTGCAACAGATCACCAGCTCATATTCTGCAAATCAACTACTTCATCTTATATTTATTTGAATAATGAATTGCATTTGAACTAGCACTTTCCATATGTTAAGGGATTTATTTCAGGTCATTCTTCCAGCTTGTCAGCAGTAAGTGCTCATCCTAAAGTGCCTTCAACTGCTCCCTCATTAATATAATCCACAACTCAAATGACAGCATTTTCAATTTATCATTGAAAGCTGTGAGAATCCATTGCTGAAGAAACTGAAAACAAAAACAACTCCAAAACACATGGTTATATATTGTGCAGAAGTCTGCAGAATGTCAGGTAGAACAAATTCAGTTTGGAGAACAGTTTATCAAAATATTACTGTCCATCAACACTGTAAGGTGGGGACAGGATGTTTCACTGCAATTACAAAAGCAAAATCCAACTTGGGAAGACATAGATAAGTAATCTGGAGTTTATTTATTGATAAACTCAAAACTATGCATTATCTGTGGCCTCCAGATTATTTTAGAATATCCATTAAATTTCAATGCTGCTCTGTAAAAGTATAGGTCATTTGTATAAAAAAAATCAAACCAGATTTCTGGCCTAAGAGGATGCCTTAAGTCTGTATCAGAGTCTGTTGGCCACCTTCACCCTCCAATCCACCCTTTTACCAGTACAAACAACATATACCCTACAGCTCTATTTGCTAGCCATGCATCCATTGAGACAGAATCCTGACTCCAGTACTAATCCCTCTGCTAAAGAAAAAAATAACATCCAACATACTTTTCAACAATCTACACATCCCTAAAGTGTGGCAAATACACAAGGACTCTGTCTCTTAAAAACATGCAAAACCTGAGTACAACAGATACTGGATTTTTCTGACACATCATGGTTTTCACCTAACATACCTCTAAAAATTTAATATATTTGTGAATAGTCTAGAGTAGCTAATGCTAATCTGCTGTTTTTCTTTTTCAATCAAAACACAAATATCTATGAGGTTATTTTAGTAACAGTAAGTTAGAGATCCCCAAACAAGCAAGATTACACTACAGAAAAGTGAGTTATGCCACCACTGCAGTAGCCTTGATAAGAGGATCTAAATGTAAGGTTGACACTGGATAGAAGGTTTCCAGTGTCCTGCACAAACACCCTCAAACTCAGAGGTGACCACAGAATACAGTAAATGAGCTGCAAGAAAAACATCCAATGACTGGAAGCACCAGCCAGCTGGGAAGCAGATCGCTCCTCTCCACTCTTTCCCATGACACCAAAAGCCGCTGCCCCAGAGGTATCATCCCCTACATGAGGCAATATTGATGAAATGGACTATTTGTAGCTTTGACTCAGATTTATTCTTTCTATTTTTGCACTTTGTGGTCACAACTATAATCTTTAAAATCTGAAAAACACACTATAGGAACATTCTCGTACTTTAGCTGAGGATTTTCTTTAGGACATGAAAATACCTCAGTGTTCTGCCATAAATTTTAAGTAATGCAGCAGGGAAGTACTAAATTCTAAACATTCTTCGATGAAGTACAGAATACCATTTCTCAGAAAACACTCTATCATATAATCTGTATTTGCTATAATTTTTCTGGTATGTTTATTACAACACAGAAAAGTATGTACATTTTAAACATTAAATTAAATGCCTTGGATCAGCAAGTCTATCTGGCAAACTATACTGAAATGACCACTTAACAGAATGGTTTGCACACTGTATTTGTTCTGCTGACACAAGGAAAAATTGCAAATCAATGCTGTATTAAAAATGGAAACATACTAACTAGATGAAAAATCCTGAATAAATTATGATTCCTGTAACAGGTTAAAATTCCAGTCACTCTAGACTACTCATTTAATTTTTTTAATAGAGATGAAATTTAATAAATACAGTATTTAAGTATATATTTACAAACTGCTTTGAGATATGCAGAAAAGAGGGACATGTTACTGCTACAAAATATTACTGCATTTGTTGTAAAGGTCATAGCTATTACTTTATTTAGCTTTTACTATTTTATTCTGCATCCAACAATCTCATGGCAATTGGTATCACGAGTTGACTTTGATATTCATTACTTGAGTTTAAGCCCGCTCAGTTAAAACCACCTTTAAATAAAAGCTTCCAATAAACTGGGTCACTTTTAATTAGGGAGGACACTTATACATATCTAACGCTGATATCAAGCAAGATGACTCCTGAGGGAAAAGAAAATGAGAAGCACTGAAATGAATATGAGCCCATATTAGCTAAGCTTTTCTGTTTTGCAAGGTAACTCTAAAATTGATTCCTGGAAGAGTAGAAGAGCAACAAACAGCATTTGGACAAGAAAAGAACATTCCTGACATTTAAATTACATGATAACTAGCAAAGGTTTTCTTTAAATTTTCCAAAACTTCATAAATTAGGCATATTTTGTAAGATATTGAGAAATCAAACACTTGACATTTTCATCACTTATTTCAAGAGGCATTCTTGTGTCTACAGTCTCAAGTTGGTGACCAAGGTTATGCCAAGTAAACTCTTTCATTTTTCACAAATACAAGACCAAGTTGGCCCTACCACCACATATGCACAAACCGATCACTACCCAGAAAAGAGGATGCCTCACTAACAAGAACTAACATACTAACTGTATTTAAGAAGTCCCCACACAAGTAGCTATCAACAATTTTTATGTAAAAAAAAAGCCAAACAAAAGAAACAACCAAAATAACAAAACAAAACCCAAACAAATCAAGCAAAACCAAAATCAAAATAAAAACAAAATCAGACTTCTGTAAAAAGTTCTGTAGGAAAACCAATTAACATTTCTATTTCACCATACAGAGCAAACCAAAAATTACTCTAACATCAAAAGAATCCACAGCTAAAATCAGATCTTTACAAAGTACTCCTACCACTCAGACCATTACTGAGATCATTTAACAACCACAACAAACCCACAAAGCTAAGGCCTAGCACATTTATAGCATTGTGCATCTGAGGATTATTCATGATACCAACCAGATACCTTGTCTGTATAAACTCCAGAGACCACAAATATTAACGGATCATGTAGTTTAGTTCTAGTTTCCAGTAGGCAAGTCAAAGGACAGAGGAAAAACAGTGAAGTACTATTTTTGACTTAAGTCAACAAACATGGTTTTTTTCAAGAGAGAGTTGCATCAACAGATAAAGATTTCTGGGTTTGCTTCCTGTTCTCCTTACACGGACATGTAAAATTCAAGTGTATTTGAGCACACAGCACTTAATCTTCCCTGTATGACATGCAAAGGATCACTGGTAAGTGTTCCAAATGCTGTACACACAAAAACCCCTTTCATCTCCTTTTAAAGAAACTTTATATTTAGCTTATATATTTAGAACAAACAATTCTATAGACTATGGCAAACATTTATTATTCATTTTAAAAGAGAAACTGGAACAATTTGAGTTATTGCTGTCAAGGAACTCCCACAGTTTATTTCTGAACTTAGAACAAACCCTGCTAATTTCACTGAAGGGAAGGATTTATTTCCAGAAGTCTTCAATCAAAGACTGGGACTTGCTTGCAAAGAATATTTTTAGAAAGCAAAGCTTTTCCCCCCTCCCCCCCATTCAATTCCCTACTGGTATTTGCAAAGTAATTATTATAAAGGAAAAGAGAAAAATAATAGAGAATAAGTGAATATATTTATAATAAACTACCTCTTACTTTCATAGTTACTGCAGATGAACTGTCATAGTAGGAATTGCCCATTGACAGAGACAATCTAAGGAAACATAAACAATTAATTTCTCTGATTTTTTTAAGTACTTTGTGTTGCCCATCCCATTATGCCAAGACCTGGGGGGGGAAAAGTCTCCAACAACTGTCAGAATGCAGGATCTCCTCCTCTATGGCTACTTTCATACATCTGCTTTCCAGAAAAGGCATTAGGAAAAAGGTCAATATTCCCTTCTCTCAGCGTATTTGAATTTAAGGGAAGTTCCTCTGGCAAGTCACTCTTTTAAACACAGACTACTTACAGAGAATTAAATTCCATTCTAGATGAAACCCAGAGCAACGTAAGTAAAACTTTCCAGAGCTGAACACAAGATTTTGTCACACATGTTCACACTGCAATGCCATTACATTAGCACAGCTTTTCTAATGCCATAGTTATGCTAGTGCTTCTAAGTGTCTTGAAGTTTCAAAGTCAAAAAGAGAAAAGAAAAAAAACCAGAAATAATCACCTCCTTTTCTGATTTGAACCTACTTATTCCTCCAAGCAGTCAACAAAACCATAACAATATTTTCTGATTTCTTTTAAGATCATCTGACATAACTTTCGTGGAACAATTTGTCACACTTTTCCTCTAAATGTAATGAATTCTCATCTTTGTATTTTGGTACAAAACAGACTTTTACATTATCTTTTAAACAGAAAAGATCACATTTGTTTCTTAATAACCATCTGCCAGACAATTCTTGCTGCCCTTTGACAGCCAGCATCTTGTAGAGGGGTTGAAAGGGTTCAAACAAGAGATAAAAGGACTGATAATTGTTGCATATCCAGGAATGAGTGAATATCTCTCTGCTGAACACTGCCCAAAGCAGAACTGCTGCACACCAGTATCCAGAGTGGACATCAAGGCAGCTGTTCACTCAGGAGAAAGGAGATGGTTTTAACTACAGAATTTACAATTTTGCTGTAGATTGTCAGGATTGGTCCTACAAGCATCTCTGATGAAGAAGGCCAGACACCATGAAGAACGTCATACCCATTCTTCCTGTGGCATGATGAAAAAAGGTCAGAAGCAGTAATTTTTTATTTGTGCCCAACAGCTTTTTTTCCTCTCCTCGGACTGCCAAAGGAAGGATTCTGAAGAAATTCTAAAGATTTGCAAGAAACTGAGAATAAGACACTACCAAACTACTCAAGTCCTAAAAAATTATATTTTAATAAAGAAGCATATCATTTTCATTCAGTGTTTGTATTTCAAACACCAGAGCTAAAAGCAGCACTGAGGAAAGGGGGACTAATGCCTGGGTTCCCCTCAGGCCCTGCTCCAGCAGAGCAGAAGTCATAAACACAGGCACAGGGTTCCCAGCTGTGGTGTGCAAACTGCTTGCTGACAGCCTGCCACATTTACACAGCAAGGCAGGAAGAGGGAACCCAAGCTGAGTTCTTGAGCCATTGCCTAATGAGGCTAGAGATGCCCAGTATAATTAGCAAACCAGCTTTCATTTAGCATTCTTCCATGAAGAGCTGCTTGGTGTCTGCTGATACAGGCTAGCAGTGCACAAGATCCCATTACAATTGTGTATGATTAAAGTTAAATGCAGCAACTTTTCCTAACTGCACAGTAGCAATTCACATGCACCTGACACTTCCATCGACCCTAAAGAGTATTTCCATGTTTTTGTAAACAGAACTAATCAAGAGCCAATCATTTAACTCGGTAAATACAACATTAAATTTGAATATGGGTCAGCAGCAATAGAGACAGTCTCATCTTTCTCAACATACATCCTCTAAATGTAAACACAGTTATTCAAACAGGCAATGAGATGTAAAACAGCCTGTAGCAATAAGACTGTAATGTTACAGTCTAACTTACAGACAAATCCCTCACGTCCTCGTTACTGTAATAGAACATGGCCATCTCGACAGATGCCTACAGAGCAGTCTAGTAATCTATACAATATATTAATTATAAACACATTTTCTTTACTAAAATCAAGTTAACAAAGTTGCAGACATTAGGAAATGTCAGATGTGTACATTGCTATGTTCCTCTTACTAGCATTTTAGAAAGGGTCACCAATTTGTAAGGCCAATGTCATGGGTTTCTGTAGCTGAATTTTAGTAGAAGGAGGTGCTTCCAGGATGGTTTCTGTTAGAAGCTGCTAGAAGCTTCTCCTGTCCTGTTGAGCTAATTAAAAATCATAGTTATGCCTCTGTGATACATATTCAAGAATTGGAGTGTTTGCGCAGTTGAAAATTCCAGCACTGAGATAACAACGCAGACAGAGACCAAGGTCAGAAGAGCAGGAGGAGGCGAAGGAAGAACACCACGCTGGAGCACGGGGTGGGGGGGAAGGACTGAAAGATATTTCCCCCCCGCCCTCTCCCTGAAGCCCATGGAGATCTTTTGGGGTTTGGAGACCCCCCTTGCAGCCCCTGGAGGAGCAGGTGCATGCCTGAAGGAGCTGTTGCCCTGTGGGAGACCCAGGATGGAGCAAGATCCTGGAAGAGACTTGCAGCCAGGACTCCTGGAGAAGGAGATGCGCCTGGAATAGGTTTTTTTCCCTGGGAGAAGTGTTGCCCGGGGTGGACTCATGATGGAGAAGTCTGAGGACTGTCTCCCATAGGAGACACCCCACGGGAGCAGGGGAAAGACTAAGAGCTGTGACCCCCCTGCAGACCGTGGTGCAGACTGTGGTGGAGCAGGTTCTCCCCCTGCAGCCCACGGAGCCCATCGGGGTGCAGAGACCCGACTGCACCCCATGGAGTGACCCACAGGACAAGAGCAATGGCAGCAACAACAACCACCACCTGCAAAACTCCCATTCCCTGCTCTCTCAAACTGCTGGAGGGAGGGAGGAGTGGGAGGAGTGTTCTTAAGACTGATTTATTTCTTACTTTTTAGTTTTAGTGCTTTTAGTTTTATTTCTTATCTTGTTAGTAATAAATTTAAGTACTTAGCTACTCTGAGTTTGTTTTGCCATTATCTCTCAGCTGTTTTTTGCCTTTTCTTCTTTTTTCCCTTTCCCTCTGGGAAAGATGGGGGGGGAGCCTGGAGGTTTGGGTGGACACTGGGTGAAAACCACCACATTATAAATTCATATTTTCAATTATGTCTTTTGATTTACACAGTAGTATCAGAATTATGCTATGCAAAATTTCAATAAGCTTATTTCCTAGTTAAATAAAAACCTGCTATTTAAGAGTTTCTCACCAGTTGCACCTCCCCAAATTAACACCTCAACATCCCACTGTGAATGCATCTCATGTCTGCTTCCACAAGTAAACAAACTTGCTTAGAAACATAAGAGATACTGCCATTTGAATAATGCCTATGAGTGCTTTCCAGTATATTACCTCATTCATATACTGCTGAAAACTTGCACAAACTTAATTGTCTTGCTCCCAGAGGCCATATCCCTAGGGGAATTTTACCTTCAGCCATTATTAAAATGGATTCTAAATATATACTTCTGTATGGTAACAGTGCAGAAAGAATTTTTTCTGACTGATCTAGCAAGAAAAGAAAGTAGGAAAAGCTGGAGCTAGTTACACAAGCTTAATGTGAAAAAAAGACAAATGCTCTCTTTAATTACCTCTTTATGGATTTGTCTTATTTCAACTCTCCATGAGTTCAAGCTCTTCCTCAGTCTCAGAATTGAGTACTGCCATTAAACTGACCTAGTGAAGAAAGTAAATAAATAGATCCTAAGGAGACAAAATTAACCTCTTGAACAAGGGAACCTTCCCTACCTATCAGAAGGTAGTCCTTCCTACACAGATACTCAAATATCAAGTATATAATACAGCCAGAAATGTGCAAAATCCCTCTACCTTATACTTTGAGAGAAGCCTTCCACCACAATGTCAAGACTGTCCTTCCTTTGTCCTCCCCCTGCCCAGCCTCATTTTTTAGCTTTGCTCGAGCTGCGTAACACAGCTCCAGCGACTGGTACTGACATCCCAGCTATACTCATGGCAGGAGAAAAAAAAGACTGGTTTCTTTCTGTACTGGTCCTTAAAACTTCATACTAAAGGTATGATGTGCTCCTGTGACCAACAGGTAACAGCTTCAGGGAGCCACCTCCAGCAATGTTCATACACCTGCCCTCAGGCTAACCTTTGGAACAACACAGTCATGCAAAGCTGCCCATTTCCTCAGCAATGTCATCCTTCCATGCCTGTTTTTCTCTCCCTCATCATACCCTCTTGAAATAAGCTGGCACCTCCAACCACAGGCATTTTGCTACAGCAAATTGGTTTATTGGATGCTTCTCCTCTGCTTTTGTGTCATATGAATTTACAAGCAGACGGGGGGAAAGCTAACCAACAGATCCAGGTACGTATTCCTATGTTTTTGCAAATACTAAGTGGCCCATTAATTGCAAAAGCTCCATCTTTTCTATTTATGTTTTGTACTGTGTTTTTAAAATGTCCCACTGAATGTCTTCAAGTAAGGCTCTGAATCTTTGAAAACTATGTATTTAATATAAAACACATGATTTTACTAATACTCTATCCCACACAACACCTTCTACACACTCATACAGAGCCATTACTCAGAAACACAGCATCAAAATTAGCTCTTTTCTTCAAGTAAAGAAATCACTAGGTCTAATCAGAATTCTATGTACACTACTGGGTAGAAATAAATGCTATTTAGTTGTTAACTACTCTAAAGCTGTCTAGGCTTAGAATACTAAATTTAAGAACTGCGCCACAATTACCACCTCATTCTAGAACACACAAAGGACCACACTCCTGAAATCTTCTACCATGGGAATAAGGGAAATTCAAATGCATTGACCTTCTGAGGGAGTTGGAGTTGCTCAGCCTGGAGAACTGAAGGCTCCAGAGAGACCTCAGAGAACCTTCCAGTACCTAAACAGTCTACAAGAATGCTGGAGAGGGACTTCTTACAAGGGTATGTTGAGATAGGACAAGGGGGAGTGTATTTAAATTGAAAGGGGGCAGGTTTATGTGAGATACAGAGAAAATATTCTCTACTGTGAGGGTGGTGAGCAAACCGGAACACGTGACCCAGAGGAGTTCTGGATGCCTCATCCCTGGAAGGGTTCAAGACCAGGTCAGATGGGGCTGTGAACAACTTGGTCCAGTGGGAGATGTTCCTACCGGTGGTTTGGAACTAGATGATATTTAAGGTTCCTTCCAACCCAAATCATCTTACAATTTCATTTAAACTGAAACACGTTCCTGAACATGAACAAAAAAAATACAAACCCCAGTAGTTTGCTCAGGTAGTAACTCCCCCTGTAAAAGTGACCAAACTAACTAAATCCAGTGAAGATTAATCAGGCTTCACATCACAAATTTCAATGTTTTAAGAAGAAAATTTGAAATCGGAAGGAAAAAACCACATGTCAAGACAGAAGATATACTGGTTTTCTTCTCTCCACCTTTTTTTCCTTTTAAAGCTGAACTTACAAAACATTCCAGAGTAGAAAAGATACAAATTTTTCTATTTTGGAATATATTATGTTTAAATTAAGTAAAATCAGTAATATTTATATTTTCTGCAAAATTTATGCCACTCTGTTTCAACCGTTTTATATCCCTATGAGGTCAAAAAAAAAATGAAGAGTTGAGCCCTGGGAAAATATTCAGTTAAATTCCCGAGATTCCTTGGAGATATATGGAAATTTAGGCACTTAAAGTTGACCAAGTCCAAGATTGCATTTTCATGGAAAGAATACAACAAATTTAACAGACATCCTCATGGACTTGAAAAACAAAACCAAACAACTCAGTCAAAATCCACAAAGCTGAGTGGAAAAGTGTACACAAACCAGACATTACCCAAAAGCCCACAGAGATGCTGAGTGAGAAAACTGGGCAGATTTACATCATATATAAAAACTTCCCATATACCCTTCCCACTTCAATCTAAACAGTGACCAGACTTAGAGAGCATCCTCTTGTCTCTGCTATGAGTTAGTTCAGTCTCAGTTGACATCTCTATAGAGCATGATTAGTGCTTATCTAACCTTTACTAGAGGACTATGTTGGTGGAAAACAGTCACTCCCTTCCAAGACTAACATAAGAAACAATCCTTGATCAGCTGTCAGTTCATGCTATTGAAGTCTCTTACAAATTATTTGCCTCCTTTGACACTCCTCTTGCCGTAACAAAAAGCACATATGCAACTAAACCCAAGCTTAAACACAGCAGACCAAAGCAAACATTTAGCTCAGTACATTCTAATAAAGCTCTGGCATACAAACTGCCACAACACACTGACCCAGCTTAGCCTATTACAATTTTCTAAACTGAAGTGGCACTGCCACCTTAAGACACAAGGCCAGCATTACAATAACACCAGACTAGTAAAAATCCCATATTTTTTAATTAACTTCACTTGTTTGTTTTCTTTTTAAACTATACTCACATAAGAAAATTTCAGAAATAAAACTTTGAAGTCATGCATTTAAGTCAGTTATCATGTTATTGCTACTTTTCTCAATTAAGTACCAATTTAGTTATGCACCATAGCTTACACTGAGCATTTTAGCATTCAGTAAAAGGCACCACAGTGAATTAAGGTTCTCCATTCTGCCCACAGCAACCACAAAACTGCACTACTTTTTGCAACTCCTAATTTTCAGCAACAGTGACAACACTTTTAGTACCTAACCACAGTTACCGTGACATTTATAACATGGAAGCACTTTTAAATACACATTCAAAAAATCTGATCAGGTGACAGCACAGCGTGCACATTAACTGAGGTAAATGTCTTGTCAACCTAGCATAAACTGAATAATTTAAGGGATCCAAGCCTTATTTCAGGTACAAATATGGTATTCCACTACTGTGCAGATGATATTCACACTAAAAAATTCTTCAGCTTTAGACAAGATACAAAATAGCTTTTAAAACACTAGTTCCACATTATGATACTGGAAAAATGAATCTTACCTTTAGTGGAATATGCTTCAGCAATCATCCGTAGCCTATATGGTGGCACTGCAGTGAGCTGCAAGTCATCAACACCAACTCTGGCATACGTGTTCAGAGCTTCTTTGTAATCACCTTCCACATAGTTTAATTTGGCCATAATTAGGTTAGCTTCTTGTAGGAATTCTGGCTAGAAAGAAGAGAAATAAGAAAGGGTTCTTCCTGGGAAAACACACCTAATTCCTTCTGATAATTATTAGGTCTGTTTCCTGTACATATTCATGTAGAAACTCTCAGCATATTTCTTCTAACAGAGCAACAAGCCAACAAAATTCTGTCTCCTGTAATATTTGAGAGGCTTGAAGTAGGGGGGGAATCCACAAAATCTCATTCCACTGAGCTACTGAAAAGCCTTACCAGTCATTTTACATATTCACACACTTAGTTACAAGTGCACCAGAAATACCTCTCGGTCGGAAACCAGCTTTGCCAGGTGATAAAACTATTTAAAGACAGTCTATCATTACAACTCCTCCAATGACTTTTTTTATAACTTCACAAGCTCAGCTGAAAATAACATAGCAAAAAACTTAATGATATATGGTCCACAGTCTACATATTGCATTCACAGAATTTCAAACTCTCAGAGCAGAATAAATGTCTTGGAAAAAAGGATTAATGGACAAATAAATAAGGAAAAGGAAGTAAAATAAATACTCTCAGACACCACATTAAACAAAATATTATAGATTACTGTAAAACAAGCTTCTTTTAATCTCTCCAAAGATGGACATTGAGTACAGAAGAGATAAGCCAATGTAGCAGCGACAACAACAGTTAAGTAAAACAGTTAATAAAAATGGAATGGTTAAGAACATCAAAAGGTTCTGACTGAAAATGCTCTCAGGTATTAACCTCGCTTTCTGCATCTGCAAATACAATTTAAGGAACTTTTCCTCAATACTCCAATTTCAACTTTTCTAATTCTTGCTCAGGCTGACTTACATACCTTTAGATTTCCCCTATCAAGAGCTGCTGTGAGATGTTTCCTGACCTCAGTCAGCTTTGGCTGGGGTGCCCGTGGACTACTACTGTGTTTAAGAGTGTTTTCCTTCAAAAATTGTTCTAGTTTGGACTCCCCAAGAAGAAGCTCTGCCATGTCATCTGTAAATAAAACCAAATACAGGAAGTATTAGAAATCATTTTATTTCACTAACATTTCAGTACAGACAGCGATTGCCTGAATTTTAAATAGAAACTAACCACAATAAACACACCATCAAGTATTCAGGTTTCTCACAAGTCATGTGGTACTTTGTTTTACTTTCCAGTTTATCTTTTTCCTGCTTGATTCACTGTAGAATGAAGTCTTCTGTGTTCCAAGACAATGAATTAGAACACTAATCTGAAGTTAGTATTCTTGCTTTTCTCCTTAAAAAGCAGCACTTGATTCCAAACCTTTATGTAGCTTTCTGAACATGACAAGATATACTTCTGACACTCCCTTTACCAAAAAACTGGTTTTCAATATGAATACTGATACTGGATTAATTTATATGTTTGAAGTTACATGTCCCTCACGACATCTTTGATCACCATCCATGTCTTGTCTGTAGATCTCACTCAGACCTTGCTAAGGCTCCAGCCATCCCAAGTCTTCAGTATCAAAGTCCATTTCTCATCACTCTCCCTGTTTCTTAGGGTTTACCACCACTTCCCAGACCTGAAGGTAGAACACAGTACCAGGCTGCCCAACAAAGCTGCACCCAGCACATTTGCTGAAGTTCAAGAAACTGGTCATTCTCTATGGTCACTAAACTTATTTTACTTAAATGTATTGAGTTCTTCCTCTAGTGAGAAGAGTGCTATAAAAATTATTACCTCACAACCTTGGATTTGAAAAGACCCAGTCATGCCTTGCAAACAATGTCTGAATAACCCAAATATGTAATAACATTAAATAAAATAGATTTTTGAACAGGAGAAAGGTAAAAAGTTAACAGTCAGAAAAGCACTCACTACCTTTAGCACCATCCCTAGAGGTTATGGAAAGGGACAGAAACACCAGGCCATGCAGAAGTCTTGTTACTGTAGAGGGAAAGCTTTCCCTCAGGAAATACATATATTTCAGGAAGTATCATTTATCATTATCATTTAAATATAGCACATTTCAGTACAATGCCATTCTACTGTAAGCTATAAGGACCAGAACCGTTCTGTAATGTGTCCTATCAAGTAGAAAGACAAAAACCTAGATTTTTTTTTTCCTTTAAACTTCCAGCTAACTGCTGATTCTTAAATCACAACTTCATCAAGAGAAGGTTTAAGAGATCAGATAAATAACAGAAGCATCAAGGGAGTACTTATTTTTCCCTTTATATGTTTATTATACATTGTGCTGGGAGAGATATCCACGGTAAGCTCAACATTTATTTGTTCTCAACTACCATTCACTCATGTTTTACTGTTTAGGTACTATTGCAGAAAGAAATGTTTTCAGTGTCCTGATGAAGACAAACCACAACCACGGATGCTGCCTGCTTACCAGCCTGATTAATTTTCATTCGATCATAGTTGTCAAATTCATCACTTTTAAATTTGTAGTAACAGTCCCATGCCCAAAGTCCATCAAAACAAGACCACCAAACCTTCTTCCAACACTTCAGATATACTCATCACATCTACAGATCAGACTACATCAAACAGAAGGGTCACTTTCTACATGCATCTTCTCTTAAGAGCATCTTTATGCCTCTTCACAAGTGTTTTGTTTTCCTAAACTGTGCACCTTCTGCTCAGTTTATCCTCGGGACTCTAGAGACCAGTTTTGATACACTTTAGACAAATATGCTGGCTCCTTGAAACATAAAGAAGGGGAAAACAAACCCCCGGTTTGATTTTTTTATCTCCCTGGTGCACACTGCTTTAGAGACATTCAAAAAAACAGTAACAATGGCATCTTTCAAAGACATAGGGAAGTTATACAATTCCCATTTAAAAAAAAAAAAAAAACAAAACAAACTACTGCTACCATTCAATATGCAGCTACAGTATAACAAAGAAACTTTATTATTTTACCAGCTGCCAACCAGAAACATGCTTTTATTTACCTATTAAATGCCCATATGGCAAATGGCCCTGACATGCATCAGTAAGTCCATCATACTTAGTCCATCATACTAAGTCCATCTAATTGTACATCCCTTAAAAATGAAGTTCGTCAGTTTATAAAGTTTGACTGAAATCTTTTCACCTTAACCATCTGATGTACAGTTTAATAAAACAAATAAGAGAACTCAAACATTAGTTCTGAAAATATAAAGGCTCAAAGTTTGTATACTAGAGTATTTTAGATACAGCTTAGTGTATACTGCATTGAAGGTTTGCTAACCTCCTTGCACTCTGAAAATGTAGCCTTTCTGAACAGAACTTGAATGAGAATGTTCAACAGTAAATAAGAAATACTTTGGTCATGCACAAGAAACTCACTGTCAGCTGCAGCAGGAAACAAGTGAGTCTATCAGTGCTGAGCACTGATTTATGACTTAATATGGCTCACAGAGTCTTTCTCGTGTTTAAAAAACAAGGATAAATGCCTTGCTACAGCAGGAGTTTCATGCACACATCATATCAGAGTACAACACAAAGCAGGGAAAGGGGCAGCAGATGCTCTCAGCAGCATAAGTACCTGGAAGGACCCGCATTAGGCTTTGAAACCCCTTGTCCATTGCTCCACCACCTTGTAGCAGCAGCAGCAGCCAGCACCTCCAACAGTCATGGTCAGCTGCATCCCCGTGGGAAAGGGCCCAAACCAGAAATCCCAGACTTCCTCCTACCCCAACCACGGGTCTGGACTCTGGAAGGCTCAGAGCCTGTCTGAAGACTGTACTGAGGTTGGCCAAAGGCAAGCAAGTACTCTCTGCCCTCTGAAGAACATCAGGATAGCCAGCTAGAAATAACCCCTTTTACTGCATCCAGTTAATCACCCCAGACCCACACTACTCATCTGCAAATTGTGTGATTGCCAATTTTAATTTCACAGGCTCCCAAAGCTCCTCTCATTTGAAGTTTATTCTAATATATTACACACTAAATTTTAAATTCTCTGATGAAACAAAAGCAAAGGAGGACCCAGTTTGTTCCCACACACTCACATTGTTATCAGTATAATTCCGCAATTTTTTGAAGCAATTTACACAAATTAGTTTTGCTACTCTTTCAACCAAAGTCTTTTCAGCAAAAATGAAAAATAAAATATATTTGAATATATTAAGTGAATGAAAAGAATTAAAAAACATACTTCAACATTAGGAAAGGTCTCCACTTCATCCATACAGTCAGTCACTTCTCATCAAAAGCTGTCTGGTTGGCTTGTCCTTGATAACCCCATGTCAACTGATCCCAAACACTGTCTTAGCCTGCCAACCAGTTTCCAAGATATTCTCCCTAATCTTCTCAGGGCCTAAGGTTAGGCTGATCCATCCGCAGTCCGTGAAACCTCCTTTTTGACCTTCTTGCAAATGGCCCTATGTGCCTTTTTCCAGGCACCAAGAACCACTCCAATGACCAGGACCTTTAAACAAATGACAGTGTTCATGCAATGACACTGGTTGGCTCTTTCAGACTCTGACACAACCCACCTGGCTATGAGAGAACTGCATGTGTCCCTGTGCACAACACAGCAGTCCTCTGCCACGGCATAACACTTCACTTCAGGAGATTTTTCCAACAAATGGAGTTATTTTCCATCAATACCAACATATTTTATGCAAGCACTAATACATATACTAAAAAGCACAAATGATACAGACAATTGTCACTTAAGGCCATACAGTAAATTTTCCAAGAAAAGTAATATGCTAAAATGATTTCTTTTTCTTTTTTTTTTTTCATTTTTAAAGACACTCAGCATCTATTTTCTGGCAGTCTATTTTTTGCATATTCTTTCTTTTTCTTCAAACAGAAATCTTATAATAATTGATAAAAATCAACAGCTTATGTAGCTCCAGTTTCAGGCTACAAACTAAACAAGAACTTAAACTGACCAAACCTAAACATGATATTTCAGCCCAAATCTCCTTTGTTACACACTTACTCCAAATACCACATTTCAATACCATAGCCACATGATGATGATGGTGACCATAGCCACAGTATTATTATACACATCGTAAACTCAGATATTATGAGCAACATTACCCTTCTCAAAGGCAGCTTTAGCACAACATTCCCCATGGCTAGACTTCGCGAACGAAGATTTGGGAGGGTTTTACCCACACTCACTGCAAGCGCGCTGATGGCTGATAAGGTCAATGTGAGATAGGCAAGTCTGGTTGCAAAAGGCACAGCAGAAAGTCTCCGTAGGTGGTACTGTTAAGGCACGGTTCTTTCTGAGTTGTCTTCTCTCCTCCAGGCTGATTCTGTGTGCGGTTTCAAAGGAGACAGCAGCGTTACAGACTGTGTGTCTCCACGACTTCCAATTGGAGGCCAGGGTGGACTACTGATGGTGGTCAATACGGCCAAGGTTGTTTCAGGCAGTCCTTGTATCTCTTCGTGGGGGCTCCTCTCTTGTGGCAGCCAGTGGCAAGTTCACCATAGAGCACAGTCTTAGGAAGGCGGTGATCCTCCATCCTGGAGACGTGCCCTGCCCAGCGCAGCTGCGTTCTCAGCAGCATGGCCTCGATACTGGTGACCTCTGCCTGTTCCAGAACGGACACATTAGTCACATAATCAGACCAGTGGATGTTTAGGCTTGTACAGAGGCAATGCTGGTGGAAACGTTCGAGGAGTCACAGGTGGTGGCGGTAGATGACCCAAGGTTCAGACCCATATAGAAGAGTAGACAGTATGATGGCTCTGTAGACACTGATCTTTGTACTTTTCTTCAGGTGTTTATTGCACCAGACTCTTTTATGGAGTTTTCCAAAAGCTCTGTATGCCTTTGCTAACCTGTTGTCAATCTCTTTGTCAATCTCACCATTCAAGGAAATGATGCTTCCCAGATAAGTGAACTGCTGGACTGACTTAAGCTCTGATTCACCTATGGTGATGTGGGGGTGATGGAAAACTTCCTGAGGTGCAGGTTGATAGAGAACTTCTGTCTTCTTCAAGCTGACTTCCAGCCCAAAAAGCTCAGCAGCCTCTGCAAAGCAGGATGTTAAGTGCTGCAGAGCTGTTTCTGTGTGGGCAACAAGGGCAGCATCATCAGCAAACAGCAGCTCACGGACAAAGTGGTTTAGGGTCTTAGTGTGGGCCTTCAGCCTCCTTAGGCTGAGGAGGCTTCCATTGGTACGATACCGGATGCAGATGCCGTTTCCTTCATCGAGATCTGCCATGGCCCTTTGGAGCATCATGCTGAAGAAGATTGTAAATAGAGTTGGTGCGAGAACACAACCTTGTTTCACACCATTGGTTATTTGAAAGGACTCAGAGAGAGCATCACCATATCTGACTTGGCCGCGCTGATCCTCATGTAACAAGGTGATCATTTTGAGGAATTTGGGAGGACATCTTAATCTTTCCAAGATCTGCCACAGGTCTTTTCTGCTCACAGTGTCAAAGGCTTTGGTGAGGTAAATGAAAGTTACATAGAGTCCTTTTTTCTGTTCCCTACACTTCTCTTTCAGTTGTCTGAGAACAAATACCATGTCTGCCGTACTCCTATTGGCTCTGAAACCACATGGACTTTCGGGCAGAAGTTCTTCTGCGATACTGGGTACTAATCTGTTCAAGAGTATTCTTGCAAGGATTTTACCAGCAATGGAGAGCAAATACCTTGGTAGTTCGAGCAGTCTGATTTTTCTCCTTTCTTCTTGTACATGGTGATGATGACTGCATCACAGAGATCTGGTGGTAGTACACCTTGTTCCCAGCAACGCACAAAGAGCTTGTGGAATTTAGCATGGAGTGCTTGGTCTCCATGCTTTCAGACTTTGGGTGGAATTAGAACATTCCACAGGGCTGCTCTTTCTGCAACTATTCCATCCCTCTGGAAATCAAAGAGTTTAAGCTGCATGCACAGGAAAGACAGCTAGTCTTGTACATGGATGCAAGGCAGGTTAGTATGGTGCAAGAAGTTTAACACGTGTTGTGTGAAAGGCACTCAAGAGATCTGAAGCCACTCCAAACTTACAAAACTGTACTTCACTGCATGCAATTATTTGCCTTGCAGTGAATAAGTCCCTGAGAGGTCCTTTCAAGACAGTTATTTTACCCAAAATATTCAGAAGACCCTGGTGCATGTGTTCTGAATACAAAAAAATTTTTATGAACTTCTTTAAAAAGGCAATTAAAAAATAGGAGTGGATCTTGAAAATAATACTTGAGGTCAGCATAGTAATATCCCATTCAGGAGAACAATGAAGATTAGTTTTGCTAATTGCATTTTTAAAGCTTAATGGCAACTTAAAATAGGGTGAAAATATGTCAAACTGGTTACTCTAAGTTATAAGGGATGTGCAAGTTGATACTTTCTCTCTGATCTGTCCTCATCAAAACCAAAGTATTTCATTTAACAAGTAACATTCCTTCCTGTTTACTCAGTTTAACACTTTACTGAGCAAGCTCCATTTCCAAAAAGGGCTGAGGAAAACACAAACATCAAACACAGCAAGGAAACCAAAGACACTCTAAGACAAGTGCTTTGGTTCAAGAGCTGAAATATCATCAATGCTTTTAAAATGAAAAGAGTGAGGTCTCTCAATGACATTCTTCAACACTTCAAACAGCAGAACTTGAAAAGTGCCAAAGAAGAAAGTATCACATGTGCCTTCCCTCTCATACGCGTTCCTTCAAGCAGATCTCAAAAATTCTTCTGCTCCTGTAACAAGCACTTCTTTAGGTAAGCTAAATACAGTCGATCTGTCTTTATGGAGAGACAGGTAAAACCATCTAGACTGTGCACTGGCTACCATACATATTCTGTTTATACAGACTGCAAAATTGTCAAGGAAGTGTAGGAAACAACTAGTTCTGGTTTCTTACAGCAGATTAGCTGAAAAACAGGTCAGATACTAAACAAAAAGAAAATAAACCTTGCACTGCTAGGTGTGGAAATGTATGCCCTCAGGCATGAGGCTTCATAAAATAGAGTGCTGAAATCATTCCTATTACTAAAGGGGAAAATAATCACTTTGACTGTAACCAAACAACAGCACTGGCACTGGCACACGCAAGAGCAAAGTGCAGCCTTTTGCAGGTGCACCACACACAGAGGAAGACTGGCTTTAGAAGATCAAATTCTCACCCATTTCTACTGCCACAATAAAACAAGACAGGGATAGACACAGATATAGCATTCTGAGAAAGTTTGTAAGATCACTCTTGCACACAGCAGATTTTTTCACTGAGGCAAGAAAGAGGAGAGAAACACGAAGCCATCCCTTGAAAATTTAATTTATCCTCTCTCCTTGTTTCCTCCTTCACGCTAAGATAAGTTTCTTCTCTCTGATGATGACTGGAAAAAATACAGTGCTGTTTGAAAATAGTACACAAGCAAGAACAAAGCGTTAAGGTCAAGCTGGCACATACTCTGAAACTATCCAGACACCTTAAGATGACAATCAAAGCAGTCTATAACATCTAGATATTTTGTTACTATCATTGATACAAGTTAGAGAAGCTAAGGATCCATACACTAGACTAGCCACAGACAGCCACAGTGCGGCAAGACATCCTGCACACACTTTCCTTCAGAGGAAAGGTGGGAGAGGAAAAATAGCAGCTGCAACTTACACACAGATGCAATCAAGCATCAAAACAAAAGCTGTTCTTCTAGGTCATCCCTACACAGTACAACTAATTGTCTCCCTGTGGCACTGCTGCAAACCATGAGACACAGCACCACAAGGGTTACTGTCAGACTGGCTTTCATGGCAGAGGTGCTGTGCTCGCAGAGCTGCCGGTGGCTAACACCTGAGGACAGCAGGCCATACACTGTAAACCTTAAAAGCCACTGCAAAGCAGAATTTTATTTACTGAGTCACTCATCTGCTAAGTCAGTCAGGGCCAGACACTGGCAAGAAACTTTCAAGTCAAATTAATACTGAGAAGCACTTTATTAACAAAGCATTGGCTTGAGGTGTGTAAACCATTCTGTGCCAGTAAGAACAAGACTCAGTGGTGCTTATAACAAAATTCCAATCATACGGACATTTCTGAAGGAAACCATTTAGGAAACTATAGCTCTAGCAGAGTTTTTCATCAGTTACAGATATCCCTTAAGACATCCTGGAATAATGTAAGTACTGTTTGAGAAGAAATTGCTTTCCTTTCTATTCCAGCACAGTATGAGTGAACTAGATTAAGTTCTTCTATGAGATGCTAGATAGAAACAGAATTAAACTGTGTAAAGTTGATACCTTGAAGTCCAGTTTTCTTTCAGCCAGTCTAAATAGATGCTTCAGAAGGAAAGAAAAACTGTTTGAAAACAGTTTCAGTACCATGAAAACCAGTAGACCACTTTTAGAGAATTGAGATAGTTATGGATCAACATAAAATCCCAATTAAAAGAAAGACTCCTTCTTATTCATATATTTCTCTGCTGAAGAGTTCATCAACAGCAAGTACTTGGTAGCGTTAGGGGATTGATGACGTTTATCACAACTGCCCTGCAGAACCCTTTCCTAAAGAGAGAAGAACAGACTTGCTTGCCCACCTGTTACTGCATCATTACAGTATCACTGAAATAATCCAGCTGACTGATAGGATGTCCTCTGCCAATAATCAAAGGCAACTGCCAGCACCTTGGAACTGCAAGACAAACTGAAGGATGCTTTAGGTGACATGTCCATTTCTCTTAGTACTGAAAGCAAAAGGAAAAAACCCAGACACTTCTACGCAGGCAAGATGCTTTCTGTCAGCTTAGAGACAGCTTAAACACATTCATACAAAATGTCTTGAGAAGAACCTTGTGCAGACATGGCTATCCCTCTCTGCAATATGGATCAATACTAACCATCTTCAAAATGAGAATACAGGCTGGCACAAACATAGGGTAGGAAAAAAACCACATGATGACGCGCCTTTGTTAAACAGTGTCTAAAAATATACTGAAAGCTGCTTTGCTACTTTATTTGTAACATCTGCTTTTTGAAGTGAATTCTTTGCCATAATATCAGGATCTGAAGAAGTTGCTCACAGAAAACCAGAATTAAAATAGAGGATTAATCTTCATTTATCCTTGGTCAAGAATGATGAAGAATACTTATTACTATTAGCTTAAAGTCATGGTCTATCTTGAATCATCCACTGAATCACATCCTAAAATACAAAATAATCAGCTTTCTGATGAATGT
Source organism: Formicarius rufipectus (assembly GCA_013399695.1). Taxonomy (NCBI): domain Eukaryota; kingdom Metazoa; phylum Chordata; class Aves; order Passeriformes; family Formicariidae; genus Formicarius; species Formicarius rufipectus. The sequence continues at coordinate 1,684,412 of VXAU01005789.1, read as the reverse complement.
TACCACAACCTCTCAGCACTTGCTGAAGAACCCAGGGGTTGTTAGCAGGCTAGGTGAAAGGAATATCTACCTCTGAATTCCTTTCCACAAGTAAGTTTAGGGAGAAGGGGAGAGAGAAAGGAAAGAATGGCAACACTGCATAGAGATAAAATATATATATATATAAAAATTTAAAAAAGACTAGCTAAATACAGATTAGGAGCTCTGTCTTTTGCCTTCAGAGTCCCTCTCCAAGTGGTGACTTTAAAACTTTATTCAATTCCAGAGTACACCAAGATATGGTCATAGTGAATGAGGATGTGGCCTCAGTAGAGCTAAAGAACCTGCTTGCCACCTGCAGAAGATGCATAAAACACACATTTTTAACCCAGGAACAAGTTGACCATACACTTAAAGCAGAGACATTTGCTTTGTTCACAATGCATGTAACTGTAAATAAGAGTGCTGGCTTAAGGGTGAATATTAGCAGAAATCTCCAAGTACTCATTCAACCCTTGCTCAACAGTCAATAACTCTGACCAGATGTTACTTAAACTAAATTGAATGCTAAAACTAATCTCAGATTTCTACAAGATTTACATTAAAGACAAGAAAAATGATACATGGATATACGGACGGCACTATTCTGTCGCTAAATAGCAAGAATTCACAGCATCTGAGGATGACTGAGGTTGGAAGACACCTCCAGAGACCATGTGGTCCAACAACCCTGCTCCAAGCAAGAGGAACTAGAGCAGGCTGCCCAGGATCTCACCCAGCCAGCTCTCTGGGGACAGCAGAAGACTATCTAGAGAACATGTGCAGACCAACAGGCACTACTGGCACTTACTGAAGACTAATGCAGATGAAACACATGTAGAACTAGAAGCAGAAAATACAGAGTCAGCTACTCAAAGAAATTTAACTCTACTCCCAACACCTTTAATTATACAGTTATTCACTCCTCTGCTTCTTAAGTACACAGAGGGCATGGCACCGTCTTGCTGTGCAGCTATGCAGTATCTACACAATCTTCCTGCTTGACAGCCAAAACTTGCTTTGAAGAAGAATATTTTAGGCTTTCCAAAGTATTCATGCATTGGCAAATTTACTTTCAAAGTACTTCTATTATGGAAATCTATTTTATGACAGCACATATTGCAAAGAACAGAAAACTGCAGCAACTGTTTTGAATTATGTTAATGTTGGAGTTTTTTTAATATTCAAGCTCCCAAATTCCGTGAAATGTTAAGGCTATCAGAACAGTAAATAATCAAGAGAGGACAGTCACAATGTACCATCTAGAATATTGGATCAAAACTGGCCCTTTCAGTCAAATGCAATGTAAAACCACAAAATAACAATGTATGTCATACCCAAAACTGGGAAGCACAAAGTGTGGGAAAAAGGATCACCATCATCTTTGGGTGTTTAATTGGGAACAATTCCAGTAACTACACTGAGGAAGAATGACCAAAATTTAGTTCCTTCCCATTTATGTTTGTTTAAGTTATAAAGATCAAAGAGTGATTTGAAGAACAGGAAAAGCACATGCTGTGATAGCTAAGAATTCTTTACAATCTTGCTTGTTGCTATGACTTATTTCTCAAAGGACAAACCAGTTTTCCTGTTGCCACAAACAACAAAATGGTAGAGACTATTTAGATGGAAGGCAAAACCCAATCCATATCATGGGGACAGTGGTTCTTGTCCATTCTGTACCAAACAGCTACATTGCAGCACAGTGCAAATTTCACAGAATCAGAGTATGTCAAGCTGGAAGGGACCCACAAGGACCATTGAGTCCAACTCTCAGTCCTGCACAGGACCATCCCCAAGAGTCACACCATGTGCCTGAAAGTATCATCCAAATGCTTCTTCAACTCTGTCAGGCTTGATGTCGTGACCACATTTGAAAGATGGGGAGCCATTTGAAAGATTATGACAATGGAATTCAACGTTTGTTGCCCAAAACAGGTAAAGAAAATGGTTGACAAAAAAAGAAAATCACTGATTAATTGCGAGGTTGGAAGCAGGACATTTTTCATCTATGGGATGACCCAAAGCTCAGATGAAAGCACATAGATGAGCCTCTGTTCCCCAAAAGACGATATCTTGAAGTTCTCTACCCTTTCCAATCTCCTCCTCCTTCCTCTCCAGGTTCACCTGGGAAAACTCAAGTAAATTCTTGAAAGGCAGTACCCTACACCTGTCAGTCTTGGAAATTATTCTCTCAGGTACCTAATCACCCGCATTAAGACAGAAAGCACCTTTTTGCAGCTTTGTTGGTTGGTGTTTTGAGGAGGTTTTGGTTGGGTTTGGGGGGAGGATGGGTTGGTTTTGTTGTTGGTTTTGTGTGTTTGTTTGGGGTTTTTTGTTTGTTGGTTTGGTTTTTAATTCCACCAGGTGTTATAAAAGCAAAAGGTCCCCTACTTCTGTCTTTCTTTAAGACCAGCCCCAGCATTAGAGCCTTGACTAATACACAGCATTTTTCATTCCACTGTGGTAAAGAGAGTGTAATTAAATGGTAGAAAGAAAACCAGGAGTGTGGCTGGAAGCTGGAGCCCAGGAAAATCAGAATTTGAGATAAGGTACATTTAAAAGATAAGGAACAACTTATTCACATAATTATATGTGGGAAAATATGGGAGGACCTGAAAGCTGTTGTTGTTTTCAGATCTTGGTTGCCTTTGCAAAAGTTTTATCGAGATAAACCAAGCTATTTGGCTCAGGTGAGCTGCATTCAAGATTCATCTACAGTCAAAAGGGATTTCCCATCTACTTTTTGTGAAAGAAGCACAATTTACAACTCCAGATAATATGAGACTATAGTAAAGAAATTCTGTTTATGCATACACAATTTGAGTGGAATCATCCCAATCACACACGAGTCATCAGTGGGGTGGGAACTTGCAGAAACTCATGCAACACGTCCTGAAGCAACAGAGCAACTGATAACATCACTGATCAGAGCAGCTACTAAAATCTGCCACTATGCATTCTACCATACATTTGCTGACACCAATGTCAAATTCAGCACTCTCCCTCCAGAGCCTGGAGCAGAGATCAAATGCTCAAAAATGTTGCCACCCACAACGTTGCACTATTAGCCTGACGTCCTCACTCCCTCCAATTTCTCTCAGAATCCTGACACTTCACTTTTGACAAAGTTACTGTCTTTAGTCACTCTTTATCAGATCATAAACTAAACTGTGCAGGGAAAACAGCACACAATTTATTAATCAAATTTTAATTTTTTTTTATTTACAAGACAGAGTTGAGAGGAGGAGGAAGAATGCCCCAGATTTGGCAGGGATAGAGAATGGCCCACAGCTGGAATGGTTAAGGATCTTCTGCCCCCTTCTTTACTGCCATTCAAATCAAACTCGAAAGTGGTATCAGTGATCCTGAGCTTAAGCTAATGAACCTGTTTCTCTATAGAAAAGTTAATGCTAGCCCTTAACCCCTGAAGTTAGGTTAAAGGTTATAGAGGAGCTATAATGCAGACATATACCAATATTTATTCACTGATAAATCTGGTTACCATTTCTTCTTGTAACTTTTAAACAAGGCAAAAGTCCAAACAACCCAACATTAACACGAGATACCAAATTTCTAGAATAAGTCCATTCATAATATATGGAAGTATTCTTATAAGTAGTTATAAGCTCCAAATATGAAAAGTGGTTAGTTTGCTCTACTCAAACCAGCTACATGCTTTCTCACAGTGGGAGAATAAAGTTCCCCTTGCCTTTGCCCTTCACTGGTTGCTGCCATGCTCATTTTCCACCAGCTGTTAAACTATTCAGACCCCTGTGGGAGGCAAATCAGCTTGGCAAGCCAGGAGACATTGAACTCAGAACAAGAAGCACAGGGTTTTATGCTGGCCCAGCTCTGGTGCTCATCAACAGAAGGGAGAGGCCAGGAACATGTAACCAGGAGAAACTGTATAGAGAAGCAGCAGCTTGAGTTAAGTCAGGGAGAAAGGACCTCCTCCACACTACAGGAGTAAGGCGTTAGACCAGCCTTAGTTACTTGTGAAATCACACTGACGACACTTGCATTTTCTATTCCAGATGACAAGTCAGTTGGAATACAAGCAGCAGACCTACATCATCATTTATATTGTTATAACACCCCTATCAGAAGAAACAAAGCTGTCAGTCAAAAATAAGGCAACACATCTTAGTACTGTCACAGTCTTTGCTCTTCATTCAGAAAAATGTCTGTCGTTAGTAAACCTGTTCTGTAAATATGATAGCAAATGCAATAGGAGGAAAACAAACATGACAACAAATTAAGAGGGTGCTTCATTTCCACTTTAATGGATGTGCAAAAAGGCATGTCACATGGTCTGCAAAGATCTCCTAGGAAAGCTTTGCATATACAAATTGCACTACAAACCATATGCATAAAAAACCCAAACAAATTTGGTAAACACCTTCTAAGTAGGGCATGAGTCCTAAGAGGTTTAGAAATCCCTTATTTACTCGGAGGATAAGCTTTAACCATACATTTGGTCTTATATTTCACAAGGCAGTGAAACGGATGAAAACTGATGAGATGCTTCTATTTTTATGTCCTCTTTATATTAAGATAAGGAAGCAGCACAGAAGGTCACAAACAAAATTAGATAAGTAAAATAATTCATGACCCTTTGGGTTTGGTACTGTGCTCTTAACTCCTCTCTGTTCCCTTATTCTGCCAGGCTAATTGTGAGGAAAGGCATAATAGGAAACTGCAGAAAAAGTGTTGAGAGGAAAGACAGAGAAGAGATCACATGCAAAACAAACCAAACACAAATGGGATAGCAAAAATTCACTCGGTAAGAAAGCAGTGTGTTACAATGTTAGTGTATTTCCATCAGCAAACTTGTGAGCAAAGTTCTATTTTCACATCCATGTCACAATGCTCTTGGGAGCATACAGATCCATGAACTTCCCAGGCATACATTCTCTCCCCACAGTAATGCAGTATTTCACATTGGCTAAGGTTTCTACAGAACTACATCATTCTACCTCATCTGAACTATAAAAACTCGCCTCCACAGTGCTTTTCCAGACAGAACCATACAGCTCACGGAACTTGAACAAGGTCACGTTCCCACTGCAGCATTCAACAATAAATGGCCGGAAACACCCATGGAAATTCACAGATCCTTCATTTTATCCATTCAGCTTGCTACTGAACCGGGCTCAGATTTCCTCACTGTGTTCCCAAAGGAAGGAAAGAAAACATGAGAGCACTGATGTCCTGAAAATGCCCTGTGCAGACACAATCTTCATACTGAAGTCCATTCTCGCTGCTTTCTTTGAGATGCTACTGTTTCATCAAAAAGACATAACTTGCAATCGGCTTTGCAAAGTAATTGTTAGCTTCCAAAATTATCACTCAAATATTGTAAAATTCCAAACGCCATGAGAATCCCAATTCCTAATGTGTGGCAGGGTACTTTAAAGCTGTGGCAGAGAGGCTTCAAAACACAATCCTCAAAATCCCAAACACTTCAATAAAACACATGAATCATCTGTATGACCAAAACGTTATGATAAATTTACTGAAAAAAAAACACCATAAGTCTTATTTTCAATATTTGAGAAGAGCAACTTTAAAGATCTCTGAAAAAAAAAAAAAGGGCTTTCAATTATATGTGATCATTAGCAAAGTGCTGCAGTCATCACTAGTTATTTTGAGGACTGCTACACTAAACTGTGATTTTGAGAAAACCTCTCTCTTATGAAAAGCTGCAATTCACATGTAACTGTGTTTTTGATGCCAATGAAATTTTCCAAGACAAAGTTGTACACGGTTCTCCTACAGATTAAGGCCTTTATTAAAGCAGCCCATTCAGACTGGCTTAAAATATAAAAGAATCCTATAACAAATGTTTCTCAATTCTGGGCATATTTTAAAATAAATTCTCATTAATTTCAGATATTCAACATTTACTATTTCACCTCTTCTAATACTCAGTGGACAAGTAGTTTTGTTCTCAAAGCTTTCCCTAACTCTCAAAACCATACTTCATCCGCATGCTGCTCATTTACAATGTTAGACAAACTTCAACAAACAAGCAAAGTTTATTCAGATCATTTCTAAGGACTGTTGTGGTTCAAGTCCAGCTGGAAATTAAGTACCACACTGTGGCTCACTCAACGCTCCCCTTCTTCCCCTCACCCCCATGGAATGGGGAGCAGAGTCAAAGCAAAACCTGTATGTTGAGATAAGAACAGTCTAATAATCGAAAATACAGTAAAACACAGTAATAATGGTAAATTATAATAATATTGAAAATGGAAAGTGGAAAATAAGTGATGCATAATGCAATTGTTCCATCACCTCTTGACTGATGCCAGACTACCATTCCCAAATCCAGACCAGCCCCCCTTCCAGGCAACTTCCCTCAGTTTATATACTGTGTATGACATTCTACCATGTGGAATAACCCTTTGGTCAGGTCAGGTCACCTGTACAGCTCTGCTTCCTCCCAGTTTCTTTTGCATGCCTCCTCACTGGTGGAGCTTGAGACAAGGAAAGAGCCCTTGACTTAGGATAAACACGACTTAGCAAAAACCAAAACACCAGTATGTTATCAACAGCACTCTCACTCTGAATCCAAAACACAGCACTGCAACAGCTAGTAAAAAGAAATTAACTATACCCCAGCTGAAACCAGAACAGAACCTAAAAATGTCAGTTAAACCAGCTGGGAACACTCACCAAGTTTTCCCTAATGAAAGTGCTCAAAGAGTTTATTTCTAGAAACTTGGGGTTGCAACCAAAGAGCCTACAGCCTAGCCAAGGACACGTCAGGGACCTTCAGGGCAGCATGACAATTTCTATGTCAGCTGCCAGTTTTTGAAAATCCTGCTATACTGGGTATAAATGGCAAGGTGCTGGCAGAGGAAAAGCCGCAGGAGTAGCTCGGGTGGGAAAAAGGACGCTGTTGCCCTGTCCCAGGCTCAGCTGGGGCCAACAGAACCACAGCAACATAGAGCTGAGCCCCTCAGCAAAGCTGACAGCACCTCTGAGAAAGTACTTTTAGGAAAAGGCTGAAAATGCCACAAAACAGAACAAATGGAGTGAGAAACAACAAAGGGAACAACACCAAGGTCAGAGGAGGTGCTCTACAGTGCCAAAGGAGGAATCCAAGGGAGGTGCCAGGGAGGGCCCAAGCCAGAGCAGGTGGGTATGCCCTGAAGAAACTGTGGCACACAGAGAGCATGTGCCAGAAAAGATTATTTTTGCTGAAGGACTGCAGTCAGTAGGGAGCTCATGCCAGAGTAGAGTCAAAACATGAGAAAGAAGGAGCAGCAGAAAGAAGCCACCTCACACCAGCTGTAGCCCCTTTGCCCCCTGCACCACGTGGGGAGGGGCATGGATGTCTGGGGCACAGGAGTGAAGTTCAGCTTGGGAAAGGGGGGAGGAAAAGTGTTCCTTTCATGCCTGTCTTTCTTAGTATCTGACTTGATTTTAAATGGCAGCAAATTAAATTCATTTACACCAAGTCAAGCCTGTTTTGTCCAGAACAATAATTAGCAAGTGGTGTCCCTGTCTTTCTTTGAAGCTACAAGTCTTACCCCATTCTCTGTTCTTGCCCCACTTAAGGGAGGGGAGAGAGACGGAGCAGCTGGGTGGGCATGTGCTCTTAGCCAAGGCAAACTCACCTCCTGCCACATAACAGTTTTGACCCAATCTTTCACAGGAATGCTGATGAAGCAAGAGCTCAAACCCATGAATCTCATTACTGCTGCTGAGCCCCAGTTCTGAAGGAGAGAAATATAAAACTAACTGGCTAAGTGCCTAACAAATGTGTTAGGTTAAAGACCCTTCTTTCATCCATCTACCTGTCTGTCTGTCTATCTATCCATCCATCCATCCTTTGTGAAAAGCAATGCAAGTCACAGACTGACACAGAACACACACTTCCTATGAAGCAAATTGATACTATTGCAGAATAGCAAAGGCAGTGACCAAACCATAAATACTTCTCTCTTAATCTTAAGGCTCAGCAAGCTCACAAAGCCTTTCAAATGCAATCCATCCAGAAATTGTTCTAGTGGCAATTTTGTGCATTCAAGATTCTATATAAACTGTCATTCAGATTTGATCCACTGCCAGGTTTTACACAGATTCCTACTTTTATGAGGGAGTAGATAGGATTCATCAGCAGAACTAAACAGAATAAACAATACAATAATCAAGTCTACTCAAAATACTGTACCCTCTCAACTGCTGTATTTCTTCAGAAGTGTATACACTACTGCTCTCTGCATGCAATCAGACCTTCATCCTGGGAGCTGTCATTGCTATTTATTCCTTCATGTAATTTGGGTTGTGAGCTTCAAGGGATGGGAACTTGCTGTTAGGAAATTCTGTATCTATGCAACACAGCCCAAATAATAATTCAGACCGTCAATATTTTGTCAAATTCTCTAATCTCCAGTTCCAAAGAGGAGGTGTAATTAAGTCGTGGTAAAGTAACAATCTATTCTTCCAAGGATTCCTTCCCATCTAAGTTCAAAGAGCTCCCATCTTCCCTTTCTCCACCCCTCTCATGCTTTTAAATTATTCCTATGACATATTGTTACACATTCAGACAAAAACCAGACATTTTGTTATCCATTCCCAAGTCAACTTGTAGAACTGAACGTTACAACAGGAAGATGCAGCAAAGTTCAGAGTACTTTTTCTTCAGCTAGTAGCTTCAGATGTACTCCATCAGAGTGCCTTTAAGTCCATATCTCTCTTCATGGATGGAACAGAGGCACTGTCTTTCCTTTGTAGTCTTACTAGCTGATAACCTTGACCTGCAACCTGTTAGCTACACCAGGATTTACAACACAAGCTTCTAGGTGAAGGAATTTCAATAAATTACTCTCTTCCTGTGTTACTCCACCACAGAAGAAGAGTCCAGTGCAATCACTTAGCTTACTCACTGTTGATGTTCTCAGCTAACTAGACTTGGAAGCCATGACATTGATTTAACCATTCGTGTGCTGTCAAAAAGAGATAAAATCTACATATGATACTCTCTCTCCCATGTTTTAAAGATCAGGAAATGCTTCAATAATTTGCATTTTGATTGGTACAGAATCTAGAAGATGTCTTAATAGGAAAATCACTGAAGTGTAAACTTATGCATAATCTTCTCTGATATGCTTCAGTTAGGTAAAAAGTACACAGGTTGGAGAAATTCACGTCAAACTGTCAGTAACATCTCCTGCCTAGCTCTCCCTACCTGTCTGAAATACCTTAGTACATCTTAAAACTATGAAGATCATGCTTCCCAACCAGACAGACAAAACCCATTTGTTTTGCTTGAAGTCATCTCTACCTAGTCCACAGTCTGTCACTCAACGATGCATGTCCTGAAACTAAACACAGTACCTTCTCACTTATGTTTATTTTTAGTTAGCATAACACCAGAGTCAGGATCACCACCCAGTTGTTCTTAAGGCCAGTGTATGTAAGGTTATCTATTGCCCAGCCATCAATTCTTAACTTCTCTGTCTCTTCTTTGAGTCGGGCTTTTTCTCTTCTATTTGTTTTTTCTACAGACCTGCATCGTTCAGTTTTCTTCCCTGTCTAAGCGTGCAGAGCTATCACAGCCTTCACAACAAACTCCCACTGATGTCACCCTCGTCCCCTCTCTGTTAACTCAGCACCTCTGAATTCACCCCAAGTTCTGTCTTTGCAGACTCGTCTGCTCTCTGAATACACCTCGAGGTCCACCTCAAGCAGATGACCGAGCCCGGAGAGGCCGACACTCTCCCCGTACCTTTCCCCACACACGGAACGAAGCTTCCATGGCAAAGAAAACTTCTCTGCATCTCCCTTGCTCATGCACTTCCATGCCCCAGAACGAAGCGCTGCTTTTCACCTCCTTCAGAAAAACACTTAGAATTTTCCGATATGAGAGACCAAGCAAACGACTCGCAGTTTTTAAAAGAAAACAAACGGAGCAGCACCACACTGCTGAGGCACGCTTGTCAGAGGGCGGACGGCAGCACCCCTCCGCCACGCTGCGCGCAGATGCGCGGGCGGCGCAGGCAGGAGGACACCCCGGGCCGTGCGCCCGCTGTCAGCGTGTGTGCCCGCAGAGCTGCGGCGCCGGCGATGCACAGCGGGCTGCCGGCCACCCCGGGCCATGCCTCGCCCGGGCCG
>VXAU01005789.1:1587790-1670856 GCA_013399695.1 Formicarius rufipectus | reverse complement strand
CCCCAGCATTTCTTTCATCCTTTCCTTCTTCCTGGGCTTTATCTCCTCTCCCCCAGAGGTTCAGGGAGACAGAAATGGGGGTGCAGCCAGTTCATCACAGGTAGTTTCTGCCACTGCTCAGGGAGAGGAGTCCTTCACCTGCTCCAGTGCAGGGTCCCTGCATGGGAGACAGTTCTCCACAAACTTCTCCAGCACAACTCCTTCCCATGGGCTACAGTTCTTCACAGACTGCTCCAGTATGAGTCCTTTCCATGGGATGTAATGCTTCAAGAACAGACTGCTCAAAGCATGGGAACCACACAGGATCACAAGTTCTGCCAGCAAACCTGCTGTAATGTGGGCTCACCTCTCCATGCATCTGCAGGTCGCTGCCTGGAGCCTGTTCCCATGGGTTCTTCAGCACAAATCCTTATTTACCGAATTTTTATCTTTCAAAAAAAAAATCAACATTTTAACATCTATTAAGATGCTAAATGTATTCTATTGCAAGTGATGAGGGATGTAATTCAAATACTACTTGTATTTTAAAGCAATTATAATCAACTCCTATTACTGTCAGCCATTTTCTCAAATGTGAAGTGCAAAAATTTTCAGGCCAAAACACACTTATGTGAGAATTCATTTCTCTACAGTGAAGAGAACAATTCATAAGCATTATAGAAGCAAACATTTTACTGGTATCTTAGTCTTTTCTTCCAGTTAGTACAACATTGTTAGTGAAAGGAGGTAACTGCAGAGTTCTCAGTTCCTACTGAAATCAGTGATGTCTGTGAAATTCAGAACAGACCACATAAAAATTGTTAGAGAAAATTTCACAGTGGCACTGGTCTCCTTTTTGAGAGTATCAAAATGCAATTTAAAGGGAAGTGAAACTGAACAGGACCCACGAAATTTACAGTTTGACAACATGCACATTATGAAACCTGCCACCCCTGCTCATAGCAAGGAATGCAGTCATATAAGAAGTGAAACAAGCTTTATCAAAATGTTTCAACATTTAAAGGTTTTGTACTTAGATGAATTTATTTGCTTGGAGATAACATTTTTACATCTGCAAAAGTACATTATTTCATAAACCATGAAGCCCTTACAGCTGTTTGAAAGTTAAAATCATCCACAGAACAATTCAAAAAAACCTAGGAATCTGAAAAGCTTTCTTCACAATGGACTTTTGGTTTTGCAGTTTGTTGCCTTCAAAGTGATTGAGTTTATACTGTGCTTGTGAGATAATGAGAAATTGATAATGGAAGGTATGGCTGCACCATCAGGCAAATACTTATTTTTTCACTATTATATGAAATCTCAATGTTAATTCTTAGTCTTTAATAAATGACAGGGGCTAAAAGTCACTGAGATTGATCAGGATAATCTAAAGTTTAATTACTAATTATGCTGCAAAAGATAAAAAGTCAGACTCCAAAAGAGGTCCTTTCCAAGTCCATCCATGTGAAATGGGAACCAGCATTGCCAGTGAAAGGTCAAGGGTATCACTCAATTGGCCATATATATTAAAATTATATTCTGGCAGCTCAGTGTCTGGTAATATCCTCTGCACCACAAATACATTTATTTACACACACTGAAAGAAAAGAAAAAAAGCCAAGAACAAGGTACCTCCTAATTTGCTATCCTATATTAACATGTAGTAATGAACAGGAAACAAAATGGCAAGAAAAATGTTATAGTTTGCTGTTTCTCACATTTATTGTGCCAGTGTAAAACTTTTCAGCCTTGTTCAAAAATTTAAGGATATCAGCTAAATGCTTTAGCTGCTTTTAAGTTCAGGGGAAAGCCAAGGTAGGGTCTAATCGTGGGTATTTCATTGTGCAACCCTCATGGTAAGCCTCTTTCCTGCTGTATTTCAGACTCTTGTTCCACACTGTTAGGCTTGTAGGGAAGCAGGTGAAGAGGGTCTCTGCACACTAACAAAACTGATAGCTGAGCTAAATTCTGCATGTGGTCCAGACTGTAGCTTAATCTCTACCTTAAACTCACAACAGAAATCTTCCTAGACCAATTGAACCTTGGCGGCAGAAATATTTTCCTATTCTTTTTACTTATGTATGCAAAAAGTGCCCAGAATAGTATTCTGGATTTTAAAAAATAATAATTCTGTATTTTTAGAAAGATATAACCCTTTTGCACTTTAATTAGGCCTCTTTTCTGTTCTTTTCAACACAGAAAATAAGCCATGTACCTTTTCAAACTATTTCTTAAGGGTAAAAATAAGATACCTATTACATGTTAGGAAATTAAAAAACTAGATTATAGTAAATATGTACCTTTGTAAATCTGAATAGTCCCTTTATCTAGCAAAGCCATAGTGGCAGTTCTTCTCTCTGTAGAACAACTGTTTGATTTCATTACATTATTGCCTAAAATCATATTTAGAGCAGTTTTTATCTATGTAGAAATCACACAATTGCTGTTTCAAACTGCACCTCTGTGACTACTTAAGAGAAGACAAAGTGTTTCTCACATTGAATTTACTGAGTACAGCAGTGTTAGATCTCTTCTTCAGTTCCAAAGTTCAGGCCCCTTAAATAAATTTGATTGTTACACAGAACAAAAAAATTCTCATTTTCACTTTTTCTTCTTCCGCTCCCTCAAAATTCCTACCTACTCATTTGTAAAAAAAATATTTTTATTAATAAATACCAGAGATATTTCAATGCATCTGGGACAAAGATGGTTAAATCTGAAGCATCTACCATGTCAAACTATGTTTAAACATGTTGCTTGTTGCTGTCAATGAGCAATTAAACTACTTGCCAGCTCTGCTGCCTGACCACCAGAGGGAGTCAAAAACTACATATAATTTCTGAAAGTTTCTAAAACTGTAGGTAGCTTAAAACGTTAACAGAAAATACTGTATGTTGTGAGTACTATGACAAATGGTAAGAAAGTTGCTGAGGATAATGAAAAACTTCTATCAACATCATCAATTCATTACTATCCAGAGGCAAGAAAAATTTTGGTGACAGAGACAAAGGAGTGTTCAGCAACTATTTTTGTTCTGTGTTTGGAAAGAATGAAAATCATGTATTTTAAATAGATTTTTCAATGATGTTAATAACTGGAGAGAAGTCATTAAAAAATTTCAACAGATCCAGACATAGCATAAAAAATCCCCTAAGCAGAGTGGCCCCCTTGGGTGTCATCACATGGCTCTGAGCAGGCCATGGAGCACCAGGGGCATCCTGAGGACACTGGGCTCATGTCCATGTGCCAAAGGAAGGCAGGGGACAGCAGTAAAAAAGAGCCTGCTCAGCCTAATGTGACCCTAACAGAAAAACCAGAAAATTTGCATACAAGGTTACATTATGATGTTCCAAAAGAAAGATCCTTAGCATGGAGGGGAGAAGGAGACTTCCTAGGATCAGCCAGGAAAAACTACAAGAGACCTGTACTTCCACTGGTCAGAAACACTAAGCAGTGGAGCCAGCAAGAAGAGTGAGAGCTGCTGTTTCTGCACAGAAATATGAGTTCAGAGACCTGCTCAGTCAGCAGTCTCTCTCTGCCAAAATAACTAGCAAAATCAACACAATATCTGCCTCACATTTTGGAAATTAAACATCACATAAAGAAAACAGCATTTACAAATATAGTAACACAATAAATTGGAAAAGAATACAAAGTCGAGATCTGTGCCAAATAAATCTTTGGCTTTTTAAAAGCTATCGTGATAATTAAGTAATTGGTTAAATACCACAAAGAGGCAGTGGATTCTTTAAGTTTTGACGTATCCAAAACAAGACTGGATGTTTTCCAGGTAATGTAAATTTGTCAAACACAAGTTATTTGTTCCTCAGATGACTGATTTTTACATTTGATAAAGGATGGCAGACAGGAAATCCCAGACAAGTCCCTGCAATCCTTGCTGCATTGTGCAGTGGCAGCTACAAAACACCAGGCATCACCAAGAAGACTACTGAGGGCAAAGTAGCCAGCATCATTCTGGAGCGCTACATGCAATTTTGGTCCCATTACTTTGACTTAGAATGACATTTCTTACCTTCTTTCAGAACTCTGTTGTCTAACATTTGCTCTTGTTGGCCAAAAGAAACTCTGCTTGTGTCTTCTGAGAGTCTCCAGAGATCAATTTTTTTTTCCCTCTCCAAATGACTCTGCTACATCACAGCTCCTTTCTATGAAAAATTCAACTTGGTATTTGCAGGGAAGATTCAGATGGAAACACAGTTCATTTAAAATACAATAGCATGATCAAAGACATCTCCAAAAGGTCTAGCATTTGTCTGAAACCACAGAACAGATAATTTCCAGGCTACTTCACCATCCTGGGGATCATTCTACCTATCAACATAGGCAAGATAAGAATAGAACATGTGCTTTTTTTTGCTGCTCGATAAAAACTGAAGTAGAAAACAATAATGTTACTGTGACTACTGATGGCTGGGGATGGATGTGAACTTTATCTGTCCTCAGCTCACAAACAAAGCTCCTGGGGAATAACTGCCAGCTGTCAGCTTCTTAGTGCTCCTGCTGGATCCAAGTGGAGGCTCTTGAAAGTATCAAGTTCCACATCTGCAGGACAAAGCTGATTTCTCCTGCATGCTGCTGACATAATGCAACTTTAAAGCCTAAAAGACAAATCAGTCAGCCAGATCTGGCATAGCATAGCCTTCCTTCATATTTTTATTTTCTCTATATATTGGTAATTTGATTATAAAGTTCTTCTTGGGCAGAAATATCCATGCATTGCCTTTCAGGACAAGCAGAAAGTATATAGAAATCAAAGAGAGAAGAGGGTTAACATAAATAGAATGCTCAGGAAAGGAAGTGAACTAAGTATACAATAAGGGGAGTAAAATTAAATAATAGTAATTAAAAAGAAACACCCCCATCCCCCTGAAAAGCCCAAACAAAACCTGCATAACCTACTTAATCCAAAGGTATGCTAGAAGAATGTAAGATTATTTAGACATAAGGATTGCATTACACCACAGGACTTTAACATATAAGCATATTCACACATTTTCTTCAAAAAACAAGCTCTTGACCTTGCTGGAGATCAGTAATTGCTCAAATACTATCAGTCTGTATTAGAGACTTCTTCAGATACTTCTCCCTGCTGTCACAGAGGTCATACGTAATGCAACAGCCAATGAACTCCCTGGTTATTACCTATAAAACTGCCTTCACCCAAGAACCATCTGCCTAGTGTTCAGATATTCAGCTTGATTTTGTTCACATCCTCTGTGAGAAGAGTTCCCAGCACAACTCGAGAGCTGGAAGAACAATGGTCACTCAGAACACCAGCTACCACAGGGAATAGTCATGCTGCTGCTCTGCACCGTGCACAGCTCTGGCAAGAACCTCTCCCAAGGGAATCCAAGGCTGACTTGTTAATAAAGACATGATGTACCTCTCCAGATTGTTTTGCATTAACTTTGAAGCCACCACAGTGGTTAACCACACAAATTAGGGCAACAGCAACAAAAAAAATTCTCATCCTATTTCTGAACACCATGGCCTGGGGAAGAAATCAGGCTGCTGAAGATCAAAACCTTCATTACAGTTATTCCAACACAGCTGAAGAATAGATTTGCTGAATGCTGATCACACCCTGGTAGTTAGCAAGACCTGCAAGTAAGGGGAACTATGTCCAAGAGAGAAGTCCAATGAAAGATTTTCATAAACCTGTGGCTCTAACACGACTGGATATAACAGCATGGTTAGGCTTTAACAGCTCTATAAACAGGAGTATTCAGCTGACATCTGATTCCACAAATCTTCCCCAAGTCCTGAGCAGTCTTCTAGAACACAACTTTCTTGTCAGCACTGCATTCACAAAATGATCCTCTCTTCTCCTGCTTTTCCAGTCCCATTCAGAATCATAGATTGTTAAGGGTTTGAAAATGATCACCTAGTCCCAGCGCCCCTTACCAGGGGTTGGGACACCTACCAGTAGACCAGGTTGCTCAAGGCCTTATCCAACCTGTCCATGAGCACTAACACGGTTGGGACATCCACGACCTCGCTGGGCAACCTGTTCCTCTGCCTTACCACCCTCACAGTAAAGAACGTCTTCCTAATATCTAGCCTAAATTTTGCCTCTTTCAACCCATTCATCACTCTCCTATCACTACAGTTCCTGACAGAGTCCCTCTGACTTCCTAGTAGGCTCTCTTCAGACACTGGAAGGTTCCTATGAGTCTCTATACAACCTCCACTCGTGCAGACTGAACAGACCCAGTTTTCTCAGCCTGCCTTCACAGGGGAGGTGCTCCAGTCCTCTTATCAACTTCACAAACCTCCTCTAGACTCGCTCCAACAGAACCCTATCCTCATTCTCTTTCTGAGCATTAGGCAAAATAAAGCATTTCAATTACTTCTCTTGCTATTTTGGTAAACTTCTGCCACAAGGTTTTGCACTTTGTTGATGTGACAAAGAATTTTAAAGAAGTGCATATTTGTCAGAAAGCAAATTTCACTCTGATTTGTTGGTAACTGGCATATATAAGTTAAGGAAATTAATGTCCATGTTACCACCTTCGCCATTTGAAAATGGCAGTTTCCAAGAAAAAAAGTTGTCAGGGTAATCTCTGGGGTTTTTATTCTAAAAGATATTAAATCACATGTGGAGACCATTGTTTCTTTAAAAGCAATGGTGTGCAACCAAAATGTCCTGTAAATTACAGTGTAGCAAAGCACTCAGCATTCCCTTCTTCACATTTCTTTCCCTCTCCCCACTCCCTGCCCACACTGACACAAGTAATAGCACGCCCTGTTCCATTTACTGCAAATTAACACAGCCTGCTGCTTTATAAGCAGCTGTCAGAATCTGTCACCAATTCATTTTTCACCTTTACAGCTTCAAAGGTGACAGTAGAAATGATGTCTTGTACTGCGACTTTAGCAGAAGTTTTTCTCTAACAAGAAGCAATTTTGCAGGTTTCCTTCTCTACAAGTGAAAGATCAGTAAAGACACCTGTAAGCATCAAATCTGGTGCAGAAGCATCTTAGTAAGACTGTCAAGGTTGAAAGCCAATGCCAAGTTTTTATTCACTTCTGCAATCCAGATGTAGGTTAAGATTAAAGGCCTGTTCTTACTTTGGTCTTGAAGTAGATCTCAAGTTTTCCTTTTAATCCGACAGCTTTAAAATTGAACGAAGTGACCTGTCATGTCTGCATACCAATGGGACTGACATTAAGCAGAACAGGATTAACACTTGAACTTAAACACAACAGGAATACAGCACCTTGAGCTCTCATTTCTACCACCCTTTTAGAATGAACCCTTCACCAGAGTGGGATGCTGTTCCCTCAAGTAGGCAGAGCTTCAACAGAGTAACTATTAGGTACACCTGTGTTATTTATTTAAAGGATGAGATCTCATTAAGGAGACATCCCAGAAAAGCTTTGAGATATTTGCTGCTTTTGTGAATTAATTTAGTTTCTCTTCTCTACTGTGTATTGATTTTAAAGGAAAAAAATGCATGTGTACTGTTACTAATGAGTCAGCTTCTACAGACAATATGCTGACACTATCTCCTAGTCAACTCTGGCAGCATAACTTAGAGACCATTTTGGGCATTGTTACTTCTTTGCAGCATTGTCTTTAAAAACAATTTCCTTCCTCTCTTCTCAGTTTGAATGAACTGCAAAGGCTTTACACTCGGAAACTTTTTTAGCATAGCTGAATGTGTCACACAAAATCACAACCGTAACTTTGGTAAAATGTACTCAATTAGATATAGTTGTATCAGCAAATATCAGAAATATGTATTTATATTTTGAACTGGTTACGTCTCCAAGTTGACTTCTTTTGATTATTAACAAGGCCCAATCTTAAATCTGTCAATTTTCTCCTACTTATGAAAATAAACCTTTGGTCAAAATCATGCTAGGACAACTACATACTTCCAAAAAAAGGCCCCATGAAAAATCAGATGAACATAAATGAGATGCCAATTTTAAGATTTGATGATGGATTTGTCAACAAATATCTTTGTATTAAGAAAACTATAAAATATTTGCATTCAGTCTGCAGTTTAACCTGATTAGGTTCTGTTTTTCTTTCCTATTGGCATTTCAAATAAACTGCATGAACTTTGTGAATACAGGGAGATTGGTTGCCAATTTTTGAAAGCAATTTTATGTGTGAACAGTACGAATTCCTTTCTAACACTGATTAAGACTATTAGTCAGACCGGCCCATAACATCTCCTCTATCTGAACACTTAAAATTGTTTTCCTGGCAGTTGAAGACTTCCATTTCTATCACACAGAACTGTTAAAATGTATGGGCTTTCTCCAAAGTAACATTATTGCAGATGTCTTGGAGTTCTCAGTTTTGCAGCTTCCAGACACCACAAACAAAACTGCTCCAGTTGGCCTATGTAACTGAAAGCATCAGTTTACTAGAGCAGTCCACAGTAATCAGTCTTTTTTTTTTTTTTCCCCTACATAGGTGTTCTGAACATTCAGAATCAACTGAATGAGTATAATAACGTGGGATGGCAGGCAAGAGCTGGCCAACAGCTCTGCATTTCTTGTATTTTTATAGAATCCAGTGCCTTGTGGGTCAAAGGAGCAAACTGAGAAGTGCTTCTCACAGGCACTCACAAAGCACTTTTATCTCTTTACAGCAGAAACAGCTGTGTAACTTCTTTGTTCTTTCCATCCAGAATATTCCATCAGCTATCTCAACTGAAGGAAGGAAATGTCATATTCTGCAATGTAAAAACTGGATACTGGTAAGGACTGTCATTTATGGGGGAAAGAATGAAGGCCACCAACTTAGTAAAAATACCTGGAAAGATTCATGAGACCTAACAAAAAATTTCAGTATGATGACCTAAATGTTATATAGACACACTCAATGATCTGCAGAGCTAGGGAATGTGTTTATGCTGCACAACTGACAACAAAGCTTGCAATTCAGTCTCAGTGACTATTACATGCACCTAGAGATAGTTACCCATGAAAATATGTTCCCAGAAGCCTCTCACCTCTGACTTCTCATAACTTTCTTCCTCTTCTGTGGTAGTTCCCTTTTCTGGCCTTCCATCTCTGTGCAACTCTAGAACTCATTTTTAAATACAAGTTCCCCTAAACAAAGCATATTAAATTGAGACCTAGACATGAAATACAGCATGTATGTACATGCATACACATCATACATGCCCATATTAAAAATGTAAGTAGCTTGTGCAACACTTCATTACCACCAATAAACATATATCATAATTCTATGAGTATTTTCTGCCAAAACATTATTCTGTTCTCAGATGACAGAGAGAACACAGCTGTGAAGGGACTGTTATCTTGTTCAGAAAAGTAGCCATGGAAAAGAGCTGAGAACATGCACAGTTCAGCAGAGCCAGTGTGAAGTTTCAATCCACTCTGATGCAATACTGGACTTCAGTGCTACAGCCCCTGCCCCGCAGCTGTTTAGTGAAGTATTTTCACACTTTTTTTCATAGCAGTAAACAATACATATGCCAAGTGCACTGATCCTTCTATTAAGAAACAAGTATTTCAGCTGCCTTTCCTTAAAATGCAGAAATTTCACTAACCCAGAGGGCAGTAGGTAATTTTCTTTTAACTTCTCTAAATCCTTTAGCAGAATTACCTCTTAAGTACTCATTTGTGTTCCTAGAAGTATTACAGGGAAACAACTTTACCAAATACTGAATACTTTGAGAATCCGATTAAAAACCACACTATTTAAATTTTACTGATAAGAAATTTGATTTCTCAAACAAATCTGCCCACAACACTGCTGACAGCATCGTGTTTCTGACAGTGGAGAGATACCATTCCTAGACATTAAAGTTGATGGAGGCATAGCAGCATTGTGAAGGCAACTTAATCGAAGTATAAACATAATTTACAGTCTAACATCTCTTCACCAAGGGAATACAAAGTATTTATAGTACTTTTGAAGATTAACTTCTACATTTCAAAGTTGAAACAGGGGTATGAGTATGAAAAACTTGGCCTATGGTCTTCATGTAACCTTGAGTTCCAGGCTGGGCAACAGATTAAGACATTCTGCCCAGAGTATCTGGTCTCCCTCCGTGACACCAGAACAAGAAGCAAACCTGCTCTTGAGCTGCCTAGTTTGCACTCAAGTTTCAATGCATTAATGTCTATGTACATCAGCAGTTGTTTAGGTAAAGATGCTAATACAAAAATTCAGACAACTTAGTGTCAATACACTTCCTCAAGATCTCTGTTACCTGGAGGCAGCAGAAAGTCAGAGGTCACCAACACTTCAGCTGCCCTGGGTAACTGGTACATAGCAAATGCAAGGTGACACTTCATGTACTTACCCCTCCCAAAGAGCAATACCCTGCTCCTAATTTTTTGTTAAATAACAACTATTTATTTCATAACTGTGAGAGAACAAACAGGACACAGAAATATTCATCTATAAAAGTCATCTTGGATACAAGTGACATATTCTAATAAATTTAGTCTCATAACAGTCTCTCATAACCTGTGTGGAAAAAAAAATCTGACAATACAGCCATTATTTCTAGCATTGACTATCTTGTGCCAATGTTCTTTTTCTTGTTTCTACAGTTTGTCAAGAAATAGTTTAAATTCCCCAACAGGGAAACAACTGTTCTATGTTCCTGAATTTGAAGTTATTTCAGCTGGTTCACAATATTACAAATCTACCTTGTATCCAAAAGTTTCTTATGCTTAAATGAAATAAAACTGAAACTGCTTTTTGGTGTCTTCACCCTGAAGACAACAAATCTCAAGAACTCCTCCAAGTGCAAACTTTACAAGCAACCTATTCACTTGTACTGTCTCCATAACAAGTATTAATGGTGGATTGTTTGTTGTATTTACAGCAAGTTTATTGGGGAGAGGGGAAGTATTCTTTTACAAATGAGCCATGTTCACTATTGAGATTACTTCCAAAGAGAGCATTCAGAAAGCAAACCTGAATATATTACATTGACAATTAATTTTCAATACTTTAACATCAGCCACTTAAAATTGGTTGTGTTATTAGCACATATACTGATCTTTAAATATACTACTTCTACATAAACAGTGCAAATCTCAATATTCACATCAATCTGAAATTAATGCTGCAATTACTGTTGACATTCACATCCAGAAAGTAGTAAACTATTTCACATGAGCAATTCCAAAACCTCAGAATGCCATTACTAATATTGAAGAAACACAGAACAAACATGTTGGGCTTCAAAGCCTTGTTTTGATACACACAATCCCTGTAAACATGGATGTATTGTATTTGTCAATACTGATATCTGATACAATTCTATAAATAAAACCACTGATATAAACAATTCCTATAACCATTTTTTTTGCATAGGGTTTGGATTAAGGTTACTTTAAGATAGAGCCAGCTGTTAATAAAATCCTCTAGTCAATTAGTCTTCTGTCACACAATTTTAGGCATATGACAAGGAGCCTCTCTGACTTCAGTGGAAACTTACACATGTAAGCATTTGCAAAACTGAAGTTATCTTTAGCACTTAAGTTACCTCTAGTCATTGAGAATACAAGCTATAAAAGAGCTCTCCATAAATTTATAAAATATACTGATTTAAAAGTTTATGCTGATGTTTTTGTAAGTCACATTTATGATTCCAAACGGTTATGTACATACTATACTATCACAGTAGGAAATACTTCACTGTAGTACACCACAGTGAACAAGTTGTGAAGCACAGTGTTCAATATAATTTCCCTTTAGTATTCCCAGTGCATAAGTTGTTAACATCTACACTACACAAGGTGCCCAGGTCTAGTATTTGTTATATACAATGTAAAAGCAAGATAGAAAGAGCTTTGTATTTTAAAGTAAGGAATGAAGACAGTGGGTAATATACAGGGATTCACACCTGCAAAGTACAGAATTCTCCTTCACAATGACCACAACCACCAAATATGGTGGATTTCAGGTCATTCAACCCAGAAAAACAGTGCTCAGCACCTTGTAGAAAGAGACATCTGAATGCACTTTAATCTAAAACATCTCCTTTAGATGTTATAAAGTGCAAATAATAAAACATATATTCTAATATTTTACAGTTACTATTAAACTGCCATATTTGCACAATGCAAAATTCAAATAACTTGGTATACATTTTGCATGGACCCTATAATAACAGATGTTGAATGTGGAGCTTTTACATCTTTAAAAAAATCTTCATATTTTAAAGTTATTGTGTAAATATAAAAAGAAAATATAAATTATAATTAATTCTTGAAATAGGTATTTTAACATGTGATCATTTTCCAAAGCACTGAATATGAAATTTAATTTTCTCTTATAGCATTACATTTTAGAATCTGTAAAGTCTTTTAGAAGTTAGAAACTTAAAAAAAAAATAAAATTGTATCACAGTACTAGACATCTCATCTTCGATATCTCTGACCCTACATGTGTTTAAAAAATAAATAAATTTTAAAAAAAAAATCTAAGACTTGTATTCTCAGTTGTTTAGAACAAGATACATGGAGTTACTTCTTAAAACAAGAATTCCATAATGCTTCATTTTGATCTTAAAATTCAAATAAATGGGACAGAATGTAACCACAAATTTAAAAGGTCTTAAAGTATTATACTGCTTTGTTGCATTGTACCAATGATTCTTTACATGCATGAAGAATCAAATTCTGTAACATTCTTCACAGAGTTGGGTAAAGGCAGAAGATACAAAAGTTCCATATATGTTACAGAGCTTTCCTTTCTTTGAACAGTGGGGAAGAAATAGGGAGGAAGATTCAGACACTGAGAAACAGTCTTCTTCCAAGCTGTACCACAAGCAGCACAGCTCCTTACCTGGAGCTTGACTGCACACCAGTAATTTAGCCCTAGGAGAATACAATGTTGGTTGTATAATAATATTTTACCATAGCAGTGATACCAAACTTAATGCTAAAAAGAAATCTACTGAAAAACAAAGCTAAAAAGGTATGACTGGAATACTTTTCTAAAGCAACAGACGTATTCCTGTAGCAGCCTGTAAGCCACAGGGAGGAAAGGTGGGAGAAGACAATACAGGTCCTAGCAAGTTTATAACCACTTAAATCTTCAAGACAGGATATTCTCCACTTTTCAGTCAGAGAACTGGAAAATGGTTTCCGGGTTATTGCTGTCTGCAGGGTTTGTGGGCTGCAATGTCTTTGTAGGTGTAGTTTTACCATGAGAATGAGAGGAGGAAGAATGTGAACTTTCACTGGAGCTGCTACGTGTCTCTGTGCTTGTACTTGTTTTTTTCATTTTCCTTCTTTTTGCAAGTGGTGCCTTGTCAACATTCTGGAGACAAAATCCTTCCCTTTTGTACTTGTTAAAGGCCTGTTTAAAAATAAAAGGTAATTCTTAGCTTTTCAAGAGGTTTAAGAAATTTTATGCCTAGTCACTTATTATGAATATTCTGTGGTAAGTCATGGGATAAACAGCAGTTCCTTGTCAGAGTCCTACTAATAATTCCTATCATAGTTGTAACAATAACTTTACCAGCCTTTACAGGCATGTAAGAGCCAATACATAACATTATTAATTGGCATCTTCCCCTCCTTGTTGTTTTTAATTTAGAAGTATTTTTCTTAAGCCTTAACCTATTTAAGACTGCATTTTCAGAAATTGTACTGTTAAATTACAGTTTTTCTTTCAGTACAAATTATGTTGCATTATCAGGATCCCTCCAAATAACAATTACTTTTTCTTTCCTTCCTCGTAAGTGTCCACAACCATTTCAGCATAAATCTCAGTTTCGCTTTATTCTCTGTACCAGGTGTCATGAGAATCAACAATGTGTTTGTATAATACAGTTACAGTTCAAATAGTTTTAGTAAATACACAATAGCAGACAAACAAGCCCATTTAAAAAAAATAACCATGATATAAAAAAACATGAACTACACATGTTCCAGAAACTTTACCTCAATTTTTTAACCTTAAGGACAAAGTCAAACACTTACTTAAGTTACATATAAAGTTTCTCCTCTTTTTTTTCATAAAAGTTTGAAGGTATTTTAATAGATTCCTCTAAGAAACAGACGATTTTTAATAGCTCTTTCATGAACAGCTGTCCCTCAGTCCCCAAGTCCTCATGAATATAAATATCTTCAAAAATTTTTTTCTTGCTTCATTCATATTTTCATGTACTCCAGAGATGTTAAATATTGAGGAAAAAATCCAACTATAAGCAAACACTGAATTTTAAGGACATATATGTCTTGTTTTTAAGAGAAAACATCCAAAAATCTAGACATATTACAAAATATAGCACATTTCTTGTAACTTACATGAAAAGTGGCTTTGACGTATGTGTGCACTGCAGCTCCTGAAGAGCCCAAGTTATCTGGCGTCATGAGAGGGTTGGATGACAGCTGGCTGCCATCCTGAAGCCATTCATTGTATCTCAGGCTGGACATTTTAATTCTTTTGTTTGGATCCACTGTCAGAAGTCCTAATAGAAACATATTACATTCTTTTAAACTGTGAGCTATTTATCTTCATTTCATAGGAAATGCAAATATTTATCAAGACATTCTCATACATTGCTTTGATAAGAAACTAATGTCAATATTTACCCTAGGTATGCCAATGTTTATCCTAGATAAGGCTCACACAGTGTTATATTATCAACCTCTCCAGAAGAATCACTAAAAGCAAAAAACGGATATTTAACTGTTTGATAATTCACATCAATTCAGAACTACCAAATGATTTTTTCACTTAAGACCTGTCCAGCATGACGTTCAACAGTGTAATCCTTGGATTCCCCTGAACAATCCACCGTAGTCTAAATCTGGAAATCCCTATATTTTTGGCAGAAAAGTCCCTTACAAGCCTACTTCTACAGAAACCCAGAACTCTATCTAAGTAGAATTCAGATTGGTATCTAACTCATGCTGAAAGCATAATTAGATGCTCAAAAACACAAGGGGAACCAAAGCACAGCAAATGTGAATGAAGCAGCTCAGAAATACAGTAAGTAGTCTTGGCACATGAACTAAAAAATAGTCAAAGGAAAAAATACAGTACTAAATCTATTTTCTGCAAAAACTCAGCTCTTCAGACATTTATCTCATAAGCTGGTTGTTTTTTTCCTAGTAAATCAAAAATAATATAAAAGAAAAGCTGTGCTTTTAAATATGTTATAGAAGAGTTCACTTTCTGAAACTCCTCAGTTCCTTCTAACCCAAATAACCTTCTTATCAGCATTTAGAAAGCTCTGCCAGGTGTAAAACACCTGGAAGAATGCAATTTGTGATGCATTCTGATGTGTCTACCTCAACCATCACTTTGTATTAGGGGTCAGTATATAGCTCAAGCTGTGGATACCACACTGTCAGGTTAGACACTCTGGTGCTGAATACAGCATCCAGATATTGTATGGTTCTCTAAATTTTATCTTTCGAGACAAAAATACAAGGCACATGACTACTTGTGAATACATACCTCGAATTAGCTCTTTAGCCTCTTCAGAAACATTTTTCCAAGCTTCTCCTTCAAAGGAAAATTCTCCCTTTTTAATTTTCTTCATGATTTCCAATGCACTGGTACATGTTAAACTTCTGTCTTGAGACTGAAATGGTACCTGTCCTGACAGCATTGTGTACTGTCATGAGACCAAAAGCAGCATTAGCAAACACAGCATATTTATGGACAACTCTATTACTAAATATGAAGGGCTGCTGTTTGCATCACCAGCACTATACGGTAAAACCTGGACTGGCATAACTTCAAAGCCATGGAAAATTTAAAAGACACAAGACTTTCTCCGGAGTCCTTGTTAGAAAAAACGTTTGTATGTTTCAGGAAGCTATAAACAAAACATACTTCCACCCCATTTATATCGACTGAAATTAATTTTCTGTAGATCAAGATGCAAGTTGATCCTTGTCTGAATTGGAATCCTGAAAGATTTTATGGATGCCTGTACAATCTCATAATAAGAGTATCTGTTTTTGAAAACCTGACTGTATCAAGTAATTCTTTTATTCCCCAAAATGTTACATTTATTACTTAGAAAAAAACCAAATCTTCACCCCTGAAAAACATCTGTCTTTGAAACCTATTATTTCTGCAGCGATATTTTCACCTGAGTTCAGAATGTACTGAATTTTTGTCCGAAACTGCGTCAAGCCCTTCACATTTTAACAAAAAGTAAATACATACAATAAAATTACAGTTGCAAACCTCAATCACTTACCAAAATGACCCCCAAACTCCACAGGTCACAAGACTCGTCATAACCATTGTGATTCAAGAGCTCTGGGGCAGCATAATGAAGAGTAAAACATGGAGTCTTAAGAGGCTGATTATCAGGTGGTTTTAAACGAGCAAAGCCAAAATCAATTATTTTTATTTCTGAATTATCACTTTCATCTGTAAATAGTAAATTCTGAAAAGCAAAGACAAAATCAATACCAGCACTGGGTAGAAAATTGATTGTAATTATTTTCCTACATTTATTACTACAGAAAACTTCCCATTATCCAAAGGAAAGGGAAGACACTGGGAGATACTGGGGAAAAAATGGACAAGTAGAAATAATGGTACTCTGGATTGTAAGGAAATGTGATGTATTTATCTGCCTCCTGCATACCTGCAAGTCAGGGCAGTTCTGTCTGAGGTTAATAATGAAAATCAGTATGCAGCAGAGAACAGTGGGGAAAACAATTCAGGGAACACTGATAAGGAAAAAAGCAAAGAGATCCAACATGCCTGGAGATGAAGAATTGCTTTCCTCCTGAAACAAAAGTAAGCTTCTTAAGCTTCCCCTTCCCTGGCATGTTGTCAATAATAGCTTTCCTGTTGCATGTCTTGTCTTATGACTGACTAGTCTTTGGTCTTTAAGTGGTAATACACCCAAGCCTCATTGCCTGAGCACAATAATGTAAAAGGGCAATTTGAAAGTGAAGGATGGTGGTAAGTAATAAGATGCACCTCAGTATAAAATGGTGGCACAAAGTGCCCCAATAGCTCAGCAATTGCACCAAGAAGTGTCTGGCATGGATAGCAAAGCCAGTAGAGAGACGCTTGTGAAAGGACCTGGGACCAATGGCACTCGAGAACTGGAGGTCACACAACAGTCCAACCTCAAACCTATTCCTGACACCGAGGTAAAGAGACATTGGTACAGTAGTCCCCGAGAATTCCATCTTTACAGACCAGAATGTGGCATCTTGGACTTGAAGACAGACAAGTTCTTCTCAGTTTGGAAGATTTAAGGCAATCTGCTTCTTTTTTCCCCCCTGAGTATTTCCATTTGTCAAGAAAGATACAAGAGAAGAACTTAGAGGAACTGAGGCCAAGACAAATTATAAATTAGTTCTACTCCTCCCTTCAGCTTTGAGAGAAAAGCATAATTGTGCTATTGCCTTTACTGTTTAATCTATGAATGCCAGAAAGAATGTCAATATTAGAAATCCTATAGCCCACCCTATTTACCTCTGTGATACCAGGGGTGAATGACTTACTCAAAGTACTTTAATTTAAACTCATTAACAAGGAGGAAAAAATGATTGCTAGACTTCCAGTAGATCAATAAGAACAACCTGAGAGCATTTATTATGGATAAAAGAGAGTAGCTGATATGAAACAGTATTTTAGTATTTTTGCATTCTGTACTGCTGTTATAGCTTACTGCACTTTCAGAAAAGTCAGTTTTTAATTTTAAAATGTGTAAAATGGATCTGAAGGAAACCTAATTTCAGCAAAAATTTTAATACAAGGATAAGTGGTTAATATAATCAGTGCTGTAACAGTGGTTTAAAAAGGCCTTTTTTTCTTAAGATAAAAATGAAATTGGCTACACACAGAAAGAAAGGTACAGTCCAAGTGTCCTAAATTGTGTTCAGACTTCCCTGTTGATTAGGTAAATAACATATTTTTCACAAGGTCTCCCTCCTGTATTTACAGCTATATTCCACATGTATTTTAATGATGTATAAACAAGAATATCTCTTGCCTTGTTATGCTTTTTTTTTCTAATACCTACTGAATTCACTTCACAAAAACAGTCCTCAAATCTTCTACTGGAGGTTTGAAATGGTCACATATGCCACAGAAATTATTTATTCCTGTGAATTCTCTACTTTCTATCCAGAACTTTCCCTCTGCTTTGCAGAGCAGTACATGTGATCTAATTACTACTGCTAAACAGAAGTCTTCCAGTCCACACAATTAAAGAAGTCTCAAAAGAGACTTATCAGTAGCACATTAGATGTCAAAGTTGCATATCAAAAAAATCTGACTGGAATTCTTAGAAAAGCAACAGAACTTGCTATACAGCTTTTTACAGAAAGGTGTGCTAACCACATCTATATTGGGAAGCCAGCATATCCCATACTAAGCTCATGCTGCAACCTGAAATAGTAATTTCCAAAATAACAAGCAGGAAGGAGACAAGCAGGTTAAGTCCAACTTTGTGGAGGCCATGGATTCTGCAACCTGTTTGCTAACCCTTCATTATTTAGACTTCCCAGACTTCTGTTCTTGAACATAATGTAGAATTGAAGACTGCCTAATTTACCATGCAGCTGAAGCTCTGCTTTACCTTGCCTTTATATTTAGGATGCTAGTAAAACTAAAATAATGACAATAGAAGAGAGAAAGGGGCTTGCGGTTTTTTTCCTTTCAATAATCACTACTTTCTTTCCCTGATGATGTGACTCTTAGAAAAAGTTTCTCTGATAACTTTTTCAACTTGCACATTAGAATTTCACAGTAGGTCCTTTTTGTTTAACTGTTTACTTAAAATAGGACCCCAGGACAGAGATTCTTTCAAACTCATATATTTTGGATAGATTTTCAAAAATAGGTTAATATCAACACCTAGCAGACTTCATCTGATGAATTGGCATTACTACAAAATCCCAAGTTGGTCATATACCAGAAGGTATGTTACAAAGAGATAAAACATCTGTAGGAATGGTGGATTATTTTTTTAACTCCAACTACAAAAAGAGTAGCTATTTCCTGAGGTATGACTGTGATCACCCGTACAATATAACATCTTCACTACTTGAATTAACATCAGTCTACAGTACTCTCAGGCTCAAGAAAACTAAAACATATCCAAGTCCTTTGCTACCAAAGAGACCCAAGAAAAAACTGGGCCAAGGAAGCAGAACAAAGCCAGTGGTCAACCTTACCATAGCAAATAGAATTGTCTGGAAGGCAAGATGTTGCTGCATAATAAAAATACCAGAACAAGTAATTATTGAAAAATATACATTACAAACCTGTTTCTTTTGGGAAACTACTGAACTCAAATCACACATCTTTATTAGCTAACTGCATTAGTTTGTGGTTTATTTTGTGCTTAACTGGAACAGAAGACAGTACAAAGGTGTCACAGTTACATCCAAACAAAGCCCTCCTGAGGCAATTAAGGTCATGCAAGAGTTGAAAATGTACAGGCAAAGTACCCAAGCAGCCTAGCTCTGCTTATGAAATGTTTCATACAGCACATATACAATAGTAAAAACTGTCCCCAAATAGCTGAGGAATGTTTTTGAACAAGTGAAGATTATAGATTGCTTACAGAACTAAAAATGTTTCCTAACAGTTACTTTTACCTATGAACAGAAACAGATCTACAGAATTTGCCAAGTAAAAGTGGTAACATTTTATTAAAAACACAGAAGTAGGAATCTCTGTAATGAAAGCTGGAGAAACAGAGATACATCACATTACAGATACTTAACAACTTACTGTCTTAACATATATATATATATATATATGAAAGTCAGTATACCTCAGGTTTCAGATCTCTATGCACTACTCCTACATCATGCATATGGCTCACTGCTGAAACAAGTCTGCGCATAATATGACTGGCTTCTGTCTCACTGAAATGTTTCTTTTGCTGAATACGTTCAAGCAATTCTCCTCCCTTCAGCAATTCCATTACTAGAAATGTGTGAAGCTGAAACAATAAAGAAAAATACAGAATGTTAGAAATTTAACATTACAAACCAGCAGTCATTCAGGAACCAGGTGCTATTGTGACAGTTTCTCAACGTTTGAAGAAATAACACTGCTGTTCGTGACAATTCAGAAGGCCAAAAACAAGCACCAAGTTGCACTTCAGATCCATCTTCCCCATCAATCTCATTGAGACTGAAAAATGATAATGTTTTCCCCATGGCCACCCATTAATTTAAAAAAACACAATGACACCAGTTAAATGGGTAAACTTGTAGAGAGAAGAAATGTATTTATTTAGGCTAACAAATCAAGCTGGAAAAAGCTACACTTTCGCCACTTAAGTCTGTTCTGATGTAGGGATACATATCTATTAACATGCAGGAGTTAACCAGTTAATTAAATCCTTTAAAAGCACCCTGAAACTTTACTGTGAAATCAAGGTTTATCTGGAACTTCTGATTTTAACTTCTACAGAGTAGTGGCCAAAGCTACTGCATCATTAGAATTACAACAGACATCTTCCCAAACAATAAAGAACATTTTTTAATTAAAAAAGTAATGATTTTTAGAAGGTTGCTTTTTGCAAGACAATCAATAAGCTGAGACTTCTCTGATTATAAGAGCACATTGGCACACAGCCAACTGCAATTCAAATGTCTTGCCATTAAAAAAACCAGCACGCTTCTCAGAACAGAGAAGGGAAGTTGGCGTTCTCAAAAGGCACTGGATGTTGGCATGCAATGGCTTCCAGCCTTTCCTTCCCCTGAATGACAGTAACAAAAGTAGTAATTGCAAGTAAAGCAAAAAAAGTTCTGTGAAGAAGTCAAAAAATGGAATTCAAAGCAATAGTCACAGAAGATGCACAGTATTGAGATCCCAAAGAAGAGAAGCAGAGCTATGTGGACAGAAAGCAGTAACACTTCCTAGAAAGAGTGAAGTGTCTAGTAGTCACATTTATGTCTTGGGAATAGCTGACAGGAAAGTTGGAAAAGATCAAGAGACTTTTTTGCTCTAGAAAACTTCTGGCTCACCAAAAAATTGTAACCCACTAGTCTATGGTTCAATTACTAATGTAGAATTTGATCAGACTGTTATCAGAGCAAGTTGAAAACCGGAACTTTTTATTAGTGAAAATAAAAAAAGTTCATCAGTTTTGGTCTTCAGAATATTGTGTGCAAGTAATCTGAAAGGTAACATCTGGGTGCTTCCCAGAGTTAACTAAAAACACAATGAAGTTGACTGGTTGTGAGTAGCCTGTTCAGTTGCAGAGCAGCAGGAAGAATGTGTTTCCAGATACTCCTGAGTATATTAATTTTATTTAAAGGAAAGTGAAAAAATGTCTTGTTCTACACACATGTACTCATAGTGTACACAAATGCAAAAAAAAAAGGCTTCCTTAACATTGGAAATTACAGCACAGATATTGCATCCTCTCAGCTCATTTCTGAAGTGCTCCCCCGGAGCTCTCTCCTGGTCCTGTATAAACAGCACAGGGAGGACAGACAGAGATAGGTGGAGAGGCAAGAGACCTCATATTCCCTTACAAAATCACAGACTACAGTCACAGAGTAGTTTAGCAGGGAGCTCTACAGGACATCTGGTCCAAAACCCTAGCTCAAACCAGGGCCAGCTCCCAGTTCAGATCAAAGTATGGTTTATTACATGCTGTGGAGTATGCATTACAATAAGGAAAAAGACAATTAAGGTATCTAAATAAACTGATCTTAATATATTTTCAAATACAGGCTCTATTTTCACATTTGGTAATTTGGTCAAGCTGTTTGGTTATCTCCACTAAATTACTAATAGATTAAAAAAAAAGCTAGCTATATAATTTTCATATACAAGAGTTCCACATCAATTCACAAATACTATTTTAAAATTTATGACAACCCTAGGGGGAAGGTGGTTAGGCACTTCATTATCAGAGATACAGAAACTGTGCCATGAATATACTGTATGATGATTAACAAAGACAGCCAAGGACAAAAATCACAAATGGAATCCAAGACTAATTTTTGCACATATTTTTTTTATTTGCTAGAGTTAATGCAAGATTGCTTGAATGCAGAACTTCTGCTTCGTCTTCTGTACTGACTAGTCAAAAGCCCTAGGAAAAAAGTTGCCTCCACAGTGATAGTACACTTAAC
Source organism: Formicarius rufipectus (assembly GCA_013399695.1). Lineage (NCBI taxonomy): Eukaryota > Metazoa > Chordata > Aves > Passeriformes > Formicariidae > Formicarius > Formicarius rufipectus. The sequence continues at coordinate 1,648,797 of VXAU01005789.1, read as the reverse complement.
TCCTAGAAGTTCTTGGGAAAACACATAGCAATGTGTTTGGCAGGTGCTAATTACAGTTTCTTCAAAATACCTGGTCATGAAAAACTTCATGTAACTTCACTACATTCGGGTGTCCTTCGCAGAGTTTCAGAGCTGTTATTTCTCTCTGGGTGTTGGCTTCCATTCTAGAAAAATTGAGCAGTCATTTTGGACCAAATTCATTGAACAAAGTACACATTCAAAGTGTTAGACCTATTTTTTTAATTGCTTGAACACAATTAAAGGCATATTCAAAGTAGGCTGAGAAAAATTCTCCACATAACCCTGCAATTTAGAATATTAAAAAAACCACACCAAAATCAAACACTGTTTTTAATGCACTTGTTGATGTGATGTTACAGAACATTTTCTATCTAAAACAAACCTGTCCCTTAGTCCAGGGAAATTTGACTTCACCTCTGTTCCTACAAATAATTGTGGGTTCACCTTTAGTTATCTTGGCCCAATCATTTTCCATTCTTAAAGGAGACAAGTACTTCCAAAACGCTATGGAAACTATGAGCTCTACTAGAAAATAAGAGTAAGATCATCTATATAAGACGATTTATTTATACAAATAAACCCCTAAATAGGCCATTTTAAAAATCTGAAATGGAAATAAGAAGAGCATATCTCCAGAGCAAAAATCGTGGCATGAGTTCTCTTTCAAGTACTGAAATACACACCCAAAAGAAGTGAACTTGGTAACCATTATAAAAACTACGTGAATGGTGACAGACCAGAACACCTTTTCCCCACTAATCAGCTACACTGATACATTTTTTAGTAAATAATGCCTGAAAATTTTTGCCAAAACTCTCTCCAAGAAAGGCTAGAGAATGGCCTGATGGATAGCACAGCATCCCTCTCACAATACATGTTCTTTGTTTTTGGTTGCCTTTTTTTTCCCCCCTAATTAAGACAAGAACTGTGATGAGAATTATGTGCAAGACAATTCCGCTTTTCTGCAGGCTTCATATAATCAACAAGTAAACCAAGCTGTTTCATCTGCATCTCTGCTGCTAAAATTGTTTAAACTGAAACTGGCTTCAGGTCCTCAAGAAATTAAAAAACCTGACTCACATAGTCTTTGCCCCTAAACCACTGTCAGAAGGAAACAGACTTCGAAAACAGAAGAAAAGGGTTCAGTATCATGTATCTTTGAAATTTGTACATGGACTTTTCTGAGTATTTCCCTTCCAAAAACAGTTACTATCTCATGAAAAACAAATGAGAAGTTCTAAAACAGTAACCCAAGCGAGTTTACCAGGGTGTACTGTTTCAGTGGTCTTCAGGCACACAGATAAACCTCAAATTGTTGGCTGGAGGCAAGTTCAGCACTACTAACAAAGCAACACCACAGAGGAACTCTTCATCTGAGCCTGCACCTCAACTATCATGAAAAGGTTTCCCTAGGTGTAAGATTCCCTTTCCAGGCACATTTGGTCAGGAGGAATGAAAGATTGACTTCGAGGCAAAGAAGATGCTAGATACCCTACTACATTTTTTCTCATAACAAGATTTACTGCTGTGATCCTCAGACCAGTATTAGTTACAGGTTTATATTCTATCTGATATTTGTCCATCTGTTCAGACTGTGAGTTCACTGCTATCCTTAAATACTGCACAAACATGCTCTAAGCCTGCTCACAGCCTGCAATCCTAAAACCAATTAAATATAGACCACTTCTTACCCTCACTTAGCCTGATCTACCAAGATGAAGGAGAAAGAGCAAAAGAACCCATGGGTAGTATCACCTAGGGACACAATTCCTAAAAGTTTAGTTCTAGGGGAAAAGTCAATACTAGTTTGCTCACTCTTATCCAGAAACAAAATATCCATTACATTAAGATGAGATGGGAGTACTAATCTACAGCTCTGCAGGTACCACAGAAAAAAAAAAAATTAGAGCGTAGACACAAAGCAGAGATTTCCACTTTAAAATACCCAATGTAGGTGTCTACTGCATACTATTTAAGGTCGCATAATAGTGACCGAAATTCCAGTCTTACAGGGTGAACTAATTCACCGTAACATACATACCTAGAATAGGATTCAATGGCCTAAGCATAGGAGAGCCTGGGAGATGACATCAGCCATGAAGACATCTACAAAAAGGTAGTAGTCACAAGACTGATGGGAACTGGAGGACAGAGAAGACACCAACAGATGCTAAAATGGCACTATGTAGATGTCTATGTTTAAGTTACTGAATCCCACTTCTAGTGCCAGGTCATTCCAGTCTCTCTGCAGACTCCACTAACAGTTTTAGGCAGGCCTCCATTAATTTAGCAGACCTCAGAAAAATGACTCAGACACCTACACTGAGGTTCCTTATTCTTGAATTCGTCCTTTTCAAAAAGCATGTGATGAAACACTTAAGTCTGGTGGACAGCTCCTTCTAGAGTCTGGAAAAACAGAGGTACAGCCAAATGTCTTGGAGAAGAGATCACTGTGAACTGTTTTTCCGACAGCAGAACTTTTATACTTTCCCTTTCCTGCCAGCATTCTGCAACACACTAGGGACATATTTACTATGATAAATTGATGCCAAAAATCCATTTGCTTCTCAAAGAATCCCTTACCTTAATTTTAATCTGGGCAGAAATTGAGGTATCCATTCTGGAAGAGGACCAGATTATACCCGTGTACAAAGCAGGTCAGCTTCAGAACACTCAGGAAACAAGATGCAACTTACAACTCCATAGTCTAAGTCCATTTTATACACACACAGATACACAATTAATTAGATGTGAGGCAACCCACACTACAGATCTCTCTTAAAAGCAGTATCCTAGGCAATCAAATGGGCTGCTTAGGAGAGGGTGCTAGCAAAAACCTATGTTCAGTTCACTTAAGTCTAAAGATAGAAGAGTCTTATACCTTACTTTATTAGGAGCACAGTTAGGGGAAATAAGGGTAGAATACAACTTGGAATCAGAAAATTATTCTTTTGGTTTCTTCTTGTGTCATCCCCAACAAGAATAACATTTTGTTTTGTAGATTCATAGAACAGGAAATAATTTTAAAGTTATTTTTCTACTTCCAAAAATGTAGTGAACATTATCCTAATCCATGGGTGACAGTAAGCAAAGAAAATATTTTTATTGTCTTATAGAATATTTATACCTTTTGCTAATTATTTTTACTGCATACTCTTGGCTAGTTTTCTTGTGTAAGCACTTTCGACAAATGGAAAAACTTCCTTCTCCCAATGGTTTCTCTTTCAGATCCAGTTCATAATGATGATAAAATGGAGAGTCCTGTTAGGAAACTGTCTGTATTTAGTTTTGCAGAATACTTTTAGTATACACAAAGACAAAGAGTAAAGTTTCATGAGAATTTTTCATCTACATTTAAAATTGTAAAAGAGCTCTCTTTTTCATAAAATATATAATCTTAGCTTCTATTTAATAAAATGCACAAACATTATTCTAGCAAAGAGTAAAACTTAAATTAGACAAACATAATCACTAAATAAATCATTACTACTACAGTAGCTGAAGATACAAAATATTCAGACACACAGGATCAAACATGGCCATACATTTATCCACAAAACTATGCGCTTCTTTGAAGACAGCACAATACCATGTGTTCTTATAAGGCTTTATGAAACTATACACTCTTTTGGGTAAACATATCATAGAAGGAATTCTGATATAATTAAAGTAGTTTCAAAAATATCTACAATAGCTGGCTGAATAAAAGTTACCAGGAATCATATTATTATTATTACTATTCTGAAAAATTAGACAATCATCTCATTTTTCAGATTAAATGTCAGCCACTTAGTAGTATCACATGCAAGTTAGATGCTTGGATCATCTGAGGAGCCATTACAGAGAACTGATAAATGAATGATGACTATTTAGCAATCTGTAGCCTAGCTTGTGATTGCTGTTTGGGAAGTTATAGACAGCACTAAGGTACACCAAATTAATTTAGTTCTTGATATTATTATTACCTTCATCATAGCACTTCTGGCAATAGTTGTAGTTCCAGGTCGTTCATCCCCCATATAAAACTGAAGAGGATCTACTGTAGCTGCATTGCGTTTAAACAAAATAGAAGGTGCAACGAAAGAATATCCCTATGAAATTAAAATATCAGAAAATGGTATGGCTTGATATTACTGCACATTAGCTATCATAATGCATATGAAACATTAGAAGTTTCAGAAGTTTTCAAGGAAATCAGTTTTCATATCATAGTACAGAAACTGTAATTGTCTCATTGATGGTTAAGTATTACTCTGTTCAACATGAACAGGTATCTTCTTGCAATCATTTATATGTTTCTCCACAGTTAAAAAATACTACAAGCACCCTGGTCATTAATGCTAATCTAGCTCAGCTTCAATTGTTTTGCAGTAGTCATCAAGGCTCATACTTCAAACTAGTCAGTTTCCCAGGACACCTTAAACTTAAGGCATAAAATAGTTTTTATGTTGTGATGTAAGCATCAAAGCTTTTTAAATGGCTTCATATAAACGATGTGCCCAGTTTGAGTATAACAGTAACAGCTGTGACTACCACCACAGGGTGAATCAGATGGTATTATGACATGCATAAATTGCTTGCTACAGTCACTACAGATCTAACAACTTTCAAATACGATGCTACAATCCTGCACGCTAAGAATTAGCTGCTCAAAACCAGACAATAAACAACAAAAAAGCACAAGGAGGGGGAGAAGAGAAAGCAATCCAAACTATTGTTCACCTCTGCAGCTTTGGTACCAAGTTGACACCACATGAGCTGTTTCTACCCATTTACATCCAGACTGTGCAGCCTAAGAAGGGATCATTCTTTAACAACGTGGAGGAGATGATAAGGAAAGCTTTGTTACTCATCTGTATATAGCAGTCTACTAATTAGAACACACCTACAACTTGGAAGACCTACTTCGAACTCTGTAGGTAGCTCCTACTTTCCAAAGGAATAATTTAACTAGTGCATAAAATGGAACAACATTGCTGTTGTTGAAGTTGGTAGCCCAGGCTGACAGTCAAGATGATGAGACTCCTATGGTATGAAGAATTACTAAAGAACAGACTGACTTTAGTCCAGCATGCAGGACATTCAGCTGGAAATGGAGAGAGAATGAATTTTGTGTTTGCAGGAGTTGTTCCTACCCTTCTCACTCAATTTGCAATTGTTGAACAAAAAGCCCTGGGAACTGGGACTGGAAATTACACAGTTAATTCCAAGAACTTAGAAGGTAGGAGGAGAAAAAAAAGCTAGTTATATACAGGGAATTGTTCAATAATTATTTTTTATAAAATGAATGTGACTGCTTAAAATACCTGAAATATTCTTTCTGAAGTCTGAGGGGTTGCTGCAGGAGAGTATGTTGGATCCATTTCTGTAAACTCTTCTGCAAAATTACTGACATCCAATTCATCTCTGATTACTGGTTTAAATGGAGCTGGTATTTTTTTGGCAGCTAAATCATCCCAGTTCATATTCTAAACAAAAACCAGGAAAGCAAGTCTAAATCAAATGAAAACTTATCAGATAGAAATATTGGAAAGACAGACTTGTCTGGAAACACAATCCAAACTCCATTTGCTATTTTGCACAGGCAGATGAAAAGCATTCAAATTATGCCCTACTAATCTGCTTGAGTAAAGCCAAGAATTATCACAATGTATATAGACAGAATTCAATTTTAAAAAAACACAGTATAATTAAATATAACAGTGGAGATGAGCCAAACAGTTAGTGATGGCCCTTGCATTTCTTCCTCTGTTTCAGAATAAAGAACACTTATGTTTTTGTAAGCTAGAATGCATGCATGCAATGTCTTCAACTTTTCAATACCGATTTCTATGCTTAATTGCTAATGGCAGCTTCCAGAGCCCTGAGAGCATAAGCCTCTGAATTCTTACTTAAATGCAAGGGCAGGAGGAAGCACTCATATAGCAGCTATGAGAAAATTGCTCTGTTAAAGAGTGGAACTGAAGTCAAGATCAGAAAGTATAAGGACAAAATGTATCTTCCAAAGCAAACAGTTAATAAAGGAAGTTTAACTCTGTTAAACTCCATTTAACTTCAGAAGCACCATAAATACATCCTTATTTTCTTCAAAGAAAGCATACAGTTTTAACTGAAATGGAAGGAACAGTACAGATGTACGCAAATCCAATCTTCATTGTTTGAAAGCAAATGTTAATACACTGAAATCTGAACAGAATTAAAATTTACTAAACAAGATTAAAGATTTAATTAAGCCAAGGAAAACAGAGGCGTTTGGTGAATTTTATCAAAATTCAGATTTTACCAACAATGCTAGGGGCAAACTTCCTTAAAAAAAACACAAAAACAAACAAAACAGAGACAAATCATATAATTTCAGTGTTTTGCATTAAACCTTTTGGTTTAAGCAGTGTGTCTTTTGGCTGCTTCAAGTAACTTAGATAGAGAGAGAACATATTAAAAATCTATTGTGCCCTTCTAATACACACAAAATCCACATATATAAGCACATGGATATTCTTACTATTCATGCAATTAACATGTCTCTAAGCTATTTTATTAATAAAACAACAGAATTTCCTTAGTCTTGGATTTCACAGTCACTAATGTACAGTAAGTAGCCTCTCAGGAGTTTTACTGTTTGCTTTACCTCGAAAAAGGGATGCTGCTTAATTTCATCAGCATCAGTGGGACCACAACCTAACCTCTTCTTTGGGTCTTTCATCAAAAGCCGTTGAATTATATCCTTAGACAGAGCACTCATTTCTTGTGGATAAGGAGGCTCACTTTTTAATATTCTCCTGTAAAACAAAATAACAATTTGGTAATTACTTAATATGTTGTGTGCTAAATCAAGGAGTTATCATACTAATGGTAGTATTTAAAAGCTCACTTAAACTTCCACTCAAAGGCAGGAGAATGTCAAATGTGAAACAAAACATTCTTTAAATAAAAAAGTTCTAAGGCACTGTGGGTATGAAACATCTGCAGAAGGTAAATTATGTAACTCAATTCTCAAAAGAAAAACACTCCTTATTTCACATACTGAGCTTAGTGTTTAAAAGAAATCTCTTAGCTGCAACAGATAGCTACACAAAGAAATCAACGTGATGCCTAACAGCAGTCAAAACAAAAAGAATTGCAATATTAAAAATTATTAGAAAATAAAGGAAAAAAAACCCCACATCTGGGCCATTGAAGGTTTGCCTGCACCCTCTATCGTGTGTGCAGTGCTCACATCCTCCTCTCAAAAGGAGGCACTATAAGTGGAAAAGTTTTAGAGAACAGTAATAAGACTAATCAGAAACACAGAATGTGTTTCATAGGAAGTTTTACAAAAGGATAGGAATACTCAGCTTAGTGCAAAGATGACTCAGGGGGGCTGGGCATAGTGTTTCCTTCAAAACAGTAAAGAGAAAGCAGACAGGGACTTCACTGTCTTTTTAATACAAGAAAACTAGAAGCCCTCAAATAATGCTAGTCGTAGTTCAAAATCTTGGAAGCCTAAGCAGAATCACATTTCACACCCAATCTTTCATATACGTAGTTCCCACAGTTTTATATAAAGGGGAAGACAAGTTTTCCTTCAGCTACTTCAAAGGTAAATACTGAAGCTAAGAATTCTAAAGGCAAATTGAGAATGCACACACAGGTAACTCATCCAAAGATACAAGATTTAAAACAGAGACACACAGAACCCTTTAGCATACAGAATCACAGAAGAGCTGAGGTTGGAAAGGGCCTCTGGAGGTCATCTGGTCTAACCCACACTGAGCACCAATGAAGAGAGGCCAGCTCCCTCTTCTCTGCATGCTCCCTTCAGGCATCTGTGTACATTGATGAGATCTCCCTAAGCCAGGTAGAAGAGTCCCAGCTTCCTCAGCCTTCCCTCCTATGTTTCAGTATCTTAAATCTTCTCAATGGCCCCTTGCTAGGCTCTCTCCAGTATGTCCATCACTCTTGTGTACTGGGGAGACCAGAACTGAAACCAGTACTCCAGGTGCGGCTCACAAGTGCTGACTTTAGAGGAAGGATCACATCCCTCGACCTTATGATATTTTGTCTAATGCATCCCAGAATATCAGTTGTTGCCTTTGCCACCACGGAAACTGCTGGCTCACGTTCAGCTTGGTGTCTATATAGCTCTCTGCATACTCTCTCTGTGGTGACTTCAGGAACATGGTACACAGAAGAACTTAGAGCACTTTCACTAAACACAGACGAAGATTTTGAAGCTGTAAAAGGCTGTGAGGCTGAAATTACATGAGTTTGTGTCAACACAAATCTCAACTGTTATGTTTCTGACAGAGCTTACATTGGTCACTGCATTTCTGAATTTTGAAGTTACTACATGACATATATCCTTAGAGTCAGTTATCCCATGGGAAGATTTTTGTCTTGAAACATGTAGCTTCTTGGATTATCCCAAAAATAGATGCAAGCAGATTGTTTCCTTAAATAATCATGTCCTGGCAGTGTGGAAGGACAAAACCAAGTTCAAAATGCACATATCCCAGGGGCAGCATCTACTGACTTGGTATTCAGTTTCAAGCAAAGACAAAGACAAAGCAAAGACTTAACCTCTCAGTTTAAGTAACGCTGAAATGAGTTAGAAAAATACAGCATGAGTTTTAAGGTGGTGTAGAAGTTCAGGACTGTTTCTTTAAATGATGTATGGATGATCTGCCAGTAAGGGGTCTAAAGGGTCTAAATCACAGCCACTGTGCTAGCAGAAGTAACAGCAACCATAAGACTTCTCTTGAACTTCTGGACACAATTCACTTTACAAAAAAGCAGAAGAAAGCACAATATTTTCAAATGATTTCTTAATTAGGGATGTTAATACTAAATTTAAACATCACTAAACAAGAGGATTCTTACACTGCAGGAGCGGCGGCGAAGTAAGGATTCAGTCTCTTCAGAAATCATCCAATTTCAGAAAGAGGAAGCAGGTAAGGTAGTAAGAAAACCTTCCTGTTGCAAGACAGAAGACAGGACACCTTGATAATAAAAAATTATCTACAGGAAGGCCAATGAAATCTACAATGTCTTTGTAGTTTGAAAATTACTTCAGTTAGAGAAGTCTGAGGAAATCTATTTATCAGCTTCTCTGATGAAATAATCAGAAAGGTATGCAACAAAGATTGTGGAAAGCGGTAAGTCCTCTTTGGGTTCTCAGAAGGAGGAAAAACACCTCCAGTCAGTAGTTTTTAAAACTGATTTCTGAAGCAATGAGGGATGTTCTTAGAAATCAAAAGAGAAATTCTAGAGTATTTTTCCATGTAAAAAAATATTACAGATTATGGATGGCCATGTAATTTTTAATTTTATATTTAATTTTAAATGTCACTGAAAAAATGATGCTAAATTGGGATGATTGGTAACATGGGTAACAAAGTGAAAAAATGAGTACGAGTGATGTTGCCAAGTGTTAGCAGCAAGAATCTTGCCAGTGTCTCAGGCTTCTAATGCAAATAGAAACTTTCACATAAGAAGAGTGAAACAAACAAAAGAAATGGAAAGAATCCAGCACAACAAAGTTACCAGAAAATTCTTAGCCAAAAGTACTTCCACAGCAACAACACTAGTCTGTCTCACCCTTCTAACTGCAAACTTCTAGAGGTATATTGCATGTCTTCAGTCGGCCTGAAAACTGCACTTGGTCATACCACAGACATAGGAACCGAACAGAAAGTCCCAGTTGAAGCTGATACAGGTTTGTAAAATAACTTTTCATACTACTTGCCATTCTGCTCTTTGTGTAGAAACCACTCCTTAAATTCTTGGGGAAAGGAATCCCCTATAAAGATTATGTCTATCAAAACAATTTAGCATACAGATTTTGCAAATAATAATTTTGTATAACACTGTATTTTCAGAGAATCACAGAATTGTCAGGGTTGAAAGGGATCTCAGGAGTACAGCTAGTCCAACAAAGGCAGGGTCACCTAGAGCTGGTGACACAGGAACATATCTGGGGGTGGTTTGAATGTCTCCAGAGAGGGAGACTCCTAAACCTCCCTGGACAGCCTGCTCCAGTGCTATGCCACCCTCAATGGAAAGAAGTTCTTCCACATGTTGAAGTGAAACATTTTGTGTTTCAGTTTATTTACATTATTCCTTGTCCTGTCACTGGGCACCAATGAAATTATTCTGGCACCCTTCTCTTGGTACCCACCTTTGAGACATTGATATGCACTAATGAGATCCTCTCTGCCTTCCCCAGACTAAACAGGCCCAGCTCCCAGTGTCTCTCCCTGTAAGAGAGATGCTCCAGACCCAGAGCCTTCCCATTCTACCTAATGGAAAATTCTGTGGCAACAGCATCAGCAAACTCCTGCCTTTTACCACGATTATTATTTTAGATAATTTTTTTTATAGGCAGAATTAACAATTAAGTGGTATTTAACTATATGAAAAACAAGCCATCATTATAGAATTACATGATTTTTATGCTAGAAAAGACCATTAAGTCCAGCTGTTAATGCAGCACTGCCAAGCCCATTACTAAACCATATCCTTAAGTGCCACACCTGCACCTCTTTTAAATACCTCCAGGGATTGTGCCTCTATCACTTCCCTGCACAGTCTATTCCAACGTTCAACTACCATTTCAGTGAAGAAATCTTCACTAATATCTAACCTAAACCTCCCTAGGTGACACCTGAGGTCATTCCCCCTCATCCTATTACCTGGGAGAAAAGATCAATCCCCACCTGGCTACACTCTCCTTTCAGACAGTTGTAGAGAGTGATAAGGTCCACTCAGAATCTCCTTTTCTCCCGATTAAACAACCCCAGATTCCTTAGCCACTCCTCACAAGACTTGTGCTCCAGTCCCTTCACAGATTCTGTTGCCCTTCTCTGGACACGCTCCAGCACCTCAATGTCCTTCTTGCCCTGATGGGCCCAGAACTGAACACAGAATTCACCAGCGCCAAGTACCCAAAACCACTAAAGTCACCTTGTCATAGCAGACCAGGTTAGTCAAACAGGATCTGCCTTTCATAAACCCATGGCCTAACACCCAGGTTGTCCTGCACGTGCCAAGATGATGTACTCCATAATGTTCCCTGGCACCCAGCTCAGACTGACAGGCCCGTAGTTCCCCAGATCCTCCTTTTGACCCTTCCTGTAGATGGGTGTCACACTTGCCAACCTCCAGTCAACTGGGACCTCCCTCTTTGCCAGGACTGCTGATAAATCATGGGAAGTGGCTCAGTGAGCACTTCAGCAGCTCTCCCAGTACCCTTGGATGGATCTCATCTGGCATCAGACTTGTGAGCATCTCAGTGGTGCAGCAGGTCACTGAACATTGTCCCTTGGATTACTGAGGTTTCCTTTTGCTCCCTGTCCCTGTTTTCCAGCTCAGGAGGCAGTGCACCTCTGGAGAAAACAGATCTTACCGTTCAACACAGAGGAAAAGGCAGCCCTAAGTACCTCACCTTTTCCCCATCTTTTGTTGCAACATTTCCCTCACATCCAGTAAAGGATGGAGATTCTCCTTAGCCATCCTTTAGCTGCTAATGTATTTAAAGAAACATTTTTATATTGCCTTTTATATCAGTAGCTGGATTAAGTTCTAGCTGGGATTTGAGCCTTCTAATGCTTTCCCTGCATAACCTCACAACATCCTTGCAGTCCTCCTGAGTTGCTTGCCCCTTCTTCCCCAGGTCATAAACTCTCCTTTTTTTCCCCATGTTCTAGCCAAAGCTCTGTTCAATCAGGCCAATCTTCTTTCTTACCAGCAGGTCTTTTGGCCCATGGGGATGACTACTCCTGCACCTTTAAGATTTCTTTCTTCCTTGAAGAATATCCAGCCTTCTTGAACTCCTCTGCCCTTCAGGACTGCCTTGGAACAGACTCTCTCAAACAGTCTCTTAAATAGGGTAAAGCCTGCTCTCCAGAAGTCAAAGGTAGTGACTTTTCTTATCCCCCCTCCTTACCTCTCCAAGCATCAAAAACTCTTATTTCATAATCACTTTGCCTAAGAGAGCCTCCAACCATCACATCACCCACCAGTCCTCTGTTTGCAAACAACAGGTCCAGTGGGGCACCTTCCCCAGTTGGCTTGCTCACCAGCTGTGTCAGAAAGTTACAGTCCACACACTTCAAGAACCTCCTAGGCTATTTCCTCTATGCTGTACTGCATTTCCAGCAGACATCTGATAAGTTTTATATTAAGGGATATCTTCTATCTGTTGATGCTCTCAGAGACCACTGCAGAGAAGGCAGCATGTTGCCATGCTGTACAAGCAGACTCCATGTAAGCTGCATTTATACATACCAATGGCTTTCATTCAAATACTTCTGAGGTTTACTGATACTAGAAAATACTGATGATGCTCTGGACTGCTTCACAGAATGACATAACAGAGGTAGTGAAGAATGAAGCTACTTGCTCTACAAATTCCAAGAACTATTTACAATTATGATGGGATTGAAATATGTGAAGTTGTACACACATTAATTAGGATGGAAAGCAAGCTGTCAGAAAAGAAACACCAGATTGGATCAACATACGAGAGAGCAGAAATTGGTGAAGTAGGTTGATCAAGTGAAGAGAATCTGGTTTCACTAGTACAACACTAAAACACCCCATAGAGTGATCATGGATTTGAATTCAGTACTATGAATCACTCATAGTCAAACTGAAAATAGTGGGTGTAATCAAACCCAGCACTTGCCTATGATTTTGCTAGATGGGTCCTATCCCTGTCTCTGCATCAATGGACAAACAGAATTCTCAGAAATGAAAGGAAGATTTCAGAAGAAGGGAGAAGAAAGAAGGGAGGGTATACTAGAAAAGGAGAGATACTGGAATAGTTACGTGTTGTTCTGTTGTTTGATTTTTTTATTGATCAAGTTTAATAACCTGTAACAGCAAGCATGTGAACAAAAATGCGTCCTCAGGGACAGAGACATAAGGGAAAGTATGCACCTTTCTTAAGTTGCATTTTTCAAGGAAAAGAAGTCCACAGTGTTGCCAAAAAGATTATGACAAAAGAATAACATTGTTCATTAGAGAGATATTTTAGAACAAAATTTCACAGTCAAATTTAACACCAGACAGCCATTGTGCCACACAAGGGGATAAAATTATCTAAAATATCTAAGGTAACTTCCCACCTGTGCTGACTTCAGCTGGGGCAGTTAATTTACTTCACAGTGATTAGTACAGGGCTAGCACAGGGTTAGTACAGGCTTTGGATTTGTGCTGAACACAAGGTTGACAATACAGCAATGGTTTTGTTATTGCTGAGCAGTGCCTACACAGAGTCAAGGCCTTTACTCTGCTTTTCATACTGCCATGCTGGTAAGAAGCTAGGGGCACATGGGAGGTTTGGAGAAGACAACCAAGACAGGTGACCCAAACTGACCAAATGGTTATTCCAGACCATATGACACCATGCTCAGTACATAAAGTGGGAGGAAGAAAGAAGGGGAGACATTTGAAGTGATGATGTTTGTCTTCCCAAGTCATTGTTACACATGATGGGCCCTGCTCACCTGGAGATGTCTGAACACCAGCCTGGCCAGGGGAAGCAGAAATTAATTCCTTGGTTTTCTTTGCTTGTGTGGGCAGCTTTTGCTCTCCCTATTAAACTGTCTTTATATCAATCCACAAGTTTTCTGGCTTTTACCCTTCCCATTCTCTCCTTGATTCTGCTGGTGGGGGAGTGGGAGAGTGACTGAGTGTGGCTTGGCTGGGTTTAAATCACTATACCACCTATGTAAAATAAAGGAAGGACATCGATTCATTTAGAAGCCTTTTTTCTTTAAACTCAGAAAAATCAAAGGCCATGGAAACTATGCTTTCAGAGTTTGTGACCAAGTGAAAAACTGAACTCTCAAGTCTGCTGCAACTGACAAATTTAAGCACATTTAGGTTAAGCAGTATAATTTCTGGTTAGAACAACTCCGCTACTAATAAAGAAGTTTGAACCAACTCCTATCTCCATGCCAGTAATTTCACTACCACTGGCGACTGCAAATACTTGATTTCTGTTTGGTCTGCTCTACCCTACCGTCAGGGAAAGCCCCAACCACACTCCTGCTGTGCCCAAAAGGCAACCACCATTGCCCAGAAGGTTCCACACAACTCAGTGCGGCAGCTATGTCTTCATGTGCTCTTAAAAGGAACATAACATTCATGACATAATAAACTGCAGACACACAAAAGTGATGTCATCTGACACAGAAATTGCCATCAGTGGAAAGGAGTCAGAAAACAGTGGGTGTTATGAGTTGGAAGTAGCTCAAGGCAGATGAAATCAAGTGCAAAATGCTATAAACTAGCAGTTTATCAGCTAAAAGTGATAGAAAAGGACAAGGAATTAGATCTATCAGACCACCATTGGCATCTGCAAGAGGAACCCAATAATAAAGGAAGGTGAATTATTACTTCCCTTAAACAAGAGCCTCATGAGACATCAACAGGAATAAACTGTCCATATGTAAGAAAGACCAACATAAGCTGAGTTAAGAAAAGGCTATTTCAGGAAACAGGAAGACTGGGGAACATCTTTAATAAAGGAAGATGTTAGAATTTAACTTCTAAATTTGTCAAAATAAAAGTTAAAATACTACAGGACTGCTTTCTGTAACTGTGTAGCATAAACACCCACCAGAACAAAAACAGACTGAGCAACAACAAAGTAAACTTGCCACAACTAAATTAAGATCAGAAATTAGGTTATTAGCCATCAGAGAACAGATGTGAGCAATCTTGTGGTTTCTCAGCACTTAAATGAACATTTCTGCTAATTTAAGATTAAAATCTTAAAGAGCGCATAAGGGCCTACCAAAAGAAAGTCAAATCCTGTAGAATACATAAGTAAGAGGTTTTCTAGTTCTGGGGAAACTATATCTATAAAATGCAGGCCAAAATTCTCTCTAAAAAAATTGTAACTCCTTCAGAGTTACATTTAGTAAATCTTGGGAATCAAAATTACCAAATTCAGACAGGGTAAGTAAGCAATCAACAAAATTTCTAACCTTAAATAGACCAGAAAAAGAAGGTCTCTTATATTTTAACTGCAATATAATGACCAAGAAGGTGAAGTCCTCAATTTTGTTACATTAATGGACTCCTCTCTCCCCTATATTTTCTCTCGTGACCCTCTAAGATTCCTGCACTGGTAGAGAACTAAAAAACAATAAACAGGTCTCAATCTTCCAAGAAATTGCCTGAATTTATAACGTAAGTAAAATAAATTATCTAAACAATTGAGGTTTGTTCTGTCATCATTACAACCTTAAATATCAAGTGACTTTAGGTGAGGATCAGAATCACAATAATACTGGCCAATAGAAGCAAAACTATTCTTAGTTTAGGGAAAGGTCTTACAAGCTCATCTTGACAGCAGGTACTAATTTGAGCAATTTAAGCCCTCAACTCCCTGCTTCAAAAGAAATCCAGTGACTGGAAATACTTGTTTTGGGGGACATTTCAGTAATGTGCTTTGGGGAAGCTTATTGCTTTGTCTATTGAAAACGCTCCAAGGCTTTTGCATGGGTACTGAAAACAAGCCCTTAAAACCTGTAGAGATGACTGATTGTAAGAAAAAGTTCTACATGTAAAAGAATAGCATAGGTTATTTCACTTCTGTAAGTATCATATTGCACATCATCATATGAAAGTAGGGCTAGAAAAGATCACATTCTTTGTTTCATGTTACACAGTAATAAAATAAACATTACCTGTAACAATAAGGGGGCAGCAGGGCACATTCTGACACTAAAAACCTGTACTCTGCCAGAGTGATCTAGTAAGAGCTGATGAAAAACTCTCTAACTAAAGATGTATTTTATGTATTAAGATTTTGAATGTGATAATTCTATTTGCATATAATTTGCTATTTCTTTGACTTTCTTTTCAACAGTAAACATGCAACAGTGTTATCTACAAAACTGGTTACACTGTAGTTTAAAAAAAAAACAAAACAAACAACCAAAAAAACCAAACAAAAAAAACAGATCTTGTGTAAAGGTCAGTTCTATTAGCTAATAAAACTCTTCTACTTCCTGATGTCATTCTGTTAAACCAAGTTGGAGCACACACTCTGGCAGCACTTTCTTCCTCAGTTTTAGATTAAAACTCTCAAAATCCACATATTATGGTGTAAGGATCATCTGTGAGCAAGCATGTATACTTTACTGCTTTGAATCTTACCTAGAAATCTCTGCTTGGGAATTCTTCTCTCCATCGACTGTAAACGGTGATGCTCCAGTTAATAATTCATACATAAGAACACCAACACTCCACCAATCAACAGCCTATAGAACAACAGTAATCATGTATGTTATGATACACTGAAGTAAAATTGTTAACAAAAGAAGGAACAAAACAATACACTTGGAAAGGAACTAGCACAGGAAGAACCTACATATCAATACACAGGCAAACCTGGATACACTGAAGCATAACTAACTGCAATACTGATTGGAGGTATTTTCTACAATAAATTAGTTTTATGTTGAAATCTCTCCACTTAGCTTCTTCAGCTAATTTCTCAAATTGAACTCTTTCCACTGACTACTTAAGTTCCTCTTGTTCTCCCCCTGAATTTATTTTTATTTTTGCTATTGTGAAGCAATAAGAATTCTAAAACGTACAGAGGAACCTAAGCATTGCTAAGAAGTAGCTGAATTTGAGCTTTTATGATCTTGAGAATGAAATTAAGGAATATTCAAAATGCACAATTTAAGATCACAGGTCACAGTTAATCCAGGCACTTGAAAATGCTACGAAATTTTATTTTACATTCATAGAATCACAGAATGATTTGGGATGAAAGGGATCTTAAAGATCATCTTGTTTCAATCCCTCTGCCATGAACAGAGACACCTTTCACTAGATCAGGTTGCTCAGAGCCCCATCCAACCTGGTCTTGAGCACTTACAGGAATGGGACATTCACAGCTACTCTGGGCAACCTATTCCAGTGCCTCATCACCCTTACAGCAAATAATTTCTTCCTAGTACCTAATTTAAGTCTCTCCTCTTTTAGTTTGAGACCATTCTCCCTGGTCCTGTCACTATATGCTCTTGTAAAAAGTCCCTCTCTATCTTTGCTGTAGGCTCCCTTTGGGTATTGCAGAGTCACAATTAGACAACCCTGGAGCCTTCTCTTCTCCGGGCTCAACAATCCCAGCTCTCTCAGCCTTTCCTCATAGGAGAGGTGCTCCAGTGCTCTATAATCAACTCCTCAGGACTCACTCCAACAGGTCCATGTCCTTCCTGTGCTGGGGACCCCAGAGCTGGATGCAGCACTCCAGGTGGGGTCTCACCAGAGCAGAGCAGAGGGGCAGAATCCTTTCCCTCACCCTGCTGGCCTCGCTGCTTGCAGTGCAGCCCAGGATGCAACTGGCTTTCTGGGCTGCAAGTGCACATTGCTGGGTCACATCCAGCCTCATCCTCCACCACCCCCAAGTCCTTCTTGCCAGGGCTGCCCTTGATCAGTTCATCCCCTAGCCTGTTCTGACACAGGGGGCTGCCCCGATGCAGATGCAGCACCTTGCACCAGTTCATGTTTCACCTCTCTGCTCCTTCACTCAGGCAAAGCTTTCAGGAAAACAACATCTGCAACACCATGCTGCTCCAAAGGTCTATGAGTAAAATATGGGGGTTATTTGTTAAAGAATTTTAGTAAGTCATTCCCACTTTAGCAGTTTTCTGCATTTTGGTTCCTACTAGTTTCCCTACTACCGGTTTTGCACAGGCAGCTCCACATGGTACACACAGTTTAGTCATGGCCATCCAGTGCCAATGCTTTGCCTCAGCTGAAGACCTTGGAGAGATGGACGCTGGTAACACATGGGATATTTGCCTTCCCATGTATTAATCCTATTATTCATATCTCTGATACGTCATAACTTGCAAAGCATTTCTTTCAAAAGAAAAGATGCTACCATGAATAATAAAGGAAGCAGTTTAGTCCTTTCAACAAAATTAATTTAACTACAGGTGTTTGAACCTCTTGGTTTTACTGCCAGGAAATTTCCAAACCAATGAAGCTTAAATTCTGCTTTGCTCTTGTTGGCAACATTAATACAATACAGGAAAACAATTAGTGAAGTGATGACAATTTGGCCTCCTTTTTTAGGTTTGATGCCTCAATACACACAAAATCTGATGCTTCATATATTCAGCCAAGACTGTCTAGAAGAACTAACTGAAGAAGTCTCTGTGCTTTCACTAATTATCCATGCAAA
Source organism: Formicarius rufipectus (assembly GCA_013399695.1). Lineage (NCBI taxonomy): Eukaryota > Metazoa > Chordata > Aves > Passeriformes > Formicariidae > Formicarius > Formicarius rufipectus. Next base: position 1,630,583 of record VXAU01005789.1, on the reverse strand, counting down.
TACATAATTCTCAGAGAAAATCCCAAACAATTTTTTTGCATGTTTTTCCAAAAGAAAAGGAGGATCTGCAGAATCAGAAATCAAACTTGAAAAAAATACTGAACTATTAGAGTATTTTAGACAAACAATGCAAAAATCTAGAAGAGATTACAAATCATAAACATTGATTAATGAGAGCATAGCATACTAAAGCAATCTCATTTTCTCTTTTTGTAAGATCTTTGCATTGCTAGATATGCAGTCAGTATAAAATACATTAAAAATCTTCTAGCATCACAATACGACATTGCCAGCGGTGAGGTAATGAGTGGTACAAACAACTAATACAGCTAACTGCAAAATCACCCTCATTTATGAGCTAACATTCAGTATCAAACTGTAAAGCTATTCCTTACAGAATACCGTATGACTCTGCACTACACCTCATGAAAGTATCAGATAGAACCAAAGATAACAAAACTGAGATTCCTCTTTAACTCAGCAACAAGATTGAATTTATAAGCACTTAAAAAGCCAGAATCATAAGTCAAGGTGACTGATGCACTGGAGAGATGCTCTGAAAGTGGCAACATTAAACTAAGAAAGAGTGCAGGAAAGAGCTTCAATTTGTAAGTTTTTAAAATTTCCTTTTCAACAACTGGGGCAAGCAGTATAGTAGAAAAAGATGAAGAGGTTATAGTGGAATCCAACGTAGGTATGAGACAACGACTAAGTGAAAATCAGACAAAAACACATGCTGTTTTATGTTAGGAGCAGAATCAGGGAGGTAATCATCCTGCTGTACTTCAAACTGCCAACTCCCAGCTCAGACCCTGTGCTCACTACAGTGCTCCCCACCTGAATGCAGACTCAGACCAAAAGAATCACAGAATGCACAAAGAAGGAAAAGAGAGCACCTTCTCAGGCAAAAGTCAGACTTTTCTGGTTCTTAAACAGGCTGAGATAGGAGGAAATGTGATCAACTATATTCTATTGTCCCCAATAGAAAGACAAGTCAACTCAGTAGACAGCAAAAGAACCACAGAGATTAAATACTCTCCAAAACTTCCCAGTATAGTAAGCAATCAAAATAATTTATCCATGAATGTTGTAGAATTGTTCTGGGGAGTAGAGTTTTTGTTTGTCTCAAATACAATCTGTGAATTATTGTTGTCTTCATCTTTTCTATCAATTACTGACACTTTAATTCATAATAGAACTTAAACCGCAAGCCAAACAATTTTTATGAGAACATTTATAATATTAATAACCCATTCCATACTTCAATAAACAGATTTCTCTGATGTCCCATTTAAAACATATATCAGAATTAACCACAAAACAGTAAGTTTTCCACTCTGAATTAGTATTTTGTGTAATGGGAAGTATCCGCTACGTTTATTGTTCCATTGCACATTTAGAACAAATTTTGAATAGAACATAAAGTCCCAATACCTTTATAAACATGCCTTTTACCTAAGATTACAAGAAGAAAATACATCAATGGACAACTGAAGATACCCGCAATAATCTACTTCAGGACGACCTGAAAACTCAGGCTTACACAAAGACACCATGACATTTTACAAAAAACCCTCAAGCTGAACAACAGTGTTGCCTAAAGAATCATTTTTAGTAATAAACTTAGAACATACCTTATCATGTCCTGTGTCTCCTCCTCTTACAATATCTGGAGCCATGTATTCTATTGTTCCACAGAAGGAATATGCTCTCTCATTCTAGGAAAAAAAAAAAAAAAAAAAGAAGAAAATTTACATCAAACAATTATATTATACAAATCATATGGGACAGATATGGCTAACAGTTCCAAGATGTTGGCAGAAATTCTTCTCCAAATAGCTCAGAACTGCTAGCTAAATAATATTCCATCACATGTAGAGATGTATCACATAACACTACAGAATATTTAGTCTTCTACAAGACACCAAGATGTCATAGGTTTGTGTTACAGTCTAAGATAACGACACAAAAATTAATGTATTGATATTTCAAAAAACCTTCCCATAAGTCTAAATGATCTAACATTTCAGAACTACACCAAATTTACCAAAGTAATATACATACACATTCTGACAGCTGCAATATCAATGCCCTGGACAATCAATGAAAGCTTTCCATTAAAAAGAGAATTTCATTGTGAGATCTACAATTTGACTAAAGTGGATACAAGTTTAGGTTCCCCTTATTTAGGAATTCTTTATGGCCTCTAGAAGAGTAATTTTCTTTCGCAACACACACACATATATATATATATATAACACAACATTGTCTCAAGANGGTTCCCCTTATTTAGGAATTCTTTATGGCCTCTAGAAGAGTAATTTTCTTTCGCAACACACACACATATATATATATATATATAACACAACATTGTCTCAAGAAGAGAATTGGAGAGAGACAAGAGAGAAAGAGAAAGGCAGACAGAGTTGCAAATTTAATCTTATCCTATGCACTGAATTATTCTCTTGATTATGTTCAAAACTGAGCTGCTTTCATAGGCACGTAAAATTAATTGTTCCCTGTTAGCGATTTACCTTTGAGGTCAACATGAGGTCATGCTGTACCTTGCTAATGACGAAAGCACATGTGTTTGGGCCATGCAACATTGTTCCTCCCTTATCCTTCAAGCTTCTAGCATTTTGGGGAGAGATCCTGATAGGTCCTTTAAAGAAGAGTGTTCAAAAAAGCAAATATTTCAAAAGTCAGGTTTTACATTTGTAGATTCAGATTTGGTGTTTAAAACAGGTGCTATGTAAGAGACTAATGAGAGGAAGCTTCTAAAAATAGAAATAGTGCTCTGTGCTACCCTGAGGCATAAAAATTAAACAGTCCAGCAGCACATTATTAAACTGCATTTCTTAAAATATATATACTGTGACTGGTTTTTGGGGTTAAAATTCTAAATTCAAAATAATTATAAGGCCTCATTTTGTTCAATATTAACTTAAAATATTAACTTTAAGACAAAACCGTATAATAATGAATTTTTCATTATTTCACTTTCTTCTGACACAACTATTATCTCTTTTTGATTTATCTTTTCCAGTACCTGCTATCTAAAAGAAATACAGTGTGATAAAAAGCATAGAGAAAAATTTCAGAAAATTTTAGCCCTCCATCAGCCAATCTAAAGCTATTTGCTCTCTGTTCTTTCTTCCTTCAGCTGAAAGGGAGGGAGGGGGAAAAAAGTGGAAGAAGGAAAAGGGGAGGGAAAATGCAGAAACTGTTTTTCACTTACTGCCTCTCCAAAGAATAAGGATAATGCAGTCAAACTGAAATTTTCAAGACAATTGTTTGAAAGCAAAGCATTCTGACTCAGCTTCAGATTGACACAGATTTGCCTTCATACAATGCAGTAGAAAGTCCCAGCTTCAAAAGAGCCGAAGTTACAAAATCTGGGTATGTTTTCATTAGAAACCTTTTTTTACTTTGTTTTTTATTAACTTATGGGCCTCATCAACTACATCTCACTGATATTTACAAAACACAGGTTTTAGAGTACTACATTTCACTAGATTATAAATCTGTCATTGTTAAATATGCCTCTTACAAGGACTCACAAACAGTTTTTGCTGTTAGGCACCCTATGTGGGTGGCTGCCAAACTGCCCACACCAGCTTCGGCAATTTAAAAAAAGGTAGTGCACTGCCCTCTTTCCGAGTTCCTTGCAATCATTCTGACCGATCTGCCTAATGAAATGTAACTGCTTGAACTTGATAGATGTGGCACTGAAACTATGTGAACTCTGAAGTCTTTCCTCCAGATTATTTTAGCATCCTATTTTCCATTCCCTTCATTAAAAAAGAAAGGACACTGAGCAGCTTTAATACAAAGAATTAGACCTCTGTGACTGTCAAAGATGGAGATTTGTAATGCAGATTAGGATTTGTCCTGGAGGACAGTCACTTCACACAAAAAAAAAAAAACCTACCTCAGAGCAGTGTCTTTGCTAGGACTATGTACCCTGCCTGACTTTGGCAGTTCAACCACAATTATACCCATTGCAGCGATCAAAACATCTAGCTCCAAAATTCAATCAAAAGTGCTGGCAGGAGGATGGCAGTCTTGAACCATCATGTTCTTGGTGATCTTGTGGTATAAACACTGGGTTCTGCTTTATAACCAAGAAATGGTAGACAGGCATTTCAAACCATCTTAAGTTGTAAAAAGAATATGTATAAAGTTTTCTTCTCAATGACAGAGAGGTCTTATGCCTTTAGAGTTGTCTAAGGAGCTCCTTCATCAAGTAAAAAAAGCACATCAATAGTAGCAAAAAAAAAAAAGCAAAAGGATTAAACTCCACTTTGCTGCAGAAACTAATCAAACTTGCCACATCTACAGAAAGGCCTGACTGATGGAGAAATAGTCACTACTGTCACACATGAACGTGCCCTTTAGGGCACACATCCTCACTCATCTCCAGCAAAGCAAATTCAGTTTAACAACATATGTAATGGTACCTCAACTATTAAGCCTTGCAACTCTTCAACAGGCTGTAATGGAGTATGTGGGACAAGAACTGCAATTCCAAAGTTAACCACATGACTTAGATTAGACTTCAAGACAGCCAAGGTATCACTCATGCTCAAGATGGTCCTAAAAGGCTCATCTCTACTGGGCTAAACTGTCTTTTTGTAGTCACCTCTTTGGAAAAAGGGCTATTCCATTATGTCCAATTTAAGAAGATACAGTGCTGGAAGGACGGTGCCAGTCTCGTGCCACAAAACTCACACAGCTCAGAGGCACCAAAAATGTCTGATATAATGTCCTAACAAATCCAAAAATGGATGGAATCTGGGCAAAGAAATAGTGACAACAGATTCTGGACAGATGTTTCCCAACACCTGTGAGGTGAAGGCCTGGATTATTTTATCACAGGTACCCAAAGGTCTGCAGCTGAGAATCAAACTGTTTTAATACTTGACTAAAAACATCTTCAGCAAGGAAAACACAGGTAGACAACTAAGTGCCAGGCCCAAACCCAAGGTCTCAAACAATAATAATTAAAAAAATTAAATTCCCTCTGGAAATCAAGATCTGCACAGCTGGAAAATGCATCTCGCAATTGTCACACTCCTAGCATGGCAGACAGGGGATACAAGTCATCTTGAATGAGCATACAGAGAACAGCTTTTAGAACTCTAAAGCAGTCCCAGAGCAATAACAGACAGACTGAGCAAACAGGAGCATGCCACTTGACCACTGGAAAAATTGAAGCAAAAATAAAAACAAAGATAAAATGAAGCCTTAAGAACCCCTAAGATTTTGTTTCAGATGCCTAGGGAACAAACCACACACACATCAAAGCCAAGTATCCAAACAAAATAATAAAAGAAGACAACAGAGGCATGAATGCCAGAAAGGGTGAGTTGAGATAAAGCTACCTCTAGAATACTAATGTAGTTAGCAACATCGGTAAAACAAAACAAAAAAAACCCACACCTGCAAATAACCAGATGCTCAATCTAGACAGTCTGGCTTAGAATACTGATGCATATTCCAAGTACACTGTTCTACACGTGTGCACAAGCACCTATTTGCCAAATACCTCTTTGGGAAAATCCTTCAGTGCTTGAGCATTTGTAATTTTAATTCCAAAGTGTGAATGCAGATGTGGAAAGCACTCAAGTGCCTTAAGACAGTTATTCTACCATTTGAACATGTATTATTTAACATATAAATATATGGCCTTTGAAGTACCTTAACTTGATGAACTGCATCCAAACAAGAGCCACTGCTCCAACAGACACTTGAGTCCTACAACCCTATGGCTTATTTTACTGACAAATCTTCCTGCAAACATAATTCAGACAGAGGATTAGCCAAGTATTCACTGAACTTGTTCTTTTCAGCATGCAAAATTAGGATCCACTTCTCCAGCTACATGAAAGGTCATCTTTGAAACAGAACAGACTGTTGCTGTTCTCCAACTACCTACAGTGCAAATACTTTGTTCTTAACTGTCCCTACTACCTTGAACATCATATATGACTCATTTTGAAATTTTAATACTATCATAATCCCTCAAACCATGAAACTTTACTTCTCAAATAATGTTTTTGTTAAAAATAGATAAACCAAACCAAAGCCACTCTTCCCTAAATGTTCTTTAATAGCATATATATTCTGTAAAGGAATCTCCTTGCTAATAGAAGAGATGGTAGGATGCAGTCAAAAGGCTTGGTTAAAACCTAGAGTAACTTCTAGTGTAAGAATTTCAAGACATGAAAACTACATAATATAAGGGAAAGGGAACTTCTCAGCTATGAAATGGGCTTCAACTACCTTCTTGGCATTCCATATTCATATACAATATAACAGAAACACTATCACATAGCTAAAGGGTTACTCCTTTAGCATAGTCAGTATTTAAAAAATGACAACAAAACCAAAACCTAGAAACACCAAATGCCGTTGGGCTAAAGAACATGAAGACAGCCCCTAGAGCTGGAGAGTCAGAGGCAGAGTCTCTGATAGCATGTATTTCATCTGCAGCAACCACTCGGTGACCGAGCAGTACCTAGTGCCACAGAGCAAAAGGGTGCAAGGGCACAGAAGGGAACCAGGTAGCCAGACAGAAGCTCACCGAAGGAATTCAGGGCTCCTCTCACAACTGACTCTCCACAAGCCTACTAAAAACCTCTCCAGGTTCAGATAAGAATTACTTCCTTGTTCTTGTCACATTTCTGTTATGCAGAAATAACAGAATTATTATGCATTTTTTGACTGGGTTCTTCTATGGTTTTCAGCAACATTCTTATGATAGGCTTATGCTTGTCCATACTCGTTAGCTGGCAAATTAAATTTCTTCATTCACTTAATCTGACCTCACCATTATGAAGGTTTCAAAATGTTATGACCAAGCAAGACAAGAGGAATGCTTTGCTGTTGGAGGTACTCTGAAATCACACAAGTTTAAACATGGTGTTAAAACTAACAACAGGTATGGTCTTTTCACTCAGTCAAGGACAATTCCCCATTTATTGCATGGGTAATAAAATTTTCTGCACTGACTTTCAGATCAGGTAGACAGATGAAAAAAATCAGACTTAGGAAAATCATAACTTAGCTAAAACACTATAGAGGGGCTTCTCTTTTAGCAGTCACCTAACAGGCTATACTTAATATATTGAATAAATGCAGAACTGCTTATGAAGTTCCTCAAATTACTTTTGCGGTATGCTTATTAATATACTAACTGTACCTAAGAATTCTATTTCTTAAGTAGTGCTTCTGAACAGAAAACCCACAGATCAATTGTTATGACTACTCATATGCTTGGTCTTAACTCTGTGTGATGAAGACTGCTCTTTCTATTGCATCAGCTACACGAGCCTAGCAGAAGAAAAGACAGTCCTGCTCTAAAAACATACATGGCATCATTCTCTCAAGCTGGTTCAGTGATGGCAACTAACATCCCCAATACACTCTCACACAGGCATTGTTAAAAACAAAGAAACAAACCAACCAAAAAACAAACAAACAAACAAACAAACAAACAAACAAAAAAAACACCAAACTGCAAGAGAGTAATGCTGTCCCAAAATATACTAAGTATCTAAATTTGTATTAGTGTATTTCACAGCTACAGGCAGAACTTAAATTGAATGTACAGAGGTCCCCAAACTGCATAAATACTTATAATTGCTAGCTGGTGTGGACTGCAACACTTCATCCAGGGAGGAAGAAGCCATTTCAAATGAAACCCCCATGATACGCTTTCACAAAAGGTCACACTCAAAGAGGGTAACACAGAAACAAACTCCAGCTCAGAACTAGAAATGGCAGCAAGAGGTAATAGTACTGGCAACACTAAATAGGCAGCGAATCCTTTGAGGAATAATGCTAACGCGTTTTTTGGAGGTTCCTGAAATTTCTTTGTATGCGTATTTATCAATATAATATGAGCAGCTTCAGCCACAACAGTACAGCAACTGACCCTTCTATTTTCCAGTCTTACCAATTTCTTAGCCAACAAGAAAGAACATTTTAAAAAATATAACACTAAACTGTCTCTTCTAATAGTTTTGTCCTATTCAATGTATATTTGGAAATTGACAGAAGAATCATTCCTTCTACTACCAGGCCCTTGAAGAAAAAAGCAGTTTGTTAAGAAATAAGCAAATTCAGGCAGCAGAGGCTAAAAAGGATATGCTACCACATTACTAGGAGTAAGACTTAACTAGGTTTATGAGCTCACCTAAACAGTTTCACAGGTCATCAAATCAAGTAATTTTCTTGTCCTTTCAATAGCAACATAAGATCTATTTCTTAGTCTCCTCAAATGACTAAAGTGGTAGATCCAAGTATGAACAGATATCAGTGTTTGTACCGTGCCACAGAATTCCTGCTGCTGCTCTTCATTTGACTAATCCAAGGAAACATGCTAGAGTAAAGCTACCTTCTTGGATTGCTTACATCTCTGAAGAAATGCTTCAATTCCTAAGTTGCCATTCTTTGTTAAAGACACTTCAAAGCCAAAGTTCCAGGACTTCAGAGGTCCAAGTTTACCACAACTATACACTCTCTGGGCTCTATCAGTAATGTTTCAAATATCAGTAAGAAATAAAAAAAACCCCAACAAACAAACAAACACAAAAAACCAAACAAACAAAACACAAGAACTAAGAAAATTTCTAGAGCACAGGAATGAGTATCATTATTGTTCCTATTTTGTACAGCTGTGAGTTTATGTAAATATAGTCCTGAAAGTCATAATTTAGGGCTTGGCTACAACCATAAATAGTGAAAACTTTCCTAGAATAATTACGTCAGGGGCCTGAGCTTATCAACAGGCTCTGCAACCTCTTTCCCCAATCCTAGAGGTTAAGGCATCTCTGTTTAAGAACAATGCTGACAAAATGGAGCTAAGTAACCTGCGTAGAACCTTGTCAGGGGCCTCCTCAACCTTCAACTGGGAGCAGAAGTCCAGGCTCCCATTCTTGATCCTTTATAAGCTGTGCTGTAGGTATGTCTTTAACAGCTGGCTGTGTACCTCACTGATCCTGACCCACTAATTTCAAATACTTGCTTGTCCTCAAGCTTTTCTGATAACCACTTGACTGTTGCCCAAGCCTGTTTGTCTGCCACAAGACTTGGTCTGATCCTGTTTGGCAACTGTGGGATTGCACCACTGGTCAGTGAGGTGCTGACCTGTCCCTGCCTCGCTGTCACCCTCAGCTCCATGCTCACACTACGTGTGGAACAGACTCCCCGTAGTCAAAAACCACAGTTCCTCCAGAAATAGCTCGCAAGACTGAAGAGCGTTCAACAGTATCACACAGAGGCAATTAAAAGGGTGAGAAAAAGGTGCTAGCCAAGAAATATGCATCCTCCACCACTGTGACTGTGAAACATAATGGAAGGCCTCGTCCTCATCTAATGTCAAGTGGAGGTTCAGGAACCTCTTCTCACAGACAGACAACAGCTGTGTTTGCTTTCATACCGCAATGCAATTGCAACTGTGCAAGGATCTATTTAAACCAGTTCCTGATAATGCATTTGTAACACAAACTATCTAGAAGAAAACAAAAGTCTCAATTCTGCAGGCAAAAAAATACAGAAACAGCACATTATTGTGTAGGAGGAATGCAAGCATGTACCACTGTCAACTTGGATGAACATTTTGTACTAAGTTCTTCTCAAAATTCCAATTTTCAGAAGGCTTGTTTTCTAAAGCATTGTCTTTTTACAAGGCAGAGGTAAAAGTACCAAAAGAGAAGAACAGTATACAAAGCAAAACCTGAAAAAAGTAATCTTTCTTCAAAAAGAGGTAAAATTACAAGGTATGGAAGAGTACTGATTCTGGGAAGGATTCTATTAGCTGACAGTACAAGCCTTCAAAAGTTTATTCTCTTAAAAAGGAGACTATAAAGAAAAATAATGCAGATGTGAAATAAACTCATAGTTTCAGAGAGCACCAGATTTAAAAGGTAGAGGAGTGGACAATTTTGTTCAAATGCACTCCATGTGGTTCTAAATTCATTTACATTTGGCCATGAATCTCCGGTCATCTAAATTTTTCACATCTGGTTGCCCAAGTTCCATTGAAGTTAGGTGTGTACAGTAATTCAAAAGAAAAAAAAAATCTATGAGGAAAAAAAGGATTAATGATGATGGCAGCATTTGCCCTTAGAAAGTTACTTGTTTTCCCCTGGAAAACAGAAAAAGAATTTTTCTGAGCTGACTAGTAACATTCTTGTAAGATCCAGACTATTTAACACACAGATTCGTATTTCTCCCCCAAATGGGATTTTTTTAAGTGGTATATTATAACAAGAAAACAGCATCCTTAAAGCAGTCAGTGTAAGAAATCATTATCTGTCGTTCAAAAAAATTCAATGGCACTAAGATTTTGGCATCAAAATCCGGATAGAAGGTATTTTATGCTCTGGTCTTCTGCATTACTGCTCCAAGCTGGGAAAGCACAATCTTCTTTGTGATAAGCAGTGAAAAGGGAAACCTTCTGGGCAACGGCTCCAATAGTCACCTCATCACTGATGACCAGGTTTTGCAATTAAATTAGTCCAGCTCAGTGACATACATTTAGAGTGTTTGGTATGTTCTCAATATTCAGTTTCAGGACAGTTAAAACACCAACAGAAGTAGACCAAATAAAGCAAGAAGTTTTCACCATTCTTCCATTTCCTTTTCCAAGGGAAAAACATGACCAATTTTCTGGACAGACCTATAACCCATGTTAACTTCTGTGGACTCCTTTCACTATTCAGTTTACTCTTTCTTTTTCCTCTTTGCAGAAATGTACATCTGCCCTTTATAACCGTGTTTATTATGTCTACATCACTGAACAGTTTGTAAAACACAAGTAGAATGGCTTATTTTACTCATAAGAGAGTGCTCAGTGTCCAGAGGATGGACTAACTGCAATGATCAGACTTCATCAGTTTAATCACACAACTAAACAGGGTCTTTTAAAGTTAAATGCACAACTATCTACCAGGTCACTCACACAAGATCATGGGTTCCTGAAGCACTAAATGTGACAAGTCATAGTCATTCCTCCCTGTTCTGGACTACCTTTAAACTGCACTAATGTTATAGGTTCAGGTTCTAATGGAATTTTTCTTTCCCCACCCTCAGAATGAGGAGCGAATTGTTCCAGCCCAGGCCATTTGTCTCTAACAAAAGAAGCAAGAGTACGGTGATTAAGGGTGGGGGAGAGGGGCACACGGGTTTTTGGGGGTGGGCAGCGGGAGTCGGCAGGGAGAGACGGTGGAGAGAGAAACCCCGGAGTCTTGGGTTTCTTTNTTCTTCCCATCCACCACCCCCCCCGGGGGCATCCCAGCACCAGCCACTCATCTCCTTGCTTGCTGCCTGTAAATACCGGGGACAGACTGTGTGTGTGTTTGTGGGGGGTTTTGATCCAGGAGTTTCTATTCATTCAGTCTTGGTTATTCTGTTGTCTCTTGAATATACATATATATATTATAGCTAGGAACCGTTATCCTTCCATTTATCATACCTTAATTAAATTTTGTTTTGAAATTAAAGGAGAGTTGTCTCTCTGTTTTAGTTATAAATTTTTCTAAGTTCTCTAAACTTAGACAACTAAGAATGTGTACAAATGTCTTCCAACTTCATCTACCAAGACCCATCATAGTGGACTAACGTCCACTTTATCATTTTTCCTTCAATGAAATGTCCTGTAAAATCTTTTAAAACTACATACTGATTTTCTTTCCAGAACAAAAGGTTCACTCTATCATCAAATAAATAAACAACAGTGAAAAGCATGAGTTATAACTAAATCTGCAACTCTGATCTAGATATTTTCACATGAAAAAACAATACTGCATATGAACTATTCATTCTGCACATCAGGTAGAAGTACACAGATATCCATCCAACTATTTAGATTTCAACTCAATCATCCCTCATATAGAATATGCACTTTTGTACTATTTATTGCCAAGGCATTCATATGCTCACACATTTTGTCTGAAGACTGACAACATTCAGCATTTACTATAAAATTTTTTTAAACTTCATTAGGCAAACAAAAATCTTCAAAACAAACTTAATGCAGAAGACATGTACCAGTGCAGAAGAACTGAGCACTTCACTATACTCTGAGAGTGCACTTTATTGGATATAATTAACAAGAAACATGTTAATTATTATGCACAGTTGAATGATCACTTTTACAGTAATTCAATTCATGTGTTCATTTTATTCTAAGACCTCCATCTAAAGTATTTTAGTGCAATTACAGAACTAAAAGAAAAGCAAGGGCAAAGGAAGATTTAAAAATATTCAAGTACCATTTTAGCAATAAATATAAAAATTAGGACCAGACCTGATGACTAGGTTAAACTGAAAATGACCAAATCAAATGAAGTCCAGCATATACAAGTAGAGCTACTAATGAAATAACAGATAAAAATGCATCTGAACTACAAATCCAAAATATAAAAGATAACACAAAAAAAGCAAGATAGAAAAAAAACACAAACCAACAACTTAGTTTTAGCTTTGTTTGGTTTTGTTGTTTGTTTGGTTTTTTTAAGATAAATGTATTACAAGAGTCTTGAAAAAAATGGCACCATTTAAGTGATTTCACTTACACAAGGAACAGAACAGTGCTGTAGTTGCAAGTCCTACCAATTCTCCATGTTCTAACTTATATCAATGTATTTTCACACAATATTTTACACCCCAGTTAGACAAGCGCTCAACTGAGATGCATGAAAGCATAAGGATAAAACGGTCTTTTTTACCCTGATTTTCTTTGCAATTCAGTCTAAGAGTTAAACATCATAAAGAGTAGCCTTAAATTCATCATGGGGTTACGAATGCAAATGTCATAAAAACAATACTAAAAAGGCACTATTTTTCCAATCTCTTAATCTCTTACCTGATTGCATTCTATGGTTAGGCTAGTAAAACTGTAGGTCTTCATGAGACAGTAAATAGAGTTTGAACACCAGAAGTGATTTTGTACTGAAATACCTTGTCACCGTGCATGATTAATTTTTTTTCAACTACTGTATTCTAGTCAGGTTATTTCTTCTTTTTTGCATGTAAATAAAAGCATATTTTAAAGATAATCAAAGGCAAACCCAGACTCTCGTTTCACTTGTACAAGACAAATTTCAGTTTTCAGTGAAACAGTGGCAAAAAAATGCTTTAAAGCTCTTAAAACCACACTGCTTTCAGCTTGGTTATTTAATTCTTGCATCTTATAAGCACTTTCAGGTAATAACTGTAAAACAGAAAGGATACTCAACAATGCACTCTTTGCACTCATATTTCAGTAGCTGCAGGGCAGAAATCAATAGGTTTCTGTTTTCCCACAAGTCACATGCATTTGCCTCCTTTCACTCAAACGTGCTTAGGAAAAGCAGCTTCCCACCTCTTTGCTTTTGAATAGTCAATTTGCTCTAATTATTGCAGTCAAGAAATAGTGCACTCTTTATTATGAAAAATTCTGTTAAATTCAGTACCTCCTAAGTACCTGGAAATTTTTAAGTCACCAGATTAAAAGCAGAGATAATGAAAACATTGAACCATAGTATGTTCTAGCCAGCATTCCTAATGCAAAGCCATCCAGAATTCATAAATCCATGATACAGATTTCTCTCTGGTAAGAATTTTAAACACAGTACATGCTATGATAATTTTTATACATTATTAATAACCTAAATATATCTTGTTTCAGAAAACACAGTTCAGCAAGGGGAGTTACTTGAATAAATTCCACTTCTTTAAGTATGTATTTTTAATGGCAAAGTTCTTGAGAGAAGCAGGTGGACCAAGAAAGATGGGAAGAAAGGGTGAGAAAGGAAAGTACACTGCTCTGATTAAATTGCAAATACTACACTCTTATCTGATTTGCAGAGCTGTGTAATGTTATTTATTAAGTGCTACCCAATGAGCATGAAAAGAGAGAGAAAGCGATGCAGTTGCACCAACAAATTCATTGGTTCAGAAGTGCAAGTTAAGTATCTTCTGTAATGAATTGTAAGTGTTCTAGTAGTAGCTGAAGTATCCACAGAGAATACAGTATGAAAAGTCAATTTCTATGTGTAAATGGGTCATTTTAATCATGTTTAGGTTCAATCGCTAAATTACAATAGCACACGTGAAAACTTCAGTCAAATGAAGACAATATCTTATATTTTGGAAGCCAACACAATTGCAATTACTTTTTCCTTAAAAGAAACACTAGAAATGTTGAGCATTTTTGACATGGAAGACAAATACAAAATGTGAAAGAGAAGAGAAAAAAAATACAGTTAAATGAAGATATTTCTGCGGTATATACTGAAAACGGAACGGATTACAGTCAGAGAAACCAACATTAAATGACCAAGCAGCAAGACTGCTTTATTTAATGCCTAGAGAAAGAGGAATCCAATTCAGAGCAGATAAAGCAGACAGGCATCTCTGATGCTTATCCAAGTCCTCCCCCTTCCTCATGCTGTTTGTAAATGATGTGCCAAAGGTGAACTCAGGTGATCATACATTTCTTAAAACCAACCGTTTTGAGACTTAAAGGTTCTGATTCATTATGACATTCTTAACACAATGAAGATTTTGGCTTCATTCAACTTCAGCTCAGAGGCCAGGGAACTCCTCCTTTTCTCTCCCATCAGTGCAGTAACACCATTCTGTGTACTTTACCCTGCCACTTGTGCCCAGTAGTCACACAACTCACAACTCTAAGCCACACCTGTCCCAGGCCACCCCATTTACTATGATTCTTTCCTGATGAAAATTGCATCTCTCTGTATTTACTCTCTTGCACTGGTGTGGCAATCTGTTGCTAATCCCTTCTCATACCAGTTGAGCCTCCTCTTGGTTTCATGCTACAGTTTAAAAAGAATATACTGACATTATTTCCCTGCTTCAGAAAGTAAAATTTTTTATTTCCTAAAATGGTCCCTTCCAAATCCTACCAGACTCCATTTGAAATGCAAATATTCTAGAGGGAACTACCAGCTATTTTTAGAAAACCCTTCTGCTGCTTCTAACAAAGACTTTTAGATCCTCAGTCCCAGATTTCTATACCTCTGGTAGCTAACATGAAAACAAAAAAAACAGCCATTTTAAAATTCTCGCAGAAGTAAAATCCTGCACAATTTTGATTCTCTGAAATCTAAAAAGCGTATTCAGAGATAAAACTGTACCTGATATATATATATCTAACAACTAATGTCAACAATCAGAGATCACTATGTTAGGTACCATGTATGTATTTAATACGAGATAAGCTTTTATCCTAAAAGCTTGCAATTAAGCTTACTAAAAGTGACACAAAGACAAGAGAGACAAGATAATAATACATTAATTATTATTAGCATAAAGAAGAGTCATAGCATACCATTTGCCTAGTCATGGCAAAGTATTAGCACAGTCAAGCATTTTTTTAGAAAGCATCTGAAAATGGAAATGTAAGCGACTTTTGAGACTTATGTGGATGTTTCCTTTTTCATGTTAAGGGCAGCAGAAGAAATTATGAAGGCTCTTCAGGGAAAACTAGAACAAAGAAGTCTGACAACACTGGCAAGCCTAAGACAAATGAACTGAAAGCTCAAAACCAGTAAAACAGACAACAGAATTTTCTTCTATGATGTAAGTGTCTAGAACGCAGGTTTTCCACCCTTCTCAAACGTGCTTACGACTTAAATGAGACAAAATCTGACTTTGTGATCTTGCACTTCTGCCTACACCTACTGGAGAGTCAAATACTCACCTCATCAGTAAGAAACTCCTTACTCAGACCAAAGTCTGTCAGCACCACATGGCCATCAGAATCAAGGAGAATATTCTCAAGTTTTATATCCCGATATATAATCCCCAACTGCAAACAGAATATAAGAAAAAGTATTTCCAAAGAGTGCAACCACATTCAGAAGACACTGTTGAATGCATTTAGGAATGACATTACCAAAATTTCCGTTATTAAGATAATCTGATGCATGAAGTTGCATCTCCAAAATGACAATTTTTAAATACCTTTGAAGAAATAACTCAATTATTTTATAATTATCAGAAATTACACTGAGCTTTAACATGTTAGAGGGCACATTACATACCCCTTGAATCTAAAAGTGAATGAATACTTGCTCTTGAGTACAAGACTCAGTTCAGCTTTCATCAAGAATGAAAATGGATGCTTCTTCTGTTATATGTTCTAGAGACAAGGTCATACATATATGCTTTG
This sequence comes from Formicarius rufipectus, assembly GCA_013399695.1. Taxonomy (NCBI): domain Eukaryota; kingdom Metazoa; phylum Chordata; class Aves; order Passeriformes; family Formicariidae; genus Formicarius; species Formicarius rufipectus. The sequence goes on along the minus strand of VXAU01005789.1, from coordinate 1,614,397 downwards.
GAATAGTCTACAAATCCACTTACTGCCTCTGAAATCTGTCATACTTTCCATGTCTACACCTGGGCCAGAACTCTACTACTCAGTGGTACCAAAACAAGGACAAGTGAACAACACTATAACACAAATTTTTTTCATGTTCAATACAAATCAGTTTTAATTACATATACCATTTCACAAGGATTACTAAAAATTAATAATCATTTGTCAAAAACAGTACTCTTCACATTTCGGACAAAAATTTGTAGCCTTAATCTGGTGCACAAGAAGAGACACTTCATGAGGAATTATTTCTAATTATACAACTTATGTCCCTATGGTAGGTAGCTTTAAGTTCAAAGTAACTATCTAAAACAACAAAAAGAATACAGCTGTAGGTCTGCAAAATCAGCACTAGGATGAAGTTACTTTACCTTGTGGAGATGTTCAAGCGCCAAAACGATTTCTCCAATGTATATTTGCACCTCATTTTCTGAGAATCTCTCTCTGTGTGAAAGATGAGTAAACAATTCTCCTCCATTTATGTAGTCTAAAAGGCAGAAAAAAGAACCTTAAAATTTCAATTTCTGACAAATTATTTGTTTTATTGGAATGGTATGAAGTACTTCGTAAGCTACTTAGTAACATGTTCTGCTATCAGATGCTTTTACTTCATTGTAATTCACTAATATTTCATCATGTTTTACAATACTCAGTTTCCTTGTTAAAGGACTGAGAGAAGAACAAGACACTTTTAAACAAGCAGCAGAACCATAAAATAACCCTCCAATATTAATAAATTATAAAAATGGGGTTTTTTTGCAAAATCAGTCAGTTATTTAGGAATATGGAAAGAAAGGAGGACAAATGAGATCTACAGAGTACTTGTAGACACTTACTAAATACTCTTACAAGCTATGAGGCAGACTGACAAAGGCATGCAATTCAGAAAACAGGTACTAGGTGAAAGAATCAACTATGGACAATTACATAATCCTCCCTCCCTTCACAAGGGAAACTTTGATGACAAAACTTATTGGAGGAGATTATTTCCACATACACTCCCTCACGGAAACCACACTTTCATTCTTTGCAGGGTACGACACAAGGGTTTTCCCACAGTAAGGGAGAGGGAAAAAAAGTACTATTACAACAGAGCTCCACTGCAACACAAATGTATTTTAGATACATCGCTGTTTAGGCTAGCAGTGTACATTACAGTCATTAATTTGCAACCTCACAGCCCTCATTACTGTATTTGAGGTCTGCATCTACAGAGCAGGGAACATGCCCCACAACACCTTACCTAATCATTTCTTCAATATTGTTTCTATAGATTGGTAAAATACCTAAATCCACAAAAATGGTCCAATCCTATTATTAGTTTGAAGGAGAAAGCATATACACAAATTAAAGACATTCTGATCTCTCTCTACTTTTAGTTCCCACTTCTCTGAGATGGAATATTAGTGGAATCAAACACTGAGGAAGATTGCTTCTCTAGATCAGTAAGCATATGAAAAAGATAATGAAATATAAATAAAATACATTTAACAATTGTTTCCTTCTTCTAAAAAAAACTTCAGCACATGGAAAAAGATTACAGAAACAAATTTTTAAAATATTTCTAGCTGAAACTGCTAACTTAGTACAAGGTAAGCATTGAATTCTTGGGCATTGTCCTAAGGACTGTGACAGATCCAAACCAATGTTGCCACAGGAATGGCATAACAAGCTTAACTCTATCCAGGTTGTAACAATAACCACAGTCCAATGAAACAACTAGCCTTCAAATTCTTGGAGTTAGATCAAATGCATCGTTGATACAGTAGAAAAACAATTACCAGTTACTTCACTATAAACTCCATCTGAAAGTTCAGATTATTTTGGGGGTTTTTTAAGTATTAGTAGGTTAACCTTGCATGACAAGCTTTGAATAAAATTGTGGCACTCACAAGGACACAACAAGTTGTTTTTTTTCAATATAGCTTAAAGCTGAAAACTAGAATCAACTCCAAACCCTGTATTCTGGAAACCTGGCAGAAATGCAGCCGCACGTCTGTACTTGATTCAGTCTAAATTCACAGAGCTATGTAATCTGACAGCATGAAGAACTGTACTAGATATTGCACTGGGGTTTCAATTCTAAAACCTCTTGAAGCCAAAATGGCACATTTTCACACACCAAGTTCAGTCAGATACAAAAACAAGACAAACACTGGTTTACCCTAAAATTCAGAAGCTTCTGAAATACATAAATTTCAAAACTACTTAAGTGATTTACAAAGATTTAGACAATGAGACATTAAAAGTTTGTCACAAGTTTGGGTTTTTTTTCCTCAGGAAGGTGTGAAGCCCAGGTGAATTATAAAATAGCTTTATGTCATGTTAGGTAGAAAAAATTTCACTGTTGCAAAAATTGATTAAAAGAAATTTTTTAACTCTAATTATTCCCATTTTCTCCTAAAAATGAGGGAATAAAGGACTTTTCTGGCCTCAGATATTCTGAGAATGGATGGAGAACTTATGGGGAAAAAGAGAAAAAACCAAACAAACAAACAAAACAGAAGGCTGCAACTATACATCACCTATTAATTTCTTGCTTCAAATATCACCTCAACATTGTGTTATGTGGACATGTGCCCAGTCTGCACTATCTACCACGTAATGTTCTTTAGAACTACTGGCCTGGCTTCTCGTTGACCACTAGGAGAATATAATACCAAGCTTTTCATTTTCTTTCATATAAGAGGTTTTTATGACCTTCCAGTTATTGCTGCCAGCTAAATTTCTGCATTACCATGTATTTATTTTTAGGTAACTACATGCATCTCAGGTTTGAGGTTGGGGTAGGGTTTTTTTTGTGTGTCTTTCTGTCCCCCTTTTTTTTTAGCATTTCTAATAGGATCTGCATTCTAGCCAATATATTTTGATTTAAAGGACAGTAATATTTATTACAAATATTCACATTTTATCTTATTTAATCTCTCAAACTTTTCCAAGTTATTAATCAGTAACTTTAACATCAAAATAAATTCTAAAACATTAAATATTAATGGTTACTATCAAGCAATCACAAAGTTATCAATATGTTCCTATTTCTTTGTGACAATCTTTTATGTATTTCTTTAATGCCCGAGTCAGAGGAATTTTCAAAAAATTATATGAGTTTTCAACTTTCATTTTCAAAAGGAATTTAGTGAATCCTCTATTTGAGCTCCTCAGATTTATCATTTCACTGTAGCAAATGAAACCAAGGTATGTGCACAGAACACCTTCGTAAGAACTGACAGTAAGATGTGTAGATTCATATAACATTAATAAAATTTTGCTAATTTAATGTCTAAATCAGCCTGTTAATAAAGGTTCAGAAATTGAAGTTATGAGCTAAAAGGAACTGCAAAATTTGCACTTCAATTAAAGGACCATTTATTCCTTCAAATAATTCACTACAAAATACATCCAAGCATTAACCATTCATTTTACAATTCTTTTAAAATACTCTACATAGGAAGACCTTAAAAATAAATCGCCAGTAATTTTCTTACAAATACATCTTACATACCAAACACTGTTTGCTGCCAGTCTGAAAGGTATAAAGGATTTTTAGAGTGGTATCAAACCAAGCTCCACTCGCAGCACAGAAATCTGTGATTTTAGATCATCTTTTAAATGCAGATATCTCAATAGTCAAGAGATCAAATTATTCCACAATAAAAGTTTTGGCAGCAAATACTAACAGGTCATTGATGAATATACATATATTTTTTTGCTGCATGTAAGTCACAAATACCACTTAATCCCCCAGTCAGAAGTAGCACACTGAAGTTCAAAGAGGAAAACCACAATCACAGACACTGTTGAAGAACAACAGTATTTTCCTTCCTATGCTCTCTCATGCAATCGCCAAACATACGGTACTTAAAACCACACTAAAAAACCCCTACAAAACATTGAGATAAAAGGGCTTTTTTTTTTTTTTTTTCATTAACACTTGATTCTTTAAGACTACTCACCTAAAATGAGATGAAGCTTTGTATCTGTCTGGAAGGCATAATGTAACGTGACTAAAAATGGTGATTGCCTAATGTGCTCCAAGACTTGTCGTTCTGTCCTTGTATGCTCAGTTGTTTTGGCTTTTTGAACTATTGTTGCTTTCTTCAGTACTTTCATGGCATACAGTTTTCCAGCATCATGGCCACTTACTTTCCTCACTAGGAACACTTTTCCATAGGCTTAAGTGGGGAGAGAAACAAACAAAACCAAACCAAAGACACAAAAAACACAAGTTACCTTCTTGTACTACAGATCTGGTTGATACCATTATTATTTTCAATTAGTCATCGTTATGGCAAACAGTAGTCATTCAGGCTAAAATCTTCCAGAACACCTTTTCTGTTTCAGATTGAACTTTTCTGAGCAAAATTCAACCAAGTGAGCTTTGTAACTGAACACTGCAAGAGTGGGAAAAACACACAGTTTCAGCATTTAAAAAAAAAAAAAAAATCAGAATGGATGATATCTTTCTTCCTAGCAAACTAAAACTCCTGTACCTAGAATGAAGCCAGAGTTTGGAGTAAGAGAGATGTTATTTTTTTGTCCTCAAAACAATCTGCCCATACTTGCACAACTTACATACTTTCATTATTGGTTTTATAGCACCGAAGTTCCAAAAACCCACAGAAAAGCTAATGAATTCTTCCCATTGGTATTTAGTACACAGGAACTTTCTGAGGCTCCCATACTGGACTTCAACAAGAGTAAGCTAGAGGAATTCTAAAAATGAGGTTTTCTGAACACAAAGAGTAAAAGTAGTCCTTCCAGAGTTTTAAACATACTCCATACTGGAATAATAAGTGGTAAACATGGACATACTGTTTTGTTTTTAATTAAAAATGACTCCCGGGAACTCTACACAAGTTAATTTGATACCTCTGCTGGACAAACCCACAGAAACAGTAAAGGTAAGAATTAGCATGCAGAAGAACCATGATCTCACTGAAATTACAGAGATATGGTGGGACAGCTCGCATGGCTGGCATACTGTCATGGATAGCTATACACTTTTTAGGAAAGAGGCCAGGGGTGAACCTGCTCTTTATTTGAGACAGCACCTGGAATGTATGGAGCTCTGCCTAGGGGTGAATGAAGGAGGAGCCAAGAGTTTATGGATAAGAATAAAGGAATAAGCTAACATGGGTGACACTCTTATGGGCATCTACTACTGGCCACCAGAGAGGTTGTGGAGTCTTTGCCTCTGGACATATTCAAAACCCACTTACATGCAAAACTGTGCAACATGTTCTAGATTAACCCACTATAGCAGGGGGTTGGACTAGATGGCCTCCAGTGGTTGTGGTGAATCTATGCTGTGATTCTATAGTAGATAAGCAAACAGGACACTATGTGAAAGAATGAGTGTTATTTTTGTAGGTGTCGATAATTATAATCACTCAAAGGAATCCAGAAAAAGGGACAATGATGTGGTTGACTAATTTAGATGAATGTACTTAACAAGTTCTCTTACAAGACAGTGGTAAGAACACTAGTCATGGGTGCAAAGAAGTGGGGTCCTCCTATGAATATTAGCAGAAAAAAGGTAAAAGGTTAAAAATAAATATTCAGCTTTTCCAGAGTAAGCAGGTTGCCACAAGAATTCATCCTGCCTGACTCAGTCATACATGAGCAGTGAGAAAGATGATTTCCTTGGTTTAGTAAATTATCCATTGCAACAGAAATCAAAGCTGGCTGCTGAAAACTCTATCACAGTACCAAAACAGTAGCTGAAAAAAACTGAATAATTGCAGATAAAATTTCAAATAGGTAAATGTGTGGATTACACATTTATTTACTGAGAAAAAAATTACCTAGATTTACAATAGACCACTATATGAGAAAATACCAGTAAGTAATCCAAAAAAACCAAACAGAACTTCAAGGAAATTACTGAAGTGAAGAAATGGCATAAGTTTACCATCCCCCAAACCTTCAACACAAACCCAGAAGTCCCTTACATTGTGATACAAAATCTTTGTGTGCCCGTATCTTGAATAATGCATACTATTTTGAACTCTTCTGTCCTCAGCTTCCCTTTCCCATCAGAAAAAAAAAAAAAAAGAAAAGTATAAAACATTAGAAAGATAAAGAAAAGGATAAAAGAATTCCTCTCATTATGAAGGGAAGTAAACATACTTCCACTTTTTATTTAGACTGGAAAAGTAATGTACTTAAGATTATATAAAGAGTTAAAAAAAATTATATGAAGGTAAGTAAAGAACAAATTTTGATTATTTCTAGAATAAAATAACTAAGGCAACAAATTAAATCATTAGGTATCAACATCAAGAACTATGCAAAACACATAATCAAATATGTAGTTAAGCTCCCAGCTACATGATACTGCAGATGTCAAAAATGTAGATGAGTTCAAAAAGATTATATAAATCCCTGAGGGACAGGAAAGCATACCAAGTGTTGCTGAACAGCAAAGAGAATCTCTGGCTCAGGCAAACCCCAAAGTGCAGGCTGCTACAAGTTCACTAAGGAAATCGTCATTGTATCCCTCTCCTTAAGCCATTACCAGAGACAGAAAACTGAACCAGCTGGTTGTTTTGCCCAACCCTTATAAATTACCTTCACATCACTTTCTCAAAGAGAATGCTTAAGTACCTCTAACCTGAAAATACACTAGACAAGAGTATACTGTCCTGATATGAGACACTCCAATTCAGTTGGTCTTCAAAAAAATGCTACAGCATACACTATGAGCCCAGTAAGTAATCACATGTAACTCCAGATTACTTTCTGGTTTATTTTTCCAGATAAGTACTAGGAAATTTTAACCTATCAAATGACATGTGGGCTTTTTTCCTACAGCTAAGTTCTACTTCATTCAGTATACAAAAGTGATACTGCTCACATACTGAACAATTTTTTTTAATAAGTTCTTTACCTGACTCACCACACCCTAAGGAATCACACTTGTCTTCTTAATAGAACTCACCTGCAATAAGAGTTTTCATAAAATAAGTTTTCACAACATATCTCTCAAAAATGGCAAATAGAGTCAGAATAGGTAAGTATAACTAACTTTCTATTTTGGGAGACAAAAGTGAAAAGACAGTGTCTTTCAACATTTTCAGTACTATATTACACACTCCAGCATTGTAGTTCTGAGATCTTCGAGCATATCTAAGTTGGACTCAATGGTCACCAGCTGGTCATCAAGAATGGATAAAGAGAGATGTAAAAAGACTACTTTAGTGAAATAGGCACAGGCCACAAACCCTGTCATGATGTGCAGCCACAGGTGATCTCAGTCAAGGTTGTACAGACCATAATACTGTAACCACAGTAATACTGTTATGCACATGCACCATTTTAAATGTTATCCACCTATTTTTTTATATTGGATGTTAACTTACTTTTAGCATCTGAAAAACAGATCCCTGTGAGTGAGATGATTGTTTTAAAGAAATTGATTTCAAAAGTTTCATTTATATCCTTCTAAGAAGTTACTTCTCAAAAAATGTAGATAACACTTCACTTATTAAAACAACAAAAATAGTGCAGAGAATAGTCTTAGCTTGCATTCCCCATCTGCTTCCCAGCAGTCCTAGTTTCCACCAGTTTTCAGCTGGAGCCTGAACTTTCTTGTTCCTCTCTGAAAAGCCCAATCTAGAGCTTTAAACACAAGCTTCCTTAGGTTCCCTCAGAAACAGTAGTTTGATCAGAAATGTTGGAGAACATTGAGTGAAGCTAAATTAAAATAAACAAAGGCCTCATGATTTTAACACTTGGCTACCTGTATCTTTAATCACACTTTATAAAAACATACAATACTGCATCTTAAGAGACAGAATGCAGCTTTACACATAGCATAGGAAAAAATTACCTGGTTAGTGTAATACCTGTAAGCAAATCTCTAGAAACATTATTATTGTTATCATAAAAGAATTTGCAACATGGAGCTTTAACACAGTACAAATTGTTTCTTCAGAAATATGAAAAAGACTGACAGAATGATGAGGATTCTCAGCATTTTTTATGAGAATAAATCTTAAGTAGCACTATTTTAATCAAATGACTCATGATATATTCAACACCAGAATCTCTGATATCACCACAAGAAATCTACTTAAAAGACAACACTGCAAAAGTAATTCATTTGAGTGGCAGCAAGGAGAGACCATGCAAGCTAATTGCAATACCCATACCTGGTAACTGTATTACTGAAAAGCTTTTTTAATTTCTCAAAGAGCAATGTTTTAATGTTCATTCTCACAAAATCTCATGCACATCTCATTTACTGCCAAAGCAAAAATATTTAGTCAGCAATATATCTCTCATAATGAAAAACAGACCTCAAATACTCATCCTCTAAATTCATTAAAAATACATTAAATGATAGAAAAACAAAACCCCTATAGACTTGAGACTGTGTTACACTGACCTTGCAGTCTATTGAGAGAAATAAAATAAAAATGTAAAGAAAAGAGTAATCATTAGTTGCAGATTTATATGGATGTCAGTCTCTAAGATTTAAGAGATTTCATACCAGCAATTTATACCAAATTTCCACTCAATTTGTGAGACAGAAAAAACAAAATCAAGTGCTAAAACTTTCTTTTCACTACTGCATTTCTAAAGAATAAAAATTCATAGTAACATAAGTAGATATATATTCATAAGTATACATACAAGTTTACTTAGATAAAAGGATATAAAAAGTATATGTATACATAGTAACATATATCATCATCACAAGCATATCACCATCCTAAGTAACAATTCTGCAGGTCATTAGAATATTCTAAAATACACAGTTGCTGAAGGACAATGAATTAAAAATATAAAGTATTCTTTTGCTCTTTGTTCTTTCTGTATAAATGCAAGCAAACTAAGCCATTGCAGCAGGCCAGCTAATTCTCCCAAGAAAAAGACACACAATTCTTTTTATTTATAGCATGTAGGATGGTTTCAGTGGATTTCTAAATCCCTCAAAACTTTACATTTGTATACAGACAGTTTTTTTAATCAGTCTTTCCAAGTGTTAGCATATGCTACACTTCTTTATAAAATTACTTTCTTTACTGTCAGTAATCATGAAACAATGAAGGAAAAGGCTCAAAGGTACAAAATAAATCTCCTTGTATGCTTGCATGATATAGGCCTAATGACCTCTTTTCACTTCAGATTTAATCTTCCAAAGGAATTTGGAGGGACAACTCTCACTGTGCAGGTATCTGTCTGTATGAATTAAAATTTTGTACGTGGCAAAGTTAGAAAGGCATTTAGCTCTAACTGCTAAAAATGGGGGGGGCGAGGGGGAGGGGGAAGGGAGGAAACCATGCCATACCCTTAATAAATATCAAATAACAGCATTCTGAAGAAGGATTTGAAATTTTTATTGTCTGTGACCAAACTGTCAAAGATGAGGTGAGTGATGATTAATAAAAAAGGCAGAAAGCAACAGGAAAGTATAAGTTGCATCTTGAAATATACTTTATATCAGCATTCTCCATTTGTTTGTTTTCGGGGTTTGTTTTTTCTTTTTAAAAATGTGTTATTACAGTAAATGGATACAGCAGGCAATACATGCCTGACTTCTTTTTTAAAGCAATTAAGTTTTTAGAAAGCAGTTCTCATATGCAAGACAACCTACCACTGGATAAGCATGCCATTAATTGTAATTATTACAAAAACGAAAGTAACTTTCTTTAAAAATTGTTTTAAAAATACTGCATACTGCTTAAATTTGATGAAGTCAGAACAATTAACCAAGAGCTGCCTGGATCGTATTCTTACTTCTTAAATGTAAGCTTGTGTTTGCTATTTTCCCCAGTTATGCAGAACTAGCTCTGTCACTATTTCCAGTAAGAATCTTTGCTACTTATCTCCAATTTAACGTCCAGATTCTCCTAGAATTCTCTGATGGATGAGACAAATTTGTACAGGTTCTTAGACTGAACACAGTTCCCTCTTTTCAGTCTGTTCTTCATACAGAAAAAGAATTTCCTATTTCCAAGGCCTGTTCCAATTAGCCATCCCACCTACCATTCAGGATACATCCTAGCTGTCCTCAGCAGAAAATGAAATAAAATATTTAACTACAGTTTGGAATTAATTTTACTAATTTTGGCTCACACTCCTAAGCACAGTATCCACACTTCTTTCTTCTTCCTCCTTTTATGAGAGAATATTTTATATTCAATACGCTTTTAAAGAACTAACTTCCATTTAACAGTCTTAACTTTATCAGAACACTTTCTGACCTCTTGGAGGAAATTTCATTATATGTTCTTGTATAACAACATTTTTGAGATGGCTACTTAAATCTGACATTCATCCTATTAATTCTGTTCCCTTAACAGGAATAAATCCTTCAGATTCTAAGCATCTTCCATGCATAAGGAGAATATCCCTCCCATAAAAGCATTTAATTCCAAAAGATCTGTATAAAACATTCTCTTTTATATATGGAAGTTAGGTTCTTGTTTCTCATTATTTTTTGTCTTCATTAGCGAACTGGAGTTCAAGAGGCAAACTGGATTATTAGCGTACATGCTCAGAAACCACTTTACTGTCTTTCCTTAAGTGCAGTTGAAAGAGTAAATGAACGTGGCATTTATTAAAGTTGAGTAGAAAAAAATGAATTGTCTATTGGTTGAAAAATTAATGACCCAGAATGCACTCTTACACTGTTTTATTATTTTAAAAACATGTTTACAAAGACTGAAGCAAATAAGCCAAATGGGCATGCATAAATCAACACAGCCACCTTCTCCTTTTGTTCCCTTTCTGCTTTGGGAAGCAAACAGACTGTGGAAAAGTAGACTTCTTCTACAGAATAGACACCAGGTTTCTATGTCCCAGGGAGAAAGGCTTTAACTAGATAGGAGGGACAAACGGGAAACATGTATTTAGTGGACAGGAAATCTCAAAATTCCCTATTAGCAAGCTTATACAGTAACAGAAGGAGAAGAGTATTTCAATTAAAACAATACCAGACTGCAATTGCAAAAAGAATATACTGAGGAGAACACAGGCAAGTCAGAGAAGTCAAGCAAGTAATAATGTGCTCCCAGAACAACAAGTACTTTTATTAACAGCTTTATTAGGAGTGGCATACTGTCACTTATTTTGTTTTACAGATGTAAAGTGTTACTGATTTCTTGAATGGGGAAATTTATGTATTAATATTCCCTTACTGAAACGTAAAAGGACTCAGACTTTTGCTGCCTAGTCTTTTCTGCGTGACTCAGGTCAAAAGAGGAACGTGTATACTGTGATGCTATTTTCATACCAAAAATCAAAATACAACAAGCATGCCTCCAATTGAGTGCATACAAGAAAGAATCAGACATAAAGGAATGTAAGAAATCAATTCAAATTAAATGAAATAGTAACTATGAAATTATGTCAAGCCATAACATAAAAAATGTTATCACAAAAAATTGCTTCCAAAGAAGAAACATCAGTATACACGGAAACTATTTCTAATAATCTTAAATTTTTGCATTTTTAAAACATAAAGCTTAAGTATGAAAATTTAAATAAACTTTAAATGCTTTTACCTGAAAAGAACCATCACCAAGTCTGTAAGAAACTATCACAATTACATAAACTTAAGCAAAGTATCATTTAATTTAACATGTTTTGAGTACCTTCTTTGGCTATTCCAGTTGCTTCACTATATTTACAAACACTGCATTTAGTTTAAATGGCACATACAGTCATCACTTACCGTAACTGAGGTTTCTGTATGTTCTACCTTGCATTACTATAGATAGGCTATCAGTTTGAAAACACTGCATATGCTGCATAAGTCCACAGTGAAGCATTTTAAAACAGCACCACGGTTTTATTTAGCATTAGCTATATTACAATACTATCAGTATTACATAAAAGCTCAGATCAGGATAAAGTTTTTACTGCCAGAGTAAAAATAACACTTGTCTATTTGCTCATAGCAGCATCCAGAATGTTTCTCAAGGTAGAAAATTAAACATCATCAGCTAGAACATATTAGGAAGGTTGCAGAAACTCTACTGCTGGAGGCTTTCAGGAACGATGCAGGTATAACTGACTCTGTCTTGGGACAACCAATTAGGGGACCTCTTCCAGTCCATTCCAGTCCTGTTTTCAGCAATTCCATGTTGCAGCAAACACTGGAGGATGGTCACTCCCCCCAAAGCAAAAAGAACTAGGCCCATTCTGATCAGGACACTGACATTTAATGATGTCTAGTAACTAGCAAGCAGCAATTTCTGACACATATAGGGCACAATCCTCTTAACTGTTACAAGACTGAAACTAAATAAAGCTTCTTGACTGCCCTTATGGTCTAGATTTCTGAAACAATAACCTCAGGTTATGATTAAACTTGTATATTAAAAAAGGTGTGTGTGTAGGAGAAGATCAACCCCCAAGAAAAACCCTATCAAACACCGCAACAACTACCTTCCCACCAATGCCATTCCAGAATACCCAAGGAGTACTTAAGTTTGCAGGAATCATCAGTTCTTAAAATAGTTTGAAGTTTACTAAGACGACATTTCTGGAGCAGTAAGACTACTATAGCAGGATGAGGTCAGACAGGCATGCTTCATTATTCTTTTTTTTTTTAACTTCACACACACACACACACTGTCAACCCACTGAAGTAGACTTTTCTGAAAGGGATCACTCAAAAATTTTCCTGTTAACCTGAGAAAATATGATAGCCTTGCACTGTGAGCCTGTGGATTACCTGCTATGGTTAAGGGTAGCCCAGGCCAAGAGAAATTTGACCGATCTGTTCATGAAGAAGAGAGGTCATGGAAAGTAGCAATAAATGATGGACAACAGCAGCAAAAGAGGTATTTCAGAGATCCTGCCTAAAGACAGTAGGAGGTCAGGCTACTAGTCTGAACTTGAAGACTGACACTTAAAAACCACCAAAACTTACTTTGTATCCCACATGCAATAGTTGTAATGTTGGGGTGGTCTCAGACTAATGGCAGAGGTAACAAAAAAACAAAATTCTGGTATGGGACAGGTTTTCATATAAACATACCATTATAAATCCAGCCAATGTTTCCATCAGCAAGAGAGAAAGACATCCTCAAATAAATCCATAATTATGTATAATTTCATTTTTGGTAACCCCACTCAGAAAAACATAGTCGCTTCTACCTATGGAGGTGCAACATTTATCTAGAAATATTAAAGCTTCCTTACTTCTACCTCTAACTACTGAAATTTAACAGCAAGGGTTGAATTTTTAAGCATGTTAAATTGAAATTTAAAAAAACTTTAGAAACAGATGATTTAACAGCTTAACGAATTTATGAAGGAATCTATATGACAGCTAAAATGGAAAATGGAAACCCTCTGCTCTTTTCAGTAATGTAGCAGCTTGTGCAATTACAGCCTCACTGCTACCTGTTAATGACTGATAACACTCAAAAATTTAATATAACTAATGCAAAACTTCTACAGACCTCAATAACAGTCTACCTACATGATTATCCCAACCTAATCAACAATGCCTCTGACGTTAAGACTGACCACAAGAACAAACAAACAAACAAAAAAAAACACACATAAACATCCTACAAAGAATAAAGGACACTCCTTTTGATCTGTATACAGGCCTGTCTGTGTGTCCCTTTAGCAAAGGAGAAACAAAGGTTTTTTTATTTGTTACAGTCAGTAATCCTACAACATCCTACAAATCTCCAGCACTGTGCTGAAACCCACAAAGCATCAATGAACATTTTCATCTTGAAAAATACCAGGATTTGACTAGGACAGAGAGAGACTAGTGGAGCCAACACCAACTCTAAAACAAGTTAGTTAAGGAGTGGAGCATCCTATTCAATAACGTACTAACATCACCCTAAAAATTGAAAACTTATTGAAATTATCAAGATTATGCCTTAATTTTGACAGAATTTTCACAAACTGTGTTGTCACAAATATTCCTTCATTTTTTTTAAAGTACTGCATATTCAAAAGTGCTGTACATGCTGTAACATGTGATCTTCAATTTTTGCACAGTATTTCTGAGGAAAAAAATAAGAAAGTGGTATCTTCCTAAAGAATGTTCCAATTACCAAAACCCCAGCTAGAAAACAAAATCATCCTTAAAGAGCAGTATTTCCAACATTTAACATAAAAATAGTGTATCTTACCCCCTGTTCCAAGAACTTTCAGAAGCTCAAAGTTTTCAATGCCAACTTTCTCTGCATGGCCTGTCAAATTTGCTGAAGGAAAAAAAAAATCATGTCAGATATGTAGTACACTGAAACATCATTCTGTCATCTTACTACAGCTTCACTAAAAACCGAATTAAATAAGCAGCACTAAGAGGACATCCCAACTGCATACTGTATTCAACTTGAAAAGCAAGGGAAGGCAATTTTCTTGCTGCCATCAGTGCATCCCAAAGGTATAAAATCACAGGGTAACAACTGAAGCCCATCTAGTTTCTATACACCACCTTTAATCATATCAGTGGGCACCTCAGAAGAGAGTCAAATTCCACCTTGTCTGGAATCTCCAATCACATAGCTACCAACAGTGATCAGGGCATCCCTTAGCCCTAGCACCCTGAATACTCTCATTTTCTTGGAGTATATGGCGCTTGGGATGACAGAAACAGTTCCAACAGCTGTTTATGTATTTAACACAGGATTAATAAAGACTCTCCACTACTATGAAGTGGAAATAGCCTTAAATCTACATAACTCACAAGTATGAAAAAATCTAAGCTGCTACAAAGTTGTTTCATTTGTTGTGCAGTCTGGAAGGAGAAGGTTCTATATTTATACAAATCTATACCATTTTGAGTACCTTTTCCTAACATGCATTTTTCTAAGCAGGGATGTGAAGAGTTCTGTTAAAAAAAAAAAAAAAAAGAGTTGTGGAGGCTTGGTTTATTGTTGTTTATGCTTTCTTTTTCTTTTCTAAGCTGCTAAAGGACAGCCTTAAGCAGTTACCATCTTCTCCATCTTTCATTCCTTCTACTTAAACCAATATCACTGCAGATCATTCTGCAAAAAATCCAGGTTAAAAGCAGTAAGACAAAAAAGTTACAAAGTTTGATTATTCCTAACCAAGTTCAGTTTGTTGATCCACTTTAATAAACAGCTGCATAAGCAGTTTTGCCTGCACAATTCAGGATGCAGATTCAATCAGCAGAAGCTGCATATGCTGGCATGGCTACTACATGAATGCCTTGAATAGAAACTTCTAGAAAAACTGTATGTCTAAAGGCTAGTAAAAAAAAAAAAAAACCTCCTCAGTTTGGATAGGAGATGTTGACATTAATTTACCCATTTCACAGGAATTCTCATTTGGTTTGACATTTCTAAAACTTTATCAAGACATGCGCTCCCTAAACTGGTACCAACATGCGCAGTTGAGGTCCAATCACAGAAGCAGTAACTCAAAAAATCAAAACAAACCGAAAACACGAAGCTTTTGAACAGTATTTCTCTGCGAAGGATGAACAAGTATAAAAAATCCAAACACCAAATAAGTTGAAAAGAAAATCTGTGGCTTATTCCTAGAAGTCTATATACATAAACAAAATTCACCTAAGTTGGGCCAGGGCAACAACAGTGCTCTCGCTGCAAGACACTGATGAAATCTCATCTAAAATGAGACTATTTTCAGTTCTTACCATTTATCTTTTTAAGCAACTCATCAAACTTGGAACAAGTGCAAAGAGACCACTTGAAATCACTAGGAGATCATAAAGTCCAAATGAGTTTTCAGGATTTTTTTGTTGTGTATAGAAATACACATGAAAATTTTTGCAAACATGAAGGAATCTACCAGCTATCCTAATACATTTGAAAAACAAAATACAAAAAAAAAAATCCCACAAAAATAGTCAAATTGTTATTAGAGAAACATTACTTTTGTGGTCAATTCCCTTTTCATAACATGTACTAGGCAGGACAGTACCTGAATCCTGAACAAATCAATAAGTCAATATGCACCACAGGAGTTGAAGCTTGCTGTGTTATTTTTCACTGCAAAAAGAATACTCATCCTCATGCTACATTACAGTCTCTGTTTAAGACAGCAGCAAGGAAACTGCACTCAGGTGCCAGGAAAGCCTTTACAGCAGGCAAGGCAAACCTAGACTGAGTTAGTGTCCATACAATTACAGTATGTCATGTCATGGTGTCATGGGTTTCTGTAGCTGAATTTTAGTAGAAGGGGGGGCTTCCAGGATGGTTTCTGTTAGAAGCTGATAGAAGCTTCTCCTGTCCTGTGGAGCCAATGACAGCCAGTTACAGGAGGGACTTCCTGCTGATGGCCAAAGTTGAGCCAATTAAGAATCACAGTCACGCCTCTGTGATAACATGTTTAAGAATTCAGGAGTGCTGCGCGGTAAGAAATTCCAGCCATGAGATAACAACACAGAGTGAGAGAGACCAAGGTCAGAGCAGGAGGAGGCGAAGGAGGGACCCTACACTGGAGCAGGGTCGGGGGGAAGGACTGAAAGCTATTCCCCCCGCTTCTCCCTGAAGCCTGTGGAGATCTTTCAGGGTGCGGAGACCTCCCTGCACAGCCCATGGAGGAGCAGGTGCATGCCTGAAGGAACTGTTGCCCTGTGGGAGACCCAGGATGGAGCAAGATCCTGGAACAGACTTGCGGCCATGACTCGTGAGACCCATGCTGGAGCAGGTTTTTTCCCCCTGGTAGAAGTGTTGCCCGGGGGGTGGACTCACGTTGGAGAGGTCTATCGAGGACTGTCTCCCGTGGGAGGGACCCCATGGGAGCAGGGGAAGGACTCAGAGCTGTGGCTCCCCTGCAGACTGTGGTGAAGACTGTGGTGGAGCAGGTTGTCCCCCTGCAGTCCACAGAGACCACTGGGGTGCAGAGACCCGACTGCACCCGATGGAGTGACCCACAGGACAAGAGCAATGGCAGCAGCAACAACCGCCTGCAAAACTCCCATTTCCTGCTCCCTCAAACTGCTGGAAAGAGGGAGGAGTGGGAGGAGAGGGGTGTTCTTGAGATTGATTTATTTCTTACTTTTTAGTTTTATTACTTTTAGTTTTAGTTCTTGTTAGTAATAAATTTAAGTATTTAGCTACTCTGAGTTTGTTTTGCCATTATCTCTCAGCTAATTTTTTTTTCTTCTCGCCTTTTCTCCTTTTCCTTTCCCTCTGGGAAAGGGGGGCCTGGAGGTTTGGATGAACACCGGGTGAAAACTGCTACACATGGGAAGCAAACTGCCTTCAAGCAACTTATTACATATTACTCTCTTAACAGGTACTGAGAATGTTACTCAACATATACAGTTTCAAATCATTGTCTTTCCTGCCAGGGACATCAAGAGTCAGGAACTATTCTAAAGAGACCAGGACCAGAGTGTCCACAGTTTTAAGGAAGCAGTGGACATCACTAAAGAGATTCAGGACATGAGACATCTCTGTAAAGCAGCTAAGGAATGAGTGAAATTCTCAGAATGGGAAGAAATTTTTCACTTAGAAATCCACCAATTTGGATTTGTCACAATGGACTACTCCAGAAAGGTTTTACCATCTCACATCCTTTAAGAGTGTCAGCAGAAGGCTTTTCAATAAAACACCCTTGTAGAAAGCAAAACAGTCAATCCTGCCATATTCTTGGAACTGAATAGGAAAACAGAGAGCGGAACCCAGAAAGATGTTGCTTTGCCAGTAACATGCTGAAGATTTGTATAGCAGGTTATAGTCCTAAAAAGAAAGACAGTCCTAAATTCAATCCATTAATCTAAACTATACCATACTCACATTCAGTAACATGAGTAAAACCTCTCCCACTTTCATGAGATCTAGTTTGAATTGTTGTGTATTTGTTTCAATGTGAACCATAATTCTGCACTATCCACTTAATCCCATTTTTACTTCCATTTAGGATGCTTAAAGGCCTTATCCAAAAAAAAAAAAGTCTTTAAGGTTATTGTAGTATTATTTTCTTAGCAAAAAGAGAAAACTGCATCACAAATAAGCATATAACTGCAAAATAAGTCCCACCTCATTTTTTTGGCACTATATTGGGGAAAAAAAGCCATCCCACAAGACAGCTAAAAGGTGCTGCATAACACATAGAACATGATAAAACACTTGAGACAAACTCTCTCACAATTACTCCCTATAAAGGAAGAAGTAAAATTATCCTTAATTAAAAAATAAAAATAACGTATCTTCAAAGCTATAAGAAAACGGTAACTCATTAACAACAATTCCCAGAAAGTGTTTCTCCCGATGCTGCCACATGGCAATGGCTTGCTCCAACAGCCTCAATTGAAGTGCTCAGTCCATCCCTCAAGCCATACCCCAAGAAAAGCAAGCTGAAGAGGTGTCTGTGCCACTTTCTCATGACACAGCTAGAAGATTCCTTTGTCTTCATCTGCTGAAATCAGGAACAGCATTTTGACATTCTAGCAGAGATGAAGTACAGTTTCTCCAGGGTTAAAGGAGTCATACTGACATTTCCTTCAACTTGCTTTCAAGAAGGACAAACCTCAAAAAAAATCAATTATTCTATTTCCCAGTCACTCCCAAGAACATGACTACTTTTGGAGAACTTTTCACCAGAAATGTTTTCTGCAATTACAACACTGTTCAGTGTTTGAGAGGCTTTAAAGGACAGAAACAAGACCACCACTATAGTAGAAACTAATAGACCAGTGAAAGCCTTCTTGCACCTCACAGACAGCACCATACTAGAACTGGTATCAGAACCTGACCCAAGAACTGTCTGTGCAAACTGCACAAAGACAGCTTATCTGCCAAGACTGCGATAAGATGTACACTAGTGCACAGCAAGCAGTTTTGGAAAGAGAAGATTTACTTCTCCAAGCTCTTTTTTCTTGATTTGTGTTGAGACATCAACTGAAGTGCACCAAGGAAAGCAACTAAGTTTGGACAGAAAGAAAAGTACTGCCCAAATCAACAGGAACAAAGTTTCTCCACAACTAATTTGAAGTTACACATGACAAAGCAATATAAAGGATGGTTGTACATAATGGGGAAAAAAAGAAAAAGCTACCACATCCTCCTGGAGACAAGCTCACTGCATAGATGCACAATTAGAAAAAGCTTGCATTACTGATATTCTACTACAGTTCACACTAATCAGCATTGCACGGACATGGTTAAGAAGGAGAGCATGCAGCTGAGAGCAGAGGTAAGAGATAACTCAGGAACAAATACTGAAAGGAAAGGCTAAGACATCCTAGCATCCATAAAAACAAAGAGGAAACAGAGGTATTGGGCACAAATATCACCTCTGAAGGCAGAAAGCAAGCAAGTATCTAGAAATACTACCACCGTGCAGACAAGCCTCTACATGCAGGGACACCAGTGCATGGAGATCAGTACTGTTATTCACTGTCCCCTGGATGCAGAGCAGTCTGTTTAACACCAGGAATCAGAATAATATTTCTGCTTGATGGAGGATCTCCAGATGACGAGAGACATGACTGTCATCTGCACTATACCTGAACTTTGAGATGGCCAAGAGGGAACTAAGAATTCTAAAAGCTGATACTGTTAAATGGTTCTATTAGCTTTCAATTGCACTTTTATGATCTTGAGAAATAATATTTCTACAGTGCTTACTTTCAAGTTGAAATGCGCTTTGTCCTCTGTTCTGGACTCCGCTGCATACAGAAACAAAACCAGATCTTTCTCCACTGATCTAGATCAAGTAATCTTCTAAAACAAGCTTTGCCTGAAAGCTGCACCTTGTCTTTATTCTCCACAACATGAGAGCAAATCTGCTGTTTTATTGAGAAGAACAATGAACCTCAGGCAATTTTAAGAACAGAGAAAGTAAGAAGGAAAATGAGACCAAAGATATTCCGTAATATTCCCAACTATTTATTAGGTTCCAGTGTCTGGTATCAATATCTTGATTTTACCTTGTTAACTTCAGAGAATGGCCCATCCCCACTCACCTAACAGATCTACTTAAGTCACAACAACAAAGAAGAGGTGTTGTTTTGAAACTTATATGAACACAAACTTGAGTTTATGCCTTGCTCAGAGTGAAGAGTGGGTGTTTCTTCTTGAAATTAAGCAAAACTAGCACATTCCTTTCTGGGGAAAAAACCAACCAACCAAAAATAAACAAAAAACCAAAACAAAACAAAAAAAATACCATGCAATGGAAGCTACACAACTATGATTTGTGAGACACTGAAGAAAGTGCAACTAAGATGCTACACTGTCTATCTGCTATATAGACTTATATTTTGATTGTAACTGGTTACAGCAACTCAGAACTTTTTGTGAAGGGAAGTGAAAGTATTCTACAGTACTTGAAATGTGACAGACCATCACCACGTAGTAACTCTCAGGTCAGGGTACTAGCTTATAAACTTAAAATGGAATTTAAAAACCGAAACGCCTCAAGGACAATTTTTGACGACAAAAGAAAGAATGTAGAACAAATATAAAACACACACAGTTCTGAACTCATGTGAAAGAACGGAAAATGCAATTCATATTACTCTGAACTCTCACATCACAATTACCTGGGGTGGTAACAACTGACTGTCTAGATTACTAGATGCTTAAGGGCAAGACCATCCAAACTGAAAGAAAGAAAAATGTAAAAAAAAACAACAAACCCCCAAAACAAAACAAAAAGCAAACAAAAAAAACAAACAACCAAAACCCCCAAACAAAACAAACACAAAAAACCAACCAAACAAAACAACAAAACCACACCAAAACAAACAAACAAAAACCCAAACAAAAAAAAAACCAATCGAATTAAAAAAAAACACTCTCACAAAGCTGCTGATCCCATTCTGCCAGGAAGCCTAACTTTACACAGCCAAAGAGGATAAAGACCTCTGAAGTACTAGCTAAGTGGAATACAGTACGTGGAAATTCAGAAGCATGAAATGCTGCGGGGAACATCACAGGAAATTGTCATTACCATTATGAAGATTGACTGTATTTTTAGAAGATTATTCCATCCACCCAAGTGACCATTTGCACATCGGAAGCTGAAATAGCCAAGTCCAGACATCCGAGACCAATGATCCAGACTCACAATAGTCTGAACTGGAAAACACTCCACGCTAAGACCTATTTGGATTCAGCAGTAGCAGGCCTTTTTCTCTTATAGAGGTGATTTTGCTACGAGGTTTATCATTACTGTGAGCTGCATCACTATGAGGTCACCAAGATTCAGCGTAGAAGCACCTTCACGGTTAGCTAGAAGTGTAATGTACAGTAACACTACAAAACAGCAAAAAAAACTCCCAAAATGTAATTAGACAAGATGCTAATGAATAAAATTACTATAGATATCTAATGCTGAACAGAGTCAAAACAATTGGATACCTGAGGATTGCACATACCTTTTCAAACACGAAATTCTATCTAAGTACAAGATACAAATCAACTTTGGTTTCCTCTACCATCAGAAATCAGTACAATACTTTACAAAAAAATGTTCTTTATTTGGTCACAGAAACTTTGGACATAGTGACAAAAGCAACAAAATATAGATTATCAAAAAAAGAGAGCAACTAATAACTTAGGTGTTGATGGACGGTATTTACATACTCATTTATGTAGACATCAACCAGAAAACTTAAGAATTATCTTCAGAATTAGCCTTGCCCAGGTAAAACTTTTATAACCATCTGTCCAAGACAGCATTAAAATATTTACAGATGTCAACAAAAAATGAGAACAGGAAACAGTCACAATAGATCCCAAAACAAAGCACAAACCCAATAAACTGTGTGTAATGTCAGTCCTTCAAAAACCAGGTCATCTGCCTATCTACAGACTGAGTCAGAAGCCAAGAGATCTTAGTAGAGCTTGCACCTCATCATCAAAATTGTATGGGGGGAAGGAGACAGTAAGAGCATGTTTAGCATAAGATACCAAATTATGCAATGAAGGGGATTCAGCAGAAATATTTACATGAAGATATTGGCAAATCACACCCTCGGATACCCAGGCCTTCTCATATGTTGAAGCAACCTGGCTTCTGAATACAATCCTAACATGCATTAACACAGCATATAAGACTCCTAATTCTTTTGTGGAATCAAGCACAAACTTTTAAACCATCGCATTTAGAATACAGGTGATCAAAGTTAATAAACAGGCTGATGATGAAGACTGCACCTACTAGTCTAATACTCACTCATATTGGACATTTTATAGAACACAACTGAAACAATGAGAGGAAAATGATCAATGGTACCAGATGCTTGTACCAAAGGAACTAAACCAAACAAAAAGCCACAAAACACAACCCATGAAAAATCAATGGTCCTTCTTCCATAATCAAAGCTACCAGAAGATAAATAACAGTAAATTCCTAGGTTACAAAACATTTTTAGAAAGCATTGTGTAAAGAGTGAAATCCAGAGATTTAAGTTGTATTAAAGATGATTCATAAACTTAAAATACTGTTTATATTTCCCACAGTAATCCAAGAACACATATATTTTAGTGCTCAAATGAGAAAAGTAGAAGCAAAAGCAATCCAAGTTTGGAAATATTTAACTATTAGCAGCTCCTGATCCCTAGACAATACAAAGAATTAGTACAAAAGAAAAAAAAAAATCTGTCTTACAGAAAACATAATTTTAAAAGTATCTGTAAAGCTTCATACAGTTTCCTTTTTAAAATAAAAAAATACTGTATAGGTGCCTGAAGTATCTTATACTTTACAAATAAATCCATTCTAGCTTAAGTTCTCATTCAAGATGTAACTAAGAATCTGTGTTATTAAACAGTATTTATTTTCTAAAACCTCTTATAGTTACAAACTGAATTGTAAGTTTGACTCAAGTGGAAGTTTCAAATTCTTTTGCCTCTGCAGCCCATTGCTACATTGACTTCTGGGCTATACATGCCTTTTCCTATGCATGTATTACAGTCTGGCAATCTGCAAACAAGCAAGTTCTTTAGCCCAAAACTTGTGATAACATTAAAACAAAGCCACTACCCTCTTCAGACTTTCCAAAAAGGAAAATAACTTCCTAAAGCAAAAAAAAAAAAAAAAAAAAAAACCAACCAACAAAACCAGAGTCCATCATCTCATAACTTAATGGAATGTCTCAAGTTCCCTAGTTCCCTTCAAGATGCCAGTTCTGCCAACCTCTGTCTCTCCCTGGGCAAAGCAGGGAGTGCCCATGCATGCCAAGATGGGTAACCTGCTACACAGCCACTCACACACTCTCAAGGTTTAGGATCCTTTGATCCCTAGACTTCCCCCAAATACAAGACCTATGACAGAAGCCAAGAGGAGGTGGGGAGGAAATCTCACTGTTAACAAGTCTATTTCCTTTTTACCTTTTGACTTGACAAGACTTTGCCTCTCTTCCCACATCCTTCCCTATCACGTAAAATTTTTCCTCCAAAAGGTTTTACATTTGCCACTGTTCCATTCCACAGCATTAGCAGAAAACAGAAATGCTAATATGTAACATTGTTCTTTTCCCACTGTAAATAATATGGTATTTCTTAAGTCTACAAAAAAAGATTAGAAGTTGTATTGACTCTGAAGGTTGGCCTTCAAAAATTAAAACTTTTCCCTTTAAAAGACTCCAGAAAGAGATGTCAGAGAAAATTTCATTTTCTTATTACTTTTACAGGAGAGATTCAGTGAGAATCAGAGGCAGCCACCACTTCCTACTATTTGAACTTTGGCATATTTTTGTTTCTACTTCCTGAATCAAGATGGTGATTCCACTTTCCCTAAAAACTCGTTTTCCTTCCCCAAGTGAGAAAAGAAAGATGGTTACTATTCTGAAGTGGCTAAATTATTACTGTTTTTCTGCAGACAGAAATGGTTTGGTGTCAGGAACAGAAAAAAACCTGCTATATATAGAGAGGAAACCATTATTAAATGAAATGCGTCCTAAAGGTCACTGTTGTGTCTAATCTGCAAAATA
Source organism: Formicarius rufipectus (assembly GCA_013399695.1). NCBI lineage: Eukaryota > Metazoa > Chordata > Aves > Passeriformes > Formicariidae > Formicarius > Formicarius rufipectus. Next base: position 1,590,495 of record VXAU01005789.1, on the reverse strand, counting down.
CCCAACTGAAGGAAAAACCATTGAAACACACACATTCTAAGTTTTCCCAGCAGCAGAGGGGCATTCCAATTCTTTTCATTATGAAAATAATATGAAAAAAATATATATACACACAGAGCAGTGTATTTGGCATCACAGAGGCACTCAAGCATTACGCACCACAGCTCTTTCCCTATCACAGACCCAATCTACATACCTATCAAGTGATGTTTTTTCAGCAATTACTTTTTGGTCATGCAACAGATGAGTTTCAGGGCTCTAAGACTATGAGATATAGAGCTAAATTAAACTTGACCCTATATATCAAAGCCAGCACTGTAATTTCAAAGACAAAGTTTAAAAGAAGTCAATATAATGGTATAATAGTGTTAACCATCAGCAGGGAGTCCTATTGTATGTTCACTTACTCAAATGACCATAATCAATGTCTGTCCCTAACTCATTTAATATTTTAGAGCAATCTCAAGATCAAGTAATTGCAAATGCAAAATACTAGTCAAATTGAATTAGTGTGTTTATCATGGGGTTCAAGCAGCAACTTCCACAGTATGAAAATAAGACTCTCCATTCTCAAAGAAACTACTATTTCTACCATAATAGAACCTTCTTTCAAAGCACAGTGGAAAGACCAGCCTCTTTTTGATCTGCTGACTGGCAGCTACGTTCGATATGTAATTCTAAATTATTCAATTAGTCACAGAAACAGCACCATCAAAGAAAGACCAGAGATAAGGTGAACATTAGAATCTAAACAAATTGCACCACTAAAGTATATTCATGATATACAACTAGAGCACTTAAGAGTGACAAAGATTCACTGACTCCAAATTCTAGTTCCTGCAAGTCCTCTGACCCTTTTTCCCAAAATTTTAAAGCTGTGGTGCCAGCAGCTAGGCATTCACACAACCAGACCCAGTACAAAAAGACCCTTATACACTCAAAGTGTCCTATAGATTTATGTATTTCAGTATCAACAAAAACTGACTGCAACTTTTCTCCTCAAATTATCATATCTCTTTGCATTGTACAGAGACAAGTTCTGAAACAGTATCTTCATACATCTTGCATAGCAATGACACTATTGACACCTTTAGGAGTAGGAGTCTCCCAGGAGTACATGACAGAGCAGCTCCCTCCTCCACCCTAGTGCTCCAGAAATAGATAAGTCATTGCCAGAAAGCACTTTTCAGAAAGCAGAGTTTTCTAAACACTTAATAACAAGAGAACAAGAGAATGTGGGCAGGGGGGGCAGAAGCAGTTGATTCCTACCAAACTTAATTTCAGAAGCTTAAAATGACAAAAAAGGTTGAGAATTTTTAAAATAAAATGTGAGTATTGGTACTTCATGGATCTATAAACTTATACAATTAGAATCAAAATCAAAGTTGCTTATTACACTATATTAGACATCTCTTTGCCTAGTTTATACAAATATTTATTCCTCAAACTCTCTCTAAATAACTATCTCTCTATGTGTTCTCAACTTTTATAAAAGAAATCTAGACATAGCTAGGTAAATACATAGAATACATGTGTCCCACTTCCTTTCCCCTTACCCCTTTTCCTCCTGCACACTTAAACCTAGCAACACCCGTCAAGACAACTATGTTTTCCACCAGCATTTTTGCTTCTTGAAAGAAGGAAACTACAGTCCTTTGGGTTTCTGCGTAGTTATCAGGAAGACCGCCTTTTTTTTTTTTTTTTTCCCCTCCCTTCCCTTTCCCAAGCCGCAGTGATTGCTCATTCCTCTGGGGCAGCTCTGCCGAGCCCCAGGACCCGGGGACAGAGAGGGCAGGAGGTTGACCGCGACCGAGGGGACCCAACACTACCACCTGCCTTCCACAGCTGCCCTTTCGAGAGTGTCAACTACATTAACCCTCTGGGGAGGCTCTCTCAAACTTCTGCGGTGAACAGCACCGTACGCTCACTCTTACTTCAGCATGGAGCAAAAGGTGACAGAACAGGAATGAAAGACACGCGTTAACAGCACCTCCACTGTTAACAAACAGAGAATACATGCTCTGATTATGTTTTACACGCACTTCTAAATTAACAGTACAATCTAGATATACTGACTGCAGTGTTAAGTTGCCTGGAAACTTCTGAGAAGAAGCAGAGTCCCTATTAAATATAAAGCTCTTCCCCAACACAACAACCCACAATAGAGCATTTCTGTTCTATCTTTGAAAGATCATATATATTTCATGTGTAGAACTACTTCTCCAGAGGGTCGTCAAGTAACTACGGAGCTACAAGATTTACAGACTGAAAAGCCAGATAACTCTGCGGTTACGTGTTGGCACATTCCCCTTCCTACAATTCCGGCATTTCACCGAGGTCAGAGAAAAGCTGTCACATAAAACGACATCACTTAGGACTGGAACAAACCGCCCTGCCAACACTGCCACAGAAGTTAAATATACCATTTTAATAAATGTTTTAAAGAGAGAATGGCTACACCTTATCTCCTTCAAAAGCGTAAAATACCACCGGGAAGTGGGACAGGGGAGCCAGGCACGCAGCGCAAGTCCAAGTGCGACACTTTTCTCAGAAATAAAAGAAGGCCCCCCACCCCCATCTTTACACGCTCCTGCCTGTATCTTCCAGCTCATCCTCTTCTTATTTTCCCCCCATCGAGACAGCCCTGCTAGTCCCACTGAGCTCCCTGGGACGCCCCCCCCCCCCCCCCCCCCCCCCCCCCCCCC
>VXAU01005789.1:1478043-1587009 GCA_013399695.1 Formicarius rufipectus | reverse complement strand
GGGCCCGGGGGGCGCGGGCGGTGTGTGTGGGCTCGGGCCGGGATCGGGGCTCCGGGATCGGGGCGCGGGTGGCGGGACCGAGACTGCGGCCTTCGCTCTCGGCCGGGCCCGGGGCTGGACTGGGGGAGCGCTGCGAGGCTGGAGAGGCCGCATGTTAAACTGGAAGTTAAAACAGCCTTGGTGATGGCTGGGGAGTCTCAGAGCTTGGTTGGTTATGCCGGCTTAGGAGGTGCCTGTTAGAATGGTGTTTGATGTGAGGTGGGAGCGGACGAAGTTGCTGGGCAGGGATATCCCTGTGCTGCCCGCGGCGTGTCCCTCGGGTGCCGTCAGCTGCGAGGGGACACCGTCCCCACAGCGCCCGCGCATCCCGGGTCACCGTTCGAACGCGGCCGGCTTGTTCGTCGCTGTTGAGCCTCTCAGTCTGTTGTGTTTTGGAGGCAATCTGTGTATGTCTAAAACTGTCCTCATTTCGTCGAGACAGATAACACAAATCACTTTCCTCTCCATTTCTTGTTTACAGTAGTTTCTGACTTGTTGCTCTAATGACGTTGCTTCTGTCCTTACACACAAGTTGCTAATTGGCAATACCATGTCACGTACATCAGCAGTGTTCACACAGAGTTTAATTCAGGTACATCAAAGATCAATGAAATAAAATGTAAATCCTTTATGCACATTGCAGTATTATATATTTGTGTGCGTTTGCACATGCATACATACACACATTTCTACAGTTTCCTGTGGAGAGCTTGGCTTGGGGTATTTGAAGTTGGTAAGAGCTTTCTACCTCAGAATTGTTTTAGGGTACTTTTGGGATTGATTTTCTTCCAAGAAATGAAAAATACTATCGAAGGGCTTCATAGTATTTCAGGTAAAACTTTTGAAGGTGTTTTCCACCAAGCACTGCAGCTGTTCTGTTGAGGTATCTCCATGTAGCATATGGTACACACATCACTGAAAATGTCCATCCAATTACTGCTTTTCCAACAGTATTATATCAAGCCTATAAATATAGAAACTCTGATCTCAGATGTTTTCAAATTCAAAAGTAATTGATTCCCTAACTTCTGTCACTTGACTTAGAAGCCTCACTATGTAGTAAATGTTAAATCAGTATATCATTAAAATATAAAAGGGAAAATAATGAAAATACTAAACTGATGAAAATTGTTAAGTTTTTGCATCTTTGTAACTCATGGCTCCTTTGTACAACTATTGGGTAGTGTCAGATTTACTTCTTGTTTATAGGATATAACAACCAATTCTGGTTCTTTTGTGTCCCACATAATAAAGAGACTAGTACTATATTTCATCCAGTGGCTCTACGAACCTGCACTTGGACTAACTGTCCCTAACAACCTCAGAAGAGTGAAAGAGAAATCTGACTCCACTCTGTTCCTTACTAGTGCTCGGTGTGAGTGGAGCTGGCATTGAATTCAGGAGTTGTTAATAGTCTTGGCTTCAGATGTTCAGGGCTTGACAGACTGTATCTGCTTATTTGCCTCAGACTTTTCTTGTTTTAAATTTCAGCTAAAACAGCTTTAAAAAATAAGACAACAACCCTAAAACATCAAACCAAGGGTGTTGATCCATGCTGATTATGCATATAGCAAGACACAGGGCTTGGTTTGGAAAGTACTATTGTGTGAACTGAAAGCTGTTTGCTATCACTGAAGGACCCCCTGATATACTTGCAATATAGTCATTCTATTAAAAAAAGAAATCAGATTTTTTACATAACAGTTTCTCCACTGTTAAAATATTTTTGCAGGGGGATTTTTGTGTCATAGCCAGAAGCAGCATAGCAGCCCTACTGAATGCTTGGAAAAAAATCCACCTTTTGAAGATAAGAAAGCTATACTTGCTCTGAAATCCTAAACCACCTGTCATTAGTCTATGAGTACCATGCTCACATTTTCCTCTCAGATGAACTTTTGGGAGCAGTGGAGGGTTAAACTTGGGTCACGTGCTTGATTTAAGAGTGGATCTACCTTCAGTGGAATAGTCCAGGCATAGTGGGTTGGTTGCATTACCTCCATCACATTTGTCTTGGGTACAGTGTCACATCACTTTGTGGATGGCTGTAAAGGGACAGAGTTCTGTCAGCCTTAAGAGTAGATAGGAATTACAGGTAGGTGGAAATATACAGGCTACATCTATACCAGAAGATAAAACCAGTTAGGACTCATTCTGCAGCTGTCAGGAAAGTGGCATGGCATAGCATGGTGCAGCTAAATTCTTTCCCCTTCAGAACAGTGGCATTTTCTATGCTGTCTTCTGGATTCGTACAGATTGCATATCATTACTGAGCTATGTTAGGCTCCAGCTTGTATGAAGATACTGCCTGGAAGAATACTAGTGAGGGACCCAACCATTCGTGAAAGCATGCCAGCAATTGGAAGTATGGATAGCCATGTGACAGTGCTCAGATTGTGCCTTTGTCCCATTTAAATCCCTAACACAGGCAGTCACAGAGTCATATGAGGGAGGAAATTTGGCGTGAGCCTGCGGCCAAAGCAGCATGTGAAAATGCAGGAGCAGTGTTGGGCTACAGACCCACAGGGAGTACAGACTGGTCTGTAAGAGATTTCTTTGTAGTTTGAAGGAGTAAAACCATCCTTGGTATGTAAACAGTGCTTTTAGAAGTGCAGCTTGGAGTGCAATTTAACTGACTGAAAACATTATTTGCATTTTAAATATATTTATGCATGTGCTATGACACTGAACCAAAAACTACTATTTGTATCATGTGCATTCAATAAATTACCCCTCTGATATTAAAAGGAAAAATATTTGATGTTAAAACAATTAAAAGCTATGGGGTGGTGCAGAGCCACTCTTGCTCCATAGTGTAAATATTTTTATTTTTTTTTAAGTTGCATTTTCATATTCCTATGCACAATAAAAGCACAATAAGAGCAACCTGACAGGTCAATCAAACAGCAGTTCAGTGTTTGGGCTGAGCGTTTGCTGCGAATTTGGGAACATGGAGCAACACCATTCTAAAGATAGATGTCCCTTCTCTACTTAACAACACCACTGTTCAAAAATACATGTATTTACTTCCTAATTCTGAAAAGAGGGAGGAAAACAAATGCTGGGAAATACCCACATGGAAAGATATTACTGCACTTCATTGAGGAGTCGCAACATTTTCTTTTTGGTTCTAAAAGAAGTAGTGTGCTAAGCAGGTTTGAGGGCTGAGGTGAAACTGAAATGCTCATATCACAGACTTCTGAGAGGAAATGAGAGAGAAAAAGAAGAAGAAAATGAGTGCTGTAACTGCATACTTCCAGGGTGTCACTGCTTTACAGTTTTGAGGTATTTAATTTACTTTCTTTCTGAAGTGGAGCTGCATATGAAAATTGTAGTTTCTATGGAGCTCAAGTTGGAGGCATCTGGTGCTTTCTTATGGTCATTGAATTGTTACAGAAATAGGTGTTATTTTCAAAGGACAAATGTTGGAAAGCCAGATGATACAAAATGTTCTTCTTAATCACTCCATGAAGAACATTTGCACAGCAGGGAAAAAAAGATCAAATTTTGGAAATCACAAAATGAGTTTAGGGAAGGACTCACTAACAGACATGGCATGAAGCAGCTTTTGTGTGAGGTTTCAGTGCAGTGTTAGTTCTAGTTCCTGATTTACATATATTCTCTGTGATTTTTTTTTTTTTAATCTGAACCTTTAATTGAACATTTTGTGCTGGATAACTGTCAACAAAGTAGACTGGGTAGGTAAATTTGCTGTTTAAAGCATTTTTGTATGAAACTACTCTGGCCAACAGTTTTATCTCTCTGAAACCACTTAATGTTTTACCATGAAAGGAGAAGTTATGCAAAACATCCAAGCCTAATAATTCTCTTAACGGAAGTGGTACAACTCTGTCAGGAAATGGATCGTTTCTTGAAAGAGTGTGTGTAAGTGAAGATGTATTACTGATTCTAGGGTCCTCTTTCAGTTAGTATTAGTTTCTTTACTGATTGTTTGGTTTTTCTTCAGTTACTGTACACTTAAAAAAGTTTATTTTTTAAAAGTCCACGTGGTTATAAAAGAGGAAAAAAAGAAAATACTTGTTATGTTACTCAGTTTCTGATGAGGAAAAGGAAAATGAATGAACACTGTCCAGAGGGGAAAGAAAGCATCACTATCTATTAAAGCAGACATTTCACTTTCTAATCTGCTAAAGATCAGAAAAATTCCATCTCTGACTCTTAAGCTAGGCAGAGATGGAATTTCTGGTTAATAGAAGGAATTGCCTTTTAGATCCTAATCCTCACAATAATTTGATTTTTTTTTCAAATTTGTTGGAAGAAACCCAGAGGACTGTTCTACATAATGTTGTCATTAAACCTCAGTTATACTGACTGCAGTCTGTTGGAACTCAAAAGTCCTTTTCAGAAGACTCACCTGTTATCTCACTATTTTGAAAATTTACTGTAAACTTTGGAGAAGGGGACTTTAGAAAGGAGAAGCTAATCAAGGTGATCTGAAAACTAGTGATGATGAAACTAAAAGTTTTTACTCATTATAGACACCATGAATACATTCTGATAGTTACAGAAGTTACGTGTCTGTTTTCCACTCCCAAAGACGGAAGCATAAACATGAACAAAAAAGTGGCAGAGCTTAAAGCTATGCATTGCAATTCTTAAACAGAGCCTATGGAAGAAGTAGTGAAAAGAAGTGCTACATAAAATTAAGGGGGAAAGACATTTTTGAAAAGCATAGATTAAAGCCAGTAAGTTAATTTCCACGACTTTTCTTCTACTGACATATTTAAAGATATTACATCTGCTAAATTATCACAGACCGAAAGGAGATTTAGTGAAATAATATTGCAGGGGTTCCCTTTTTTCTTTTCCCTTTATCTGGAGAGAAGATGTATGATTATTGATTTTGAGCCTACTCTTTTAAATTTAAAAAGATAAGATGTTCCCATGAATTAACAGAAGAGAAAATCCTGAAACAAATGGATAAACTGAGAGAAATATATTTCAGACTCAGTATATCTCCTGGAGTTTGAAAGGAACTCGGAGCTTCTTAGAAAAAAAATACAAAAAACTCCCATTACATTCAAATAATATATCAGGTGACAAGAAGGCACCTTTTAACATAGTGTAATATAGAATTATATAATATAATGTAATACAATATGATTTAATATAAATTGCGTTCAACTAAAAACTCCTTTAACAGGAACGGGAAAATGTTTTGATGGAAGATTGGAAAGATTGTCCTTGGTTTTAAAGAACAAAAATGAATTAAAATGGAGTATAAAAACAGCAGAGGAACATGATTGCATGAACATAGCCTTGATATAAAATAGTACTGTGAAAAATCACATAGTAAAAGCTGTAACAGTAGATTTCAGATTTTCAATTCATCTTAAAAAATGGGGATTTTTAAGTTTACTTACCTAATTAACACTAGCACTGTGAACCATATGACTTGGACTTAGAACTAACAGGTAACTGGTACTCAAGCAATTGTATCTTTTCATTACTGGTTTTCTTGAATATTTCATCCTGTACTGATTTACTTAGACACAGGGTACGAACTAGAGTATCTCTAGCTTAGTATCTCATCTCCAGCACTGGCCAAGAACAGCAGTGTAGTGTCATGACAGTCTGTGGTTTGGTAAGACAACAGGATCCTTGAATAAAACCCTACATTTCTTTGCTTTGACTTTACTGTTTGCTAGTTTCACCTCATGACCCATAATGATTTAGTTACAAAAGAGGGTGAAATACTGTTACATTTTATCTCCTCCGTGCTTTAGTTGTATCTGCCCTATTTGCTAGGCAAACCAGGATGTAAAGCGCTACCCTCCCTCCCCCCTCAAAATATCTAGTAAAATAGTTGCTGTAGAAAACCTGCTGTAGATAGAGGTGATGCAGCAGGCACATGCAATTCTTTCAGTAATCCATCCACGGCCTCATTTTTTCAATTTTTCTTAGGCAGAGTGCTTCTAGGGGAAACTTAGGTTATATGAATGTTAGAACACTCTCTTCCAGTACACCTCTTTTCTGATATAAAGTGTTTGCTGTGACAGTTTTTCAAGACGTTATCAAACCCCAGTTGGTCAGAAGGCATTTTACACTCCTTTTGTAAATTCCTCAGGATTTGCATTTTCTCTGAAGTGTTAGCCTTCTGTGCAAAGAAATGTCCCATTGAGCATTTTTTCTTTGGCTGTCATTTATTAAGTCTGGCTAAGAGTAAGTTTTGGCACCCTCTTCCTTACAACATATCACATTCAAACTTACTTTTCTGTTGTAACTGCTTGTTAATGCATTAATGGGGAACATGGCAGCAGTGCAGATTAATGGTGTTGTAAATAACTCCATTAATGCTGAGGTGCTTCAAACCCCTCCCCCCCCCCCCCCAGCATTTTCTGAGATTTAATAAAGATTTACAACAATACCAGTGGCGGGCGTTGGCTAGTGGTGTAAGTTGCCGCCTCTGGAGCCGGCTCCTCCTCTGAGGACACTGATTCGAATCCCGAGGAACTTGCTGTTGCCGTCCGAGCGTGCTCGGCCATGGCAAAATGAACCTCAGGAGTAAAGGGGGTGGGGCCAGTTCCGCGCACACTGTGCCTCACCTAAAAATTTCATTGCGCAGGCTTATCCCAAAATCTTCGTTCGCGAAGTCTAGCCAGCAACAACAACAATACCTCATCTCTCTTCATTTTCAAAAGGACATATTCCTGTTCAACCAGATTTTATTCCACCAAACCCACTATGTCATTACAAAAACTCTCCTGTAAATTATTTGCTATCCATTGGACTCAGTGTTGCCTTCCTGCAACTCTAGTGAGATGCATCTTCAAATTGGAAGTCAAATGATGGAGACCCCACAGATTCTTAGAATTACTTGTATTAAGCAGAGATGTGAGTGTATAACTTTGACTAAATTGCTTGTTCTCTTGAGTAACTGTCTTGCCTCATCAGCTGCTGGCAGCAAAGCCCCACACTGCCACTCACTCACTCCCCCACCAGCTGGATCAAGGAGAGAATAGGAAGGGTAAAAGGCAGAAAATTCATGGGTTGAAACAAAGACAGTTTAATAGGGGAAGCAAAGCAAAAGCTGCACACAGAAGCAAAAAACCCACTGGCAGGCGGGTGTTCAGCCATCGCCAGGAGAGCAGGGCCCCATCACGTGTAACAGTTAAAAGACTCGGAAAGACAGACGCCACCATTCCGAAATGTCCCCCCTCCTTCCTTCTTCCTCCCACTCTATGTGCTGAGCATGATGTCATGTGGTCTGGAATATCCCTTTGGTCACTTGGAGTCAGCTGTCCTGGCTGTGTCTCCTCCCAGCTTCCTATGCAGCCCCAACTTCCTCACCAGCGTGACAGTTTGAGAAGCACAAAAGTCCCTGGCTCTGTGTAAGCTCTGCTCAGCAGTAACAGAAACATCTCTATTATCATCGCTGTGTTCAGACAAATCCTAAACACAGCCTCACGCTAGTCAAGGTGAAGAAAATTAGCTCTACCCCAGCCAAACCAGCACAGGAATATGTATCTGCAACATGGTCTTACTATATCTTCCCACCAAAGCATTTGGGTTTGGGGGTAGTGAGTTGTGAGATGCATGACATTATTTTCCTAAGTCTTTAGATAATAAATTGGTTAAATTGTTCCACTGCATGAGAGTATTTTTCTTTAGGAGACTATGTGACTGAAGACAGTGGACAGGCGTGAAATACTGGTTTGGTTTATACATAGGACAAAATAATTACTTTAGGATAGCAAGTACCAAAACAATGGAATTATAAATCATTTGGGGTTGGATGAGAACCTACTGCAGTCCTGGAGCACTATCCTTTGATGGATATATGAGGAGGAGATGAAGGGGATTTCTGAAAAAAAAAAAATGAGTATCTCACTGCTTTTGACAGTGGGTGTTAATCCTATATTTAATCTTGTGTTTCAAGGCAGACCAGAACCATGTTTACTGTAGCCTTTTATGTATACTTTCCGACTTCAGATAGGCCATGTAAAAGTAATCATGTCTTCCCTAAGACAACACTTTCCTCTCTTTTCTGAATATCTTCTCACTCCACCCAGGCACCCCAGGAGAGAAACCTTCCCTCCACTCCTTGGCTCTGCTACAGTAGCCGCAGCATCCATTTATCTTCAGTTACAGAGAGTTAAGGATGGTATTGTCACAGTTGAAGGTGACGCTGGGCATCTCACATCATCACTTGTCTCTTTCTTTTAGTGCTATTACCTCTAGGTTGAAGCTTCACAGTGCATCTTGTATAGTTTATATAGTTGAAGCTTTGGGCTACACTTTAATCTGGTTTGACCTTATTGATCTGGTTGTTTTGTTTGGTTTTGTAAACTTTGAGATGCTTAAAAATAACTGATATGGAAATCATATGCTCTTATTAAAACAGAGCCTTTTCTAGAATAACAGCAAAATCAAAACTTTTAAAGAAAGCTTGTCTATACATCTTATTAATCCATCCCCTTTTTGTAGAGTGTTCATTGCTAATCTTCAGTTATTTTTTGAGAGACTTACCTCGTCTTTCTTGGTTACTTGCCTGTCTTATATCTAGTCCATATATTCATGCAATAAATACCCCAGCAGTCAAGTTACCTAAAATATTCATAAGTTGTTTCAAAGAAGCTACAAATGTATTCAGATTTATTACAAAAAATTCTAATGAATTAATTCTATTTGTTATTTTATAGGTGGTACTGAGGCTATTTTCAGCAAAAGTTTCAATCTCTAATTGAAAACATACGACTTTAGCAAAAGGACAAGTGTTCAGTGCAGGTAAGAGATTACATCACACTGCAGTAATGTTGAAGAGCCCTTGCTATAGTTGGACAGTCCTTTATGCTGAGCAAGATACAGACAGAACAAAAATGTGCCCCCAAAAATTTCTTATTAATGTGCTATGATGAATGCCCTTAGAATACAGCTGTAAATGGGGAAAACTTTGACTTTTTCATTGAAGCTGATAGTCACTATAAAGGTCATAAATTGGTTGTCCATGAGAACTACATGTCTATCAGGTACAAAATAAGCCATCTATAAGCATGGTATCCTCTCTATTCCTGTTTAAGAAAAGCATCAAGATGCTTGACTTCTGCAGAGCTTGTGAACCAAAGGTCACTGAAGTTACATGCATTTGGGGTAATATTCTTAGCTATTTTTAACATACATAGATTATATCCTAAGCAATGCCTGCATATATGCACTTTGTTTCACATATTTTCTTTTGTGTACTTAGTAACCATGGAAAAGTTGCATACAGATCATTCTATTCTTTGAGCTGTAAGATACTCACTTTGGATTGCCTTTTATTTTGTTAAATTTATGCAGTCTTGAAATAACTCTCTTTAATTGAGAACCGTTTGTTTTGTGTGATCAACCACGGAATGAATGCATATATACTACATATATATATGTACTCATTTTTTTTGCCTATAATTTGAAACCAAGCACTGATTACAGTATTTTCCTTCTTCAAAAGGAGTGGAAAATATTATGCAATATTTTCCAAACTGAAACTCAATCTACTCAGAATGCTTGGTTTTTAAACTTTTCACTAAGGGGATTGAGGGAGGGGAACGTGTTTATTGTTTGATGCAAAGGACTCAGATTTGCTTATTTTTATATATGGTTTCATATTCTTTTACATGCCTTCTCACAAACTATATCTTTGATGTCAAGCAAGAAAGTCTCACTTCTTTCCAGTCTTATATTTTCATGCTCCAGTGAACTTGCATTATTCCTAACAATTTTTTGGTGGACACATTGATTATATATCTCATATATCTGCACTTTGAAGTGCTTAATAGATTCAAAATTAGCCTTGTATACCAAACTTTCTATGTCAAAATCAGTTAAATTACAAAGGCAACTATTATGAGAATAGAGAAGAAATTTCCATTAGGGTAATCTGTAAGTAGAGAATGGAGTTTGAAAGTCATTAACTACCATCATCTCTTCAAATGTTCTCATAGTAGTAACTATTTTTTTTAACAGCAGTCTTCTACTGCTCCATCAGTCTTGGAAATCAAAGCAGTTTCCAGTAACTTATGCCTGTTCATCTTCCTTTTAACTAATTAAAACCTTCTCTCTTCAATCTGTCATGAGAAACACCTCAATCCTGTATTAAAATCACAATGTTCTTCTGTCTTTGCGTATTATTAGAAGTACTTCCTGATAGTTATGACATATCAATATATCACATAACATACCTTGCTCTATATGATTTTTGTTTGGTTTTATTTCCAAGTATCTGAACAGCTATCCATTTTGTAGATTTTTTTTCCCAGAAATACTGATCCTAAATACTAAGTGGTCCCAAAGATATGCCTTCCTACTAATTATATTAAAAGAGAAGCTAGCTAAACAGGCCTAGGTTTGAGCCAAATTCTCTGTTCCCTTTCCTCCACAGTCAAAATGTCATACATTTGACTTGTCTTTTGGAGACAAACTTCACAGCCTTTCAGAGTTTAGTTTTTGCAAATGTGAATGCTCTATTTTAATTGTACATTTAGACTCAGAACATGTTAATGAGTGCTTTTAATTTGTCTTGCCTTCTTTCACTGCGTATACTGTGTAGACTGACCCTTATCTGGGAGAAGATATTGCTGGAAACAGCTAATTATTTTTATTTGGAACAGTTGTGTGAGATGCTTGTCTCAAGAGGAAATATATTTATGGAATTAGGATTAAAGGAATGCCTGTCTTTGTAGATTGAGTTCTAATATAAAGATACTTTAGTTAATTTTAAATGTATTAGCTTTGAAACTGGAGTCCTAATGCCAATCCATGCCAAATTCAGAGCATTTGCATCTAGACAATTTTCCAAGTAAATTAATTTAGGAGTTGGCTACTGGAATCCATATAATATGCTGCAAGCTGGAGTTATATGGGATAAAGTCCACTTGGCTATCAGTTTTGACATTAACTTCTACAAACAAAGAAATCACCCTTAGCTCTAAAGTTTCTGTACCAGAGGTCATGAAATGCGGGAAGGATAAACCAGCTAGGTTTTGTCAACGTTTTCTCTGCTCTCAAGCTCTTCCTTAGGTATACATTATTGATCATTATCAAAGTCAGGATACTGGGCTTGATGTAGCTGTAATTCTATCTCCTGAAGAATAATGTTTTAATAATATTTTTAATTATTTGGACTTCATGCATATGTTAATTGTAACACAAAACTCTTCAGGCACTATGATGTAATGCTAATTGAAAATCCATTTTAGAGAAGGAGGAAAATTCAAAAGCAAAATTCAAAATATTAAAAGCTATTGCTCAAACAAGCCAGAAGTCTTTTCCTATTTGAAAACAAAACTTAGCACACTCTCCATACTTAGAATATATAATAAGTTATGTGAAAAATAATTCAAGAACGAAAATGGTTGCTCTTAAAGCACCTCATAAATAGGTGGAATATCATAGAATACTTCAGCTTGGAAGGTAACTCAAAGATCATCTAGTTCCTATCCCTCTTCCGTGGGTAGGAGCACCTTCCACTAGACCAGGTTGTTCAAAGTCCTATCTAGTGCAGCCTTGAAGACTTCCAGAGATGGGGCAGACACTTGTCTGAGCAACCTGGGTCAGTGCCTCACCACACCACCCTCTCAGCAAAGAATTTCTACCTAATATCAAACCTAACCCTACCCTTTTTCAGTTTAAAGACATTATCCCTTGTCCTGTCAAATACCAAGTGTGGGAAATGGAATTTTAAGGTAAATTATTGCAATTGTCTGTGTGGCATGTATACAGAAACCAGGAAAAAGGATTGATAGTTGCTAAGCAGACAAAGAAATACCTTTTTTCCAAACTCTATGATTCATCAATAGTAGTTATAACTTATTGTATACCAAAGTTGTTAGCTTGTTCCATACATATGTGTTTATGAAAAGCATGTGTATTGCTTTTCTGTTTTTCTGTGTTACTTTTCTGTTTTTCTGTCACATCTTTCTTTACTTAGGTCTGCGTATAGTATATGGCTTGTACACAAACATTTATGCAGTGGAAGTACAATACAGGAAATGTTTAAGCACTTCATCTGTCCTTGAACCCAATAGGAGTGACTGTCTGCTTTTCTCTGTTACTTATATTTATGGATGTAGTATTGATTTGAGTCCTTAAACTGTAAGCTCTGAGGCAAGGTTTTATGCATGTTACCCCTACCATTTCTGGGAATAAAACTCAAAACAAAAAATTAAAAAAAATTAAGAGCTTAAATTTTGTTTTGTATTCCTTCTATATAAAATATGGGCTCAACTCTTGAGTTGGAGTACACCAAGATATACCAATCACTGTAGCTTATTTATATTTTAAAAATATAAAATGAGGCAGCAGATGTGTAAGACATTTTCAGCCCTTTCTTTTTGTTTGGTAATGAAAATCAAAATTATGACATTAACATCTCTTTCAAGCCAGCTAACTGATGCTGCAGCATTATGAGTCATCCCTTTAACACTGAACAGCTTTTTAAAAGAAATGTTTTAATGGTGATAAAAGGTTTAAGGGTGATAGGCATGCACGTCTTACTCTACCCATGAAACATAGGGAAAAGCAGTAAAAGTTCGGGATTAATTCTACGAGCAAGAAAGGTGAACTGTATTTTTTCAACATCTTGAGTTCTTTGCTGATACTGCTCATGAGTGCAGCGGTTTGAGATATTCACTCTGTCTGCTGTAAGCGTATTGAACACACTGTTATGTTGCCTATAACGGTATAAGGCACTGAATGGCTACAGAGTGACAACATTTAGTCGACCAATACCTGATCTAGTCTGTAACCAGAAACTTAGGTGAGAAGTTCTTTGTCTGACCTGTGCTAGAACCCAAGCCTGGCATAGCTTCTAAACTGCTCACTTGCACTTGCTGTGCTGCTGTGGTGCTGCTGCCACCAGTGGTGACACTCCAAGGGTACTATGACAGACCACGTGCATCAGAACCACCCACGTGCTGTGGGGTCAGGCTGGCCAGGATAGTTGAATAAGGGCCTATATCCTCTCCCTCAATTCAAAAGTGCGAGGCAATTGGGAATTTACCTTTCAGAACACAATGCTTCAGTTCCAGCCCACGTTTCTTCTGGACAGTAGGCACCATGGCAGCCTATGGCTATGGGGTAACAATCTCTGCTTCATCTAGGATTATTCCACTGGATGAGGATATTTTCCCAATGCACTTACATCATATGTTGGCCTTGAATGACTGTTAGGAGCCCAGAAATGGGGAGAGCATCTGGAGACACTGTTGATACTCTGCAGCACCAACACACCACTTGCATAACATTGCTTCCCACAGTTAGTTTTATAAAACTAGTTCATTCCTGATTGCTACAAATAATCAGATCAGTGTAGCAACACTCTCCTTTGCTTGATTGAACTGACACATCATCCAGGTCTTCTCTTCCCCACATTACTGCCTAGCTGAGGTCCTCAAAGATTCACATCACGTAGTGTCATATTTTCTCTGTATAAACAGGGGAAGAACAGTTAAGAATGATGTACAGATCTTCATTTGGGTCCCACCATAAGGAGATTTGACCATTCAGGATTATAACTCACTCATCCTCCAAGTTCTTGTTCACAAGTTCAAGGATGGAGGAGATTGTCATCGATGATTTGTGATGTCTGTGATACAGTCTACCAAATAAGTATGTATCATCTATGGTTTCTGAAGGTTGGGCATTTTCACTAGGGACAAAGCAGCACTCTTTTCATCATAAGGACTGTGCTCATTGTCAACCTTAGAATATAAGTTTAATTATTGATAGTATTGCTCATCAATATTCCTTTTCATCATTCTGCTCTACTAAGTGTTGGTCAGACACGCCCCAAGCTCTTACAGATAGAGTGCAAACATGTCTGCAGGTGCCTGGTTGCACCAAACAGATCATCAAGGGCAGTTCTCAGGCATCACGACAACGTAGTTGCCACATAGTACCACAGTTGTCAGGTATGCAGTAATGAAAACGTAGCCATAACTTGTTCATATCTTGGAGCCTTTCAAGATGGAATGCATGCTGCAGAGCAAAGCTGTCCAGGTATCCTTGATGGAGATTAACATTTGTTACAGCGCCAGTGTGGATGCTCCAATACAAAACAGCAGTCCAGATGCATACCACTTGCTGTCACATAGCACAATTTACTAACACAATTCCTAACACAATTTACCTGTACCTACTTCTCAAAGTTGCAGTGAAGTGTTCTTGCAGATCCTGCCACTGATTCACCTGATTAGCCAAATAGCACTGCTTAAGCCAGGAAGTTCATCAGGAAAATTATGCTCAGTCCTTTTGAGCTGTTCACTTCTTCATCAAAGAGCTGAAGGAAGCAGTGGAAGAACAAAAATCATTATCGCAGGTACATGTGGAGGCAGAGATGTTTGTTCTGGTTAGTGTTTCGAGAGGTACAGTTCATTGGAGGCTCTCCATACACAGTCTACTGACACACCCATGCATTTCAAGGACACTAATTTTGTGTAAATACATAGGTTGCAATAATTTCTTTAGTGACCATAGCCAAAAAGAATTGCTTGGTGAGTGGTGATGGGTGCAGTGACTTATTGCCTGGTGGCAGATGTGAACCCAAAAGAAATTGCATAATCCTCAAGGTAGCCTGAATGACCTGAGAGGTGAACAGGGCACGTTTTTTAGGAGCATGGTCCTATTTTTATGATGTGTAGATAGCAGAACATCACTTACCTACTTGCCTCCAGATGTAATTCCTTGGTAGGGATGAACACCCCATCAGCCGTGTGAGTGTGCATGACGTGACTGGGTGTGACCTAGGCGGTAACATACATTCTTATCAAAATAAGCACTTGTGGCTGCTGCCTTGCCAACAAAGCAGTACAAGTCACTGTACTTTGTCCTATGGACTTCCATTTTCTTTTGTCCTGAATAAGACTGGAAAGAAAAACTTTCCTCACTTTAGGAATTTTTATCCAGCCAATACCCATCGCCTCGGCTGCTGTGTGCAGTGTGCTGCCAGCTGGCCAGTGCTGCCATAGGGGCAGGGGAGGGGTTGGTACTGGTGGCCTGCAGACAAGATCCCCCTGAATCCTTGGGCTGTCTTAGTGCCAGAGGAGGCTGAGACAGAGAACTGATAGCTGGACCAAGCCCAGAGAATTGTGGAGCAGTTCCAAAGATCTTCTGTAGCTCAGCATAGGTTGGGAAACTATATTTAAATACCACCCTCATGCCCTCACGTTTTTTTTTCCATTTCTTGAAGTTGAATAAGCACATCTTGTCATCTTATATGAAAACAACCTTTGCTAGATCATTTGCTGTCACGTCTTACTGCAGCTGGTGGGTATTCTTGTCAGCAAAGTTAAAGGCATGGAAAGTAGCGCGTTTAAATCTTGATGAAGTTCTTAGTTTCCTCTTAGGTGTGTACTGTATCTTGCCAAAGGTGTGTGTATATGAGGTGGCAGTTTGAAAACTTGTTGATCATGTGTTTTTGTAAGGTGATGGGGCAGGAATGTAGGTATTAAGATATGACCCAAGAGGTTGGGAGTGTGAAGTCATGACACTTCATCCTTTGCAGGATAAAAAAGCCTAAACTACTGGGATCTTGCATAGGCTGTGCTCATGGAAGGGTAGAGCCACAGTGTGAACTGTTCTCTAGTCTCTGCCCATATTTGTCCAACTGAGAAGCAATTTATTTTGTTCCAGAGCAGAAGCTGAGTGCAAAATAGTACCAATGCAGTGGTCACACCTCATGCAGTGCTTTCTGAAATGATCACTTTAAAACTGGCAGTTGGCTTCTGTTATTTGTTCTTAATATACCAAGGGAAACAAAACCTCGTGTGTCTTTTTTGTAAGTAAACAAGATTGCATCAAAGATATATTGATTCTTTCATCAGATTCTCATCCTGACATAATCTGCAGGATTTTGAGTACAGGCTAGCTGCTTTAAGCAGCAGATGGAACACTAATGGAAGCTAATTTAAATTTTTATTTGCAACCCTCATCTGAAGGTGCATAAACTTCAAAGGCAAATACCCCGTATTTCAAATGTAAAGTTAAATCATAATTTAATTCATAATTTACTGGATGAAGTGCTGTCTGAAAATACACAAAGCACTCCCTTTTTGGAATGATACACAAAGAACTGCTGTGCTTTGAAATGATTCATAGCAGATCTGAAGAAAAAGGATCATTAATTGTTTCTTCAGATAAAAGGTCAAAAGTGGAACTGAGAGATCCTGTTGGAAAATCAAATGGACTAAATTTTCAGAGAAGTTTGTGCTTTACACAGAAGTCTCCTGGCAGAATTTCAGATCAGCTTGATGATTAAACAGCAGGTCATTTAAAGCATGTTTATGTTAACAAGCCTCTGTAACCATAATCATACTAGGGCAAGGCATAGTACACAAAGGGTTTGTTAGATTATAATTAGTTTAGATTACTTTCCATTATGTACCAATAAAGGCAGCCTGTGGCTCATGTTTCAGGTTACCCTGCTGTTTGTGTTCGTGAGGCGTCAGTGTTGTGTAAGGTATCTGCATGACAATATCTAAAAAAACCTGCCCAGCAGTGTGCAAGTGACCCTTGAACTTTTTTGGCCAATGAACCCGTACATGCCACCACCCATTCTTATTATCAAACTTTAAACTGAAAATAGGGCAAAAGTGATATTAGCAATGCAAGATTGTATTTCATAAGTCTTTGGACTCCTTGCAAGCAAGTCTTTAGATTACACTGTATTAAACCATATTCTTATTGGTATGTCAGTACCACTGGAGAAACAGGCCTGTAATCTCTAACACCAGAAACTGGTGTTAACTACTTTGCAGTCTTCAAACCTGCTTGTTTATTACTCTTGCCACTGATTGTTTTACAGGCTGTGTATTCTCGTGTGATCCATTTTTGAAACCACAGAAATACTATGGTTTTAGTTCATTAATTAATTTGACGTGTAAAGGTAATCACAGTGACGCTTCTGAAGGATGTTTTAATCCTTTGTGATATTATATAATTTTTGACTCATTTTTATTTGGTGTGGTTTAGCACAGCAGTATGGACCCACCCACTGCATCTCAAAGTGTAATCTCTCTGACACTTAAATTACGTTTTTCCATTTTCATGTCTAATGAATAATTTACAATGTGGGCCTGTGAAGAATCTATGTTCATATTGAAATATCTGCAACATTTACAGATTCACTTTTTCATTTTCGAAAACTCTAAGGTAATGTTTCACTTACTACACTTCTTTCTTTTTCTCTAAAGAGGTTATGTTCTGCAGATTGTAAAAATGCTTTATAAACTATAGCTCAGTCAACAATTTAATGTAAAGACCCATAACTTTTCAAGGCTGACTGGTGATTCCACTGTCAAAAATTAAAGGGGAAAAAATTAGAAAAACTGTGCTTACACCAAACCTATCTGTTATATTAAAAGGGGGCATATATAGATATAGATATAGATATAGATATAGATATAGATATACACACACATGTGAGTATAGATAGGTTTGGAGTAGTCTGAATCCTACAAGTTTAGGAAACCATTTGTGAATTGGTTGTGTATTATGATTTCTGAAGTTAGATTATTTTGTCTCAGACTGGGTACAGGAAAAGCTAATATAAGATTGAAAATTGAGAGCTTAAGGTACAACTGAGAGATACAGCAAGTATATAAATTAAAAAGAGATAGTGAGAAGAGAGAAAGCATCCAAACTCCCATAATTCCAGAGGGTGCAGTCAGATAAACAGAGGAGGCAAGTGCTATAAAGGTCAGTCCAGCTTGGAATTATGGAGATAGAGATCTGAGCTCAGGGAATAAAATATGCAGAGATAAAGGCACGCTGTAGCCAAAAGAAAAGGGAGGAAACAAGAAGTAGCCTGGGACATGCGGAGAGGCCACTCTGTCCATCATACAAGTCATCTGAAACATATGGCAACCTTTTTATTAAATCCTGTCTGGAATTGCAGTTTTTCTTGCTTCATGTTGAGTTTCAGATTACTGGGCAAAGGTGGATGGTATTGGTCACTTTTTCCAAGCATTACTGTCAAATATTTAGCTCTTAACTTGATATGCAGTAACTAACATTGTTACCATACAGGGCCTAGAGATAGCAAGTAGTGAATCTCTAATTGATGGGCAAGGTTTAGGAATTGTATTCCCCAATGTGGTACTCCCACTAAAAAGTACTGCCCCTCTGGTGAGAGACACAAAAGGCAGGGATTGTGGGTTGAGACAAAAACAATTTACTGGAAACAACAATGACATAAGAAAACAAGCAGTGACAGCAACAATAGTAATAACAGAAGTATACAAATAGAGGGAAATTCACATGCAGAAATGCTCACTGCAGACCCAGGCAATAATGAACGATGGCCACCAGGTTCCCTACCCTGCTGTGCTTTTGTTCCACCCAAAGCCACACCCTCCTTCATGGGAGCAAGAGTCCCTTATTTCGGTGCCCCCCACCCCCAGTAATGATGTGGGTGGTACAGAATAACAGCCTAGACCTGCCCACATGGCTGCAGGCTCTGTCCCCTCACACCTGCTTTGTGAAAATTAACTCTGTCCTGGCCAAAGCCAGGACACAAGGGTATGACTCGTGAGAGCAGCAGACTTTTTAACAGGATGAAGTAACATTCCTCTCAACATGCCTTTTTCCTTAAATGAGTTGTGGGGTTATGGGGTAATGGAGCATATTCTTTACAGTCAGTTATGAAGATGAGGCTTAGAACCAGTCCCATTCAGTCACCTCAGCAAAGCTCAGCGCATCATTACATTCAGTCACCCATACTCAACTAGTGCTCTGAGAACAGCACATAGAAAAGGTTAACAACTTAGAGCTTCATATGGCAGCAAGGCATCACAATTTCAAATAAAATATTCACCCTTCAAATCTGGCTTTCCTCAAAATTCTTGTTTTATGTGTAATGGGATATTTTGAATATAAGGCAGTGTGTATCTGCTTACCTCTATGGAGTGGTGCTGCACAGATACATATTGAATGAAGATGTCAACCAACAATTTTGTGTTTCTTATTAAGGCCATACCAAAGATCTGTTTGAAACTTTTACCAAAACTGGTACACATCTGTACTTCCCAAGTGCCTCTTCAATGCAAAGAAAAGTGTTTTGTTGTTTTTTTCTTGAATATATATATATTATATACATTTTTAATTATAATGGCATTTAAATACAATATTGTTTCTGACAAATTGATTCTTTATTCTGAACTGCTAATCTGGCATAAGCCATACTGCCATCACTGTCTGATAACACAGCTCCTTACATTATTTTCGTCTCTTTCCAGCTTTCAAGTTTCATCATCCCTGTCACGATCTGGAAGTGCAGTTCAGGATATGGTAGTGCCCACAAATCAGTAGTCAGTAAGTACAGTCTTAATGTCTCCACAATATATTTTAATATTTATTCATTTAAGTTCAGTACGTAAAACTCAACGTATATGTGAAACACATTGAATCTTTATGTGAAATTCTAAAAAGAAAAGTACTGACTGTGCTTCTAATGTGGAACCAAATGTTTAAGAAAAAGTTCTTCCAGAGCAAACTGGAAGTAATATGAAGCTTTACAATACTGGTTGTTGCAGAGAGTCTGATGTGAGCAATATGACTTAGAACAAGGTCTTTTTTCAGATCAAGTACTCTAAATATGAAGTTAGTCATTACTCAGCCAGTAACTGCCCTGATTTTCAATGCTATTTACCTAAGATTCTATCTGGTCTGCTTTAGAGCTTCATTCCATAACACACTGGAAAGCCACATCTTAGGGTCTCTTTGTGGGGAGACACATAGGATGCCCTCAGGCACAACAGCCATTGTACAAACTCTGTCAACATCAACAAAGGGCCTTTTCAACACTTACTGTACATGTTGTCTGTGTTTGTATCACGATGCAGCATACCCCCATGAGGTAACTGATAGTTTCAGAAAATGATATGTATCACAGAACAAAATTAAAGTAATTGGGAAACCTCTGCCAAGGCACAGATCCTGATAACTGATTAACCACTATATCAGGCTGTTTACTTAGTGTGGCTCAAGGCCCACATGAAGCCAGTCTCTACACTTCATTAGGCATCCTGATGGGACAAAATGGAAAAGATGCTTTAAGGCCTGAGTTATCATGGTGCTTCTCCCCCCGTCATTCCGAATGTGCCACGGTCATGATAGTTCCAAGGATTTAGGAAATTCTGGAGATGGTTGGACAATCTAAACCTGACTATGCCTCCTAGGATAGAGAAATAGCATACTGCATAGAAACCAGTCATTTCTGGGCAAGTTGTGTAGCAAAAGACTGGTTTTACTATGAACATCTAACAGGTTTTATTGTCTATCCAAATTCAGTAATTAATGAACAAAAATAACAACATAATCTTTTACTGATATTGTACAGTAAATACAGTGATCTAAAGTTACAACTCAGAATGTTAATCCTACTAAATTTTCCCTACTACTATATAAAATTACCACAGGAAGGTGAGTTTCGTCTCAGTCAACTCTTACACAAAGTTAAGGTTTAAAGCATTCGCTTTCTAACCAGTCATAACCATATGTTTATTCACAAGTAGGAGCAAGAGACCCAAGTGCTTCATAAGGTACCTGTAGCTGACATTTCAGCTTGACTGATACTCACAGTCCTGTAGTGTGTTAGCCACTTTCTGTCATATGAAACAAAATGTTTTAGGGCCTTAAATGTTTGCTGCTAAAATCGCAGAGGTACTTCCATTTCTGCTACTGGGCATATACTTTATGAGAAGACAATCTGGTTTTCCCAACATCAGAACAGAGCATTTGTGATCAAATAACTAGCCAAAGGCAGCTTTTGTTCAAAACTAGTTTCCTAAGCTTCAGACTGTCTTTCAAGCCCAGGTAAACTAGTTCATCAGTAGCAGGCCATAAATCCTACCAATGATTTAGGTGGCTTTAAAAATTGTTCAGAAATAAAGAAAAGTGATCTGAAAGAATCTAATGAACATATCTTTTTATTAGGATCATTTGAAACCTCTTAAATGAGCCATTCCAGACTGGTGCTAGAAATTCTCTTTATAGTAAGAATGACATCTCTTAAATTGACACTTACAGACCTGGAATAGTGCTCAGTGACTCCTCTAAATCCAATTTCTTGTTATCTTTAAAGTGTGTGTTAGAACTGTTCATGATTTTTTAGTGAAGGCTGTTTTTGTGCAGCATACGGAGTGATAATGTAAAAGTAGCAAAGTAGAGAAGAGCTAGAAAGTACTAAGTTAGAATTCAGAAAAGAACCCCTATTGTTTTGTTTTGGCTGACAGGGTTATATAAAAATTTCAGAATTAAGAATAGATACAAAGCTTACTCCAAATTTCAGAATACCCAACCTAACCTCTCGGAATTCTGAAAGCATTGGGAAACATTTTGGACAGACTAGGATAGAAGTATAGTTTCCATCAAAACATATCACTGCTCTTGGAGTTAATTAAGGAGTAATCAGGAGTATAAATTTTCACAATATTCCACTCTGCTGTGAGAGTGAAACTTTGTACTATCATAAGTGTAGCACAAAAACTGTGGACCTTTAACAGAAAAGTTAACTTTTGCTAGAAGGTTATAACACCTCATTATACATTAATTTACTAGCATCTTTTTAAAAGAGCAGCACCACTTCTATTGAATTTATTACTTCTGATGAAGGAGATTAACAATGGCTTCTTCTGAAATAATGAAAAATTTGGAGGTTGGTAATTTGAGTGCTTGGAGGATAGTTTAGTTTCTTTACCTAAAAGTGGCCAAGGTAAAAATCTTAAGCTGCCAAGTTATTATTTTAATGCTGATTTAACTCTTAAATTTTCCTAATAGTGATGTAATAAACATTTTTTATTTATTAAGGAGTTTAAATTGAGAAAAAAACCTGTGTGAACTTCATCTGGATTGCAGAGAAAAAGACATTTTAAATCTTCAAAAGATGAAAAAAGGAGTCAGATATTTATTGTAATTAGGGTACTTATTTCAGTACCTACTCCAGATTGTATGACAAGTGACTTCTATATGTGTGCTTTCCCAGTGAAAGAATAGCTATGGGAGTATTCACTTCTGTATAATTAGTATTTGAAAAATGTAATATCTGTGGAATGTATTACAATGACATTTTCTGAATTTAGTTTTCCCTTTACTACAAGGTTGCCTTGCTAATTGTCTAAAAGCATTTTGATCAGAGAAGTAGTATTACATATTATATCTTGGTAGGTTAATCCATTTGTGCTTTAGCAATTTTAAAGTTACAATGGATTTTGCAAAAGTGAATACTCTAGAAAATTAATATTTATCAGAGAGGAAAGAAATCTGTTTATTATATTACAGGTAAGCAAAGTTTTGCCTTTTATTCTAAATGTTAAAGTGCATGTCTCCAGCTAATTTATTGGAAGATATGTAGTCATAAAATGTAGTGAAATAACCTTTTGACTTTGATCTACCTTATGAGCTATAACTTAGAATTTCCCATCTAGGAAGAAACTTAAGCTAGGTTCTCCAGAAAATCTGCATTTAGGATGTCAAAAAAAAGTGCTTTATGTTTAAATTTATAATTACCTTTCTGTTAAGGATGAAGAGATGCTTTTGACAAGAGGCTTGAAATCTCTCCTTCCCCATGTGTTAAGAAGAGTAATTCGATGCAACAGACTCAGTATTAGTAATACTTCTGGAATGGCAGAAGGTAAGTAAACCTAACAGGTTTATGTGCAAAAGTGACCCCACTTTATATTCTTAACTATGTGTTTTCTTTTTCCCTTGTGAAGGAATTTAGAAATATCAAAAGCACTTAAATGAAACTGAAGAAAATATTAAACCGATAAATATTAAGTTGAAAATG
Organism: Formicarius rufipectus; assembly: GCA_013399695.1. Taxonomy (NCBI): domain Eukaryota; kingdom Metazoa; phylum Chordata; class Aves; order Passeriformes; family Formicariidae; genus Formicarius; species Formicarius rufipectus. Next base: position 1,564,190 of record VXAU01005789.1, on the reverse strand, counting down.
TAAAGTTCTTGGGTGATTTTGAAATTATATTGCAAGCACCTAACACTGTTTTTGAAATAAGAAAGCTACATCAGAGGAAATATACCATCTTACTTGAATAATTTACATGGATTTTGTTTGCAATCCCTCAGCTCCCAACTGTGTCACTGAGAGATTAGGGATGCAGAAAATAATTGAAAAATCTTTAACCAAATCTAACTTTTTTGCTTCTTACTATCACTTCTAGGGTGATCTAGGATGTTTTTCACCGAGATCTTGCTTTATCTAGGGCATAAGATATACTTTGGGGAAGAATTAGAGACGTATAGTTACAGAAATAGTTTTCTGCTTCATTTATTGCAGAAGGGGGAAATTACTGTCTCAACTAGACTGGGAATTAAAACTAAAAAATTAGTTTTATAGTCAGGTAACTGAATGCATTCTGGAAGCCTGATTTCTGTCTTGCTGGAGTTTTACAAAAGCAGAGAAGTCTGTCATTGTTCTGATCAACTTTAAAATGTAACAACTGAAAATACTGCTGCAAATAGCTGATCAGAAAAGCTGTTGTAGTAGCATTACTATAAGAATGTTAAAGACCATTTTATAGATCACAATGAGTCTTGAAATTGTGGTTTTCTTTTCCATCAGTACATAAGTTGAAAAATACTAATGGAAAACATGTTATAATGGTAGTAATCTGCAATTTGTCTCAGATAAATTTTTAAATGCATGTATTGCTGCAGTAAGTTTAAATGTATTAGTTCTAGCATTTAAAACAAGTATTGTTGACATATAAAATGAGTTCATGAGCATAGAGCTTCATTGTATAAAGACTAAAAGAACTATTGGAATAAGTGGGTAATTGGAATTTCTCAGGGTCCTTAAAATTGTCTTAGGTTGTCATTATGATACATGAGTAACCCAATTATTTCTTACTGACCTCATTGTCATTCACCAAAGAAATTGAAAGTTCTCTCTAAACTTCTCTGATTTGGGACCAGAGTGCGTTGAGTTAATGCCTGGATTGATCAGCACATCCAACTTCACTGCCATTGCTTGTGAAGACATTCATAATGTTGGCTCCATAAAGCAAGTGAATATGTAAGAAGATACAGGGAGGAAAAAATGTCTTTTCATCCTTACAAAAAACGAGGGGTAGCTATCAGGAGGAGCAGTAAAGTTCTCAAAATGTTATAATGAAATCTTCCTGAGTTTATTGAATGGTTGCCTGCAGATTCAGTCTGTCAGCTGTAACTAGTGTGTTAAATTCATTTGAGTTGAATGCACTGAATAAAACTGTAATTTTAAGAATTCATGAATATCACTAGCACAGTAGAAAGTGCCTGTGGATTTCTTATGGATGGCAGGGAATGAAGCTGAGGGCTAACCGAATGTAGTGTTTTATTCAGTGGTAAATTTAGTATGTTTATTTAACAAAAATATTTTTCTGTATTTAGCAAGAAACTCTTTCTGTATTTAGTAACTTGCCAGGAATAAAAGGAATTTTTGTGCTGAGTACTCCCAAGAGAGCAGTTTGTGGGCAAATTCAGTATGCAAATACATGCTTACCTCAGCCTTTGCTTTGCATTTTTACATCAGAAATAGAATTTTATCTTTGGATTTCTTTGTTAGCTTTGGTCAAGAGTAAGATTTGGCTGATTTCCTACAGTCTTTGAAGGCAGATCATTGATTTCATGATTGGTTGACAGACTTCTGCAGTGTTTCAGAGAGTGAGTGCTTCTATGCAGCCTCCTACTCCCCTGACTGATATCAGATATGGTAATAACTTTTCAAGAGAGTGTCAGTACAGGATTTAGGGACTGTTAATTGCTGGGTATATACACCACAGACCAGTTGGACTCGAAGTTTCATCTCAGTATTTGAACAGCTGAGATTTTTGTGCAGGAAAATATAAATGGCATTGGTATTAACTACTACTGTTTAGAAAATAAATTTTTGCTGAACAAGTGAATGAGACTTTTCTTCAACGGTACTCATTGCAAAACTGTAGATGTCTTTAGAAGCTATTTCATGGTAGTAGTCAACAGCCATTTAAATCAAAGCTGATTTCAATTGAAGGAAGTGCAGCAATTCTGTTTATTTTACATTTTTTTAAATTAGAAATAGTGGAAATGACTGAGAATAAGTAGATGGGCACAAGTTTATTCCTGAGCTCTAATCATATCTGTCTAATTGCATCCCACAATAAAATTTCATAGCTAAAAAATTTTAAAGAATGGGCTACAAACATCAAGATTCCAGGAGTTTAGTGTTGTACTGGCCATGATTTACAGCCCGGGATTATGAAAAATAATTGTGAAAGTACCCTTTCTTTGACTCTGGGATAACATTTGCAAAATAAAGCATTTTTCTACAGAACACTAATTGCCCAGGTTAGGTAATAAATTATGTTTATATATAAATTCATAAAAATGTTTATTAATTATGCTATCTGTATATTCTACTAATACCTACGTCTGCCAACTGTTTTAGCTATGAATGACTTCACATAGAGAGTACATCTAGCTATGATTTTTTAAAACATTTCCAGAAGTTGTTTAATTGAATTGCAGAGTTCTGAATCAAAAAATTCCTTCGGGTAGATTTTTATAGACCATCTAAAGAAATCTATACAGAAAGGTGGTTGTTTCGTAAACAAAAAGCTGAATTAATAACCAGTCATTACAACCTTCTACAATTTCAGGCTATAGACAGGCCAATGTTGTGATTTTGCACAAGTCCCTGGCTGATGATTTTGAGAAGTTCTGCCGTGCAAACGATGGACCCCTGCCACTGCTGTACAGGAGTCAGCCAGGTGACTGGAAATGTCCTTCTCTGAGTAGTGATTCTGATATCAGGTAACTACAGACCAACTCTGCTTGTCAAAGTACTGCAGTGAATGCTGGTGGTGATTAGGAGGGTTTCGGAAAACAGCCTGCTTACACTATTTTACATTTTGATCAAGTTTCTTTTCCTGGAGTTATACCTTTGAGTGAAAACTATAAATAACAGCCTGATCGTCATGTTCTTGAGAAATATCTTAGGCTAATTATCAGTATTACAAGTATTCTCTAATCCAAAGGTGAAATTTTGTGTAATTTCCAAATATTTTGCAATTTGATCCAGCAGAATTAAATAGTAGGGTGTTACATTTTTTTATTTAGTAGAAACCTGGCCACAATGACTGCATGATACTTACAGAGTCCCTGAAATTTGGAAGATGTATTCCTGTGGTAAACACTAAAAACAAAACTTAAACCAGCTTCCTAATTTTTGAAAACCTGAGACAATATACGTACAAGGGACCTTAACCTATAAAACCTAAAAAAACTCAAATTCTAACATGCTGTGTTTACTGTCTTAGTTTTGTGCAGAATAAGTTTGTTCTGGGGGTTTTGCTCGTTTGTTTCATTGTTACTCAGAAAGAAAGAAAGAAAGGAACAAAGTAGGCTATATCTTATGTTTTGATTCTGGGTTAATGTCAACTCAACCAATTCAACTTGTTTTCAAAAAATATCATAAAGCTGTGATAACTTCTTATTTCACTAGAACTGACTGCCTACAGTACAGAATATATGAACATGGAGCTTGTACTGGATCACTGAAAAGTCTGAAGGAATATTCTGAACAACTTAAGGACATGGTGACTTTTTATTTAGGCTGCAGCTTCTCTTTTGAAAAAGCAATCCAGAATGCTGGCATTCCCATAAGAAACATTGAGCAAAAATGTAATGTGAGCATGTACAAAGTAAGTGTATGCACACACAGAGTCTTTGTTGTAATTTTGCCTGTGAGTTTTGTCCATATTCATGTTAGATGCACAATACCTACTGCTCAAAGTCACAACTTTTTTCCATACCTGCATAGTAACTTTAGTCATCTGCAAGTACTGAGTGCATAAAAGTACAGGGTAAAACATTCCCAGCCTTAGTTCAGTGCAAGATCAATCTGCTTTTTTATTCGTTTTTTGTGACACAGTTTTCCCCCTGTGTCTCATAGTGGCCGTTTCACTTGGATTCTGTTCTGGTCTGCCCTCACTGTTTCAACTGATGACCCATGCCCTGCTCTGACTATGGCTTTACATGCCCTCATCTCCATACCAGCTCCATCTTGCAGTTTGAATATTCCTTTTATGAGCCATTATACTAGCAGTTTCTTCTACACAGCAGCCACATTTTGGACTTTTCCTGTGACAGCAGAGCCTTTAAACTGCACATTTGCTGTGAACCCAGACCTCTGGGACATGTTTCCCTGGAGACTTGAGGTGTCTACCACAGCACTGACAATGATGACTGTGCTTGTAAAGTTTACAGTATAGATTTCCATGTTAACAGAAGTCTTAGAATAATTCTGGCTCTAGTAGATAGACCCTTTAATTCTAGGAACACTGAAGTAAATATCTGCATGGCTTTTTCATTTAGTGCAGATGCAGTTCTACTAGACAGAGGTTATTGTTTTCAGTGTTACCATTTCACAGTCTCTTTGCTATGCTCTTGGTCAAAATGAAGGTGCAAATGTATCTCATAAATGAGTCCTTCTACCAAGCTTAAAGAAAAAAAAATAAAACCATGTATCCGCTTACAACTTTTCAGAGTTAAGAAAATGTTATTGTTTATAGCACATCGATGCTGCAATGAACTGCACAATGTGTTTCTTCAGTGACAGGTGTGATGATTATTATTATTATAAAGACTTTAAATGAACATTTTCTAGACAGCTCTAGCTCTCTGCATATCTTGTTTATGTTCAGCTGCAACTCAGATATCAGATATTTTGTTCTAAAAAGCCAGCCTACTTTCTTTCTAATAGAAAAGGTCTGCAGCATTCCCATTGGTAAGGATTATGAATTCCATAAAACCTTTGTAGAGGCATGAAAGATTTTGTGTGTATGGAACTGGCTACTTCTGTAGAAGTAGGTACTGCCAACAGCAGTTCCTGACCCTGGTGTGTTACAGAGCACTGTATTCAAGTACAGAGGGTAGATTCAGACCAAAAAGATTTGTAGCAGAGCAATATTTTTTTTTTTTTTAGTTTTTTGCCTTTCTGTACAGTGGACATGCTATTGCTTTCTGGCAGCATTCAAAATTTACTGAGCTCACCTTGCTGTATGCATCTAAGCAAGAAGTGGATGATATTGACAATTTTAGTGATCTGTATGATGAAGCTCAAAGATGAAATCTTGCAGGGGGAAAAAAAAAGGGATGCTAAGAATTTAATTTCTTTAAAGCCTTTAAAATTAATGTTAGTATGCTAACCTTTCTAAATTCAAATATAGCACAAAGTTTTAGACTTATTTATTGTAACACTTTAGAGGTATTATTCAATATTCCTGCTAACACCTTGGATTCTTTTGAACTGCCAGACAGCTGGGCCTTGCTACAGCGTTTCTCCCTTTTGCTGCAACTTAGTAGTCACAATGAGACCTATTCCTGAAAGCAAGTTGAAAGCAGCTGTGCTAGCAACGTGTGAGTTAGAAGAAGCCCATGGAGCACCAATTCACATCGGTGACCCTGGTCAGTGCTTTTGATTTTTTATTCTGCATGCACTTTACTGTGTATAAAAGTGAGGAGGGAAACCAGGGGAAGTGGTAGGATGGAAATACCTGCACCACTACATTTATTATATTTTAATCTTTTGTAATGGTCACCAACCTGAATTTAAAACAACAACAACAACAGCAACAAACCCAAAACAAAACAAAAACAAACAAACAAACAAAAACACTAACAGAGAACCAAACCAAACACAAAACAAACAAACAAAAACAACAAAAAATTGTTTTGAATGAGCTGAACACATAGATTTCTTAGATAAAAATTATCTGTCTAATGTAGATAAAGTAAGCTTTAGGGTAGGGGTGGTTTTGGTAAAATAATTGCATACATTTCCGAAAAATGTGATTACATTTAATTTATATGTGCATACTTTCTTACTGTCAGAGATTCCAGAGACAGGGTAGCAGTGATTGACAGCATGGGGAGAAGTATGTGTAGATGCATTTTGTGTCTTAGTGGATGACTGTGAAAGTAAATACTGCATTATTTTTAAAAATACTGAAACAGCATACATTGAGCACAACACTTGAGACAGAATAAACAGAAATATTACAAGATTTATTTTTTTTAGGAAAACCTAGTTCAAACAAGGCTTATTCTTTGCAAGGGAAAAATGAGAAAAAAAGATTGTAGGACAGGAGACCATTTGAAAAAGAACAAAACCAAATGCCTGTAATATGAAGATAAATTGCAATAATTACCCCCTGCTGTCAGAAATTTGGTAATCATGGGCTGCACACACAAAGGGATCTTATTGCAGGATATGCAAGGAGATGTCATTGGTTAACCCGACACTCCAGTAATGTATCTGAGTACTTAAATCTGAGGAACTACTAATAAGTCATTACTATGAGTAGAGGAACAAGATGATTGGGCAAGTGAGGGACTCCAGTATTTGTTTCATTTTAACAGAAAAGAATAAATTATTATATATACAGGTTATATAAATTAATTCCAGAAAAGACTATGGTGTATTAAAGCATCTGAAAAATTTTAAACCAAGGGAAGATATCAAGTGCTTAGAATGACCAAGATTATTACTAGTAGGTGTTAGAATAAGGCAATAGACAATTTAGTGAAAGCTGGCTAAGAGTGAGATGTAGTTATCTAAGACAGAGAGGAAGAAGAGATCATTTCTCTAGCTAAATAATGTAGGAAGTTAGAGCAGTAGAAAATGTGTTCTAGAAAGAACTCATTTTGCATTGCAGTCATTTATTCTTGTTTGCCAGTGTTATGTATATAATTCTTCTGCTGATAGAGAAGATTTATATTATCTTGGAAACTCAGCAGTCTTTTGTTACAGAAATAAGGTAAATACATTTTTACTGGTGTTATCAAAAAGGGAAAAACAAGTCAGCTCAGGGTCTGGGGATGTGCACTCGAAGATGAACTAAATGTGTCACTTCAGGGTGACTTGACACTTGCACTCCTAGCTCAATATCACTGAATGATGTTTGTAGTCTACCCTCTCCTTCCCCCCCAACCTTTGCAGTGGTATTGTTTAATTAGAATCAGTCATGATTTCATTTTTGATCAATTCCAGGTCTGCTGGGAATACAAGATCTTTCTAAACCAGACTATGGAGATCCAGTTCCCCTTCAACATGGTGATATTCCAGTGTTTTGGGCTTGTGGAGTAACAGGAGTGGAAGCAGTTATCAACTGCAGTATGTGCTGTTTGAATAGTCTTTTTAAGTTATCTTCAATCTTTCTCTTTTTTTTTTTTTAAACAGGCTTGTTTTTTGGGTAAGATAAAAAACAACCCAACCAAACAACAACAAAAAAGTCTTTGGCAGGACTATTTCCTGTTGTGAAATACAGGTCTACTTTAAAGAAAATTCTTACCAAAATTTCACCAGTTTTCTGTGAGTATTTTAAAGGTTTAACTCTAAAGCTCTGATGACATCAAAACATCTTTTTAAGCATTATAAAAAGCTATAATTTTAAAGGCATTCATCTTTAAGTGTCTTCCTTTTAAAATATTATTTTTTATTATGTTCCAGTAAAACAACAGTAAAGAAAAAAAGAAAACAAGAAGAGAAAAAACCAGAGGAGCCAGAAATCTTGCCAAAATGTCAAGAACTAGCAAATTGGTTGACCTGGAAAAGTGTTCATAATTGTCTCACAGAGAATGTTGAGCTTTTAGATTTTGTTCCAAAATTAAGTAAATGTGACACACTTTACATAAATGAAGCTTTGTCCTCTGCACAGAGCTGTCCTGTACTCTATGCAGTCACTTAGAACAGCATGAGCACAAAAGGCAAGAAAAAGCAACGAAACCATAGTGACAGTATTATATACTGCTCTAAGTCACTAGTGTGGAATGAAATACTGTATTTTCATTCTTGCTGAAAAAGAAGCTTAATAATCATAGGCAGAAAAATTGGGAGAACCTTGGGAGGTCATCTACTTTGTCCTTATCTTGTTGCAGGATCTGCTATATCCTTGTGGTTCCTTACAGGTGTTTTTCTGAACTTCTTCTAACACCTACCCTAAATGTTAAGCTCTAGAAGAGACTTCTTTTTCTTTCTTACATATGATCTCTTTCCTCCAGTCCCAAATCCAAGCTGAAAATCCCACTCTTTGCTGTGTTCTTCTGCAGTTCTGTTCATCTTCCTTGTGCATTCTTGGTTCAGGAAAAGAAGAGAAAAAAAATTTGCCAACATTTCTAAAATCTGTTGGCCGAAGCAGCTGTGTGCGCTGCCTTTGTGTGGAACTGACTTTTACTTATTTTGCCATTTTCTTTAGTAAAACCACCTTTCATTACTGAATTCCAGGAACTTCTTGGATAGTTCTTACCTTGCTGTGCTACTTTCTCAGCTAGGGAGTTAAAATTCTACCATACTACCAGTACCCGTACTTTAGACAAATCTGCTACCTTGTCACAGAAAGTATTGTCTGCTCACAGGGTTTGGTGAGGTATATTAAACCTGACCAGCAATGTTTCCCAGATGCTTTCAAATTACTGGCCATAGATTCCCAACAGATACAGCATGAACCAAGCACATTGTACTTATTAAAGAAATATCACCTCCCTTTTCACCCTCCTAACAAAACACACTTTTGCTTGTTTAAGTATACGAGTTGTGATTTATCTAATGATGTACCAGTTTTCCAAAATGAAGTGTCATCTAGATCCAGACTTCTAGTATTAGCATAAAGACAGGAAATATTTTCAGCTTAGGTGGCTACTATACTATCAGGTCAAAATAAGCTTATTTTTCTGCAGGTTTTGAGAGGTTATTCAGATTCCCTTTACTAAGGCTTACTGGTCACCTTCTGTCTTTATTCCTTGCCAGCTTATGGCTTTTCTAGTTAGGCTGGCAAGACACTGCACAGAGGTGCTAGTCCCCATTTTCTTAATCTGATAGAAGACTACTCCTGGCTCGCAGGCAGTAGTTGACAGTTTTATCATGACACTATTATGAGGATAATCAAAGGTACAAGAGAGCCATTATAGCTTCCAGAAGCACTCTAGAACCTAAAAAAATTATTTATTCTTTCAGAAACAATTTTGCCAACACACTGGGCAAGTTTAAGTGTTATCTTGTCATTATGTCAATGCATTAGTTTCTTCATGCTTGTCAAACCCAATTTTCTGACAAAATTCCTGACAAACAACCTGGGCAGGTACTAGAGTTCCATTCCTGAGTTGCCTCAAGTTTAGACCAAAGAGGACATTGTGGAAAAAAAATGATCTCAACTACCCACATGAGCTTTTTGAAAGTGAAAATGTTTTCAGACGTATGTGCATATATTTCTTTCTCAAAGTGTACTAATTGCTGCAGTGCAACTTAAAATTTATCGCCTGTTATTATAACTGTCAGCAGGCAGAGCCTCTGTGTTGTTAAATTAAGTTGCTATTTGCAATTTTATCATTCTGATAATTCAATATATTGCAATAATAATATTTAACTGACGTTTTTTCATCCATTTTAGAAGCTCCATTAGCCTTTACTCATTCTCCTGGCTGCATGTTCATTACCGACATAAAGAATGACAACATCAGACCCTTAAGAGGAGACCCACAAGTCCACTGCATTTCTCAAGATCCTCTGCATTTCAGTATTGTGTCAGCAGAAGCAGCCCAAAAGATAAAGACTCTAGAGACCCTGATTGGAGTAGATCCAGGTATAAACAAAAACTGTCTTCCTTTAATGGATTTGTTTTGAGGTAGATATGATCTATCCTGACTTTTTATAAAACTCAAGAACATGGTAAGAGTCTAAAGGTAATTTTAAGAATTCTTTATAGAATTCAGTGAGTTTATATCATCATCATCATGGCTAGACTTCGCGAACGAAGATTTGGGAGGGTTTTACCCGTGCTTGCTGCAAGAGCGGTGATGGCTGATAAGGCCAATGCGAGATAGGCAAGTCCGGTTGCAAAAGGCACAGCAGAAAGTTTCCGTAGGTGGTACTGTTAAGTCACGGTTCTTTCGGCGTTGCCTTTTCTCCTCCAGACTGATTCTGCGTGCAGTTTCAAAGGGGACAGCAGCGTTATAGATTGTGTGTCTCTGTGTCTCCCAATTGGAGGCCAGGGTGGACCACTGATGGTGGTCAATATGGCCAAGGTTGTTTCAGGCAGTCCTTGTATCTCGTCTTCAGGGCTCCTCTCTTGTGGCGAGTTCACTATAGAGCACAATCTTAGGGAGGCAGTGATCCTCCATCCTGGAGACGTGCCCTGCCCAGCGCAGCTGCGTTCTCAGCAGCATGGCCTCGATACTGGTGACCTCTGCCTGTTCCAGAACGGACACATTAGTCATGTAATCAGACCAGTGGATGTTTAGGATTGTACGGAGGCAGCTCTCAAAAAAAAATCCACTGCGCAGGCTTGAGAGTTTATATAACTAGGTCTTATATTTTCTGTTACAGTAGTTAATACCAGAGTCTGGCCAAAACCAGTCAACCTTATGGGTAATGGAATATCTGATCTTGATGATTATATACTCTCAAAGTACACAGAAGCATTAATGTTTACTGGAGAGTCCACAGGGAATAAGAACTGTTACTGAATACAACTGAAATTGGTATGTAAAGTACAGGGCACCTCAACATGCTGCTAACAGCTACATGGGTATTCACTGTTGAGTAAATAGCACATTTCTTTACATATATTCATGACTACTCTGCTCCTACCAGAAAATTCTAGTAGTTGCCTGTGTTTTTCAAACACCCTCTCTGATGGGTGGAATTACATTAAGCTCTGCTGACGTATTCGTCACTGAGGTGTTGTGTGACGGACCAAAGTGACCAGGTCACCACAGAAGGTTGAGAGGTAGGCCAAGGAAGACAAGAGGGAAGTAAAGACAAACTGAACAGCACAACCATTCCCAAAATACACATTCTGAGTTACTCCTCTCTGGCTGCTGCAAATTCTGATCTCAGTGTCCCATAAATTTTCTGAAATCCTCTGTAGGCAGTAGTGGAAAACAGCTTACACCCAGCACTCCCAAGCTCTGGGTTTGGGCTGTGTGCATGCATTTGAGTCTGTTTATTTTTACTCATAAGTCCTCTCCTTTTCCCACTCTCTGAAGTTCAGCTTGGCACAGTGCCATGCTCTGTAGAAATACAGGGCCTAACTTAAGAGTTAGCTCATTTTCTTGCTAATGGAGAGTACAGTACTTTGTTAATATACCCCCCTTCTCAGGGACTTATATTCCCTGCTTCTGTTAAGTTCTGTTCAGAACATTTTTCTCTGTCAACTATCTGTGTATTGCCTGTAAGTTATTCAGGAAAAACAGAGGGAGAAATAGCAAAGAGGAAATTGAGAACAAAAAGAGGAAAGTGTGGGGCTGGGGGACTGAGGAAGATGAAGATGTGATGAGGATGAAACACAATAGCAAAGACTTACCTCTATCAGCCCATGAATATCAGCACATCATGCTGTTATTCATGGTTTTCAGGAGCACTAGCAACGGAAAGCTCACTGAGCTGTGAGCTTTTGTTTCTGAGGGGTAGAGAAGAGAAAGGGGATAGGAAGTGTTTGAACAGTGAAAGCCACATACAGGTACCACAGTGTTGCCTCTTCAGGGACTGACCCATGAGAAGAGACTTCTGTTGATATTCACCTATTTCTCAAAGTCTGATAACGCTGTTCTCTACTGCATAAGTGTTACAAGAACATATAGCAGTCACCTGGATACCACTGCTTTAATTGAGTTTATAGAGCTTATGGTGAACTCTCCACCGGCTGCCACAAGAGAGGAGCCCCGAAGAGGAGATACAAGGACTGCCTGAAACAACACCTCAGCCTTGGCCATATTGACCATCAATGGTCCACTCTGGCCTCCAACTGGGAGATAAAGAGATGCACCATCTTATAACACTGCTGTCTCCTTTGAAACAGCACACAGAATCAGCCTGGAGGAGAAAAGACACCACAGAAAGAGCCGTGCCTTGACAGTGCCACCTACAAGAGACTTTCTGCTGAGCCTTTTGCAACCAGACTCGCCTATCTCGCATTGGCCTTATCAGCCATCAGCGCGCTTGCAGCAAGCGTGGGTAGAGCCCTTCCCAAATCTTCATTCACAAAACCTAGCCATGATGATGATGAAAGTCCCCTGGTAACTTAGAATGCCTCTGTAATCTCACTTCTGTGGTTAATCACTTCATTAAGTGAAATTTATTTGGGAATTAGCTCTTCCCTAAGTTAGATAAGTTAAATAGAGACAAAGGACCTGCATCCGAAGTCTTCATCAGAACTTGTGTGAGGTCCAGAATGCTTGAGTTGCAATCTAACTTCAGTAGCTAGATGTAGTTTAGCAGGGTTGTCATCATAGATCAGAGGAAAGTGGGAGGGGGGCAAAAGGAAAGGAAAAAATATGCAATAAGCTCTCAAAAAAAGGTATTTACAGTAATACCTAGAAATGCTAGGTATAATAATTTTTAAACTCCAGCTATCTGAAATTCTTAATGTGGAAGCATAGCCTATTATCTTCATTACTCATGTCCTACACTTTCTTGGGTTTCCTGAGGAAATTACCCCTTGACCAGAAGTTTTACTTTCCCCCTTTTGTTTTTATTGTAAACACATTTAATGTCCCTAAAGTATGCAGGTTCACCCACAGGGAAACTTCAAAAGGACAATGATACATTGAAGTGTACTGCTCTCTTTAAAAACACTTTTCTAGGAGAGCGGGGTATAATTCACCTGCAGCGCCAGGATGAGCTGCTGAAGGCCTGCTTGGCAATCTCCCATGCCCGCTCTGTGCTGATAACAACTGGATTTCCAACCCACTTCACTTATGAGCCTCCAGAAGAGAACGATGGGCCCCCGGGAGCCCTTGCTATTGCAGCTATTCTGCAGGCCTTGGAAAAAGAGGTTGCCATAGTTACAGATCAGCGAGCCATGGCTCTGAATAAAAAGATTATTGAAGAAGCTGTTCAACTAGGTGAGAAACATGGGTTTTTTCAGTTTTTATCTTGCTAATTTGAACCAAGGTTTACTTCAGTTTTAATCTCTCTGTCACTTAGTACAGGACCATTTTTTTTCCCTCCAGAGAAAGAACCAAACTTCATCCTCTACGCTCTGCACAGCATTGGTATGATGACATTTTGGTAAACCTAGCTGGCATCAAGTTAATGTGTACATACCTGGGTACTGATTCTGGATTAGCTGTTTGTGATAAATTCTGAGTGTCTGTTGTTACTCTTGTAGACCTGCTTTCTATCTCAAGGTTCCATTTACGAGCATTAACACGTAAACAAGTTTAAATTAAAGTAAGGATGCAGAGACCTTATCAGGAACAGTGTAAAGACAGAGTTCTAGGCACTTTGCTTTCTTTTTTTTTTTAAGTTACTCAAAAACACATCAACAAAATGAAAGGTACGTAGTATCTGAATTGCATTTTGTTTTCCTGTAGGAATCCTGAAGAAACCCATCCCTCTATTGAGTTATCAACGGGAAAGTGCTGATTCAGCTTTAATGTTTTTGTGTGAAAATGGGAATCCTGGGAGACCTAGGTATGTGTACTCAGTTTTTGAGAATGGGTCAGACCTCTACTGTGTAAAGTTAAAATAAAAAATAATGACCATGGTTTAAGAAGGCACAGTGGTTACAAGTAAATCTCCTTAAGACTTGGAATGAACAGGACAAGCTTTGAGGCCAAACACAGTTATTGGAGCACACACAGAGTACAGAATTCCACATTATTCTGCAATTATACATTTCTGGAGTATAAAACAAGAAACAATTCATCATATATCAACATTTCTTCTTTCAAAAATTTCTAGAACTGTTTTGGCTGTTATTCCCTAGATATACATGTACACACACCCAATATATATGATTTTACCAATTTTTAAACCAGTGAGAGAGTCAGAAAGTATGATGTCAAGTTTTGTGAAAGAGCTAGGAAAAGAGTTGTGGAGTGTGTTTATCTTTTAGAGCTTTGGCTCTTGTTGTCAAGTCTGACAACTGGGAAATCTGATCTCATTTAATAACATACCATGTGTTTATAATGGTGTGAAAGTTATCATCCTATTGTTTTTAGCAACAAAACCAAAAATTAGAAGTACATGTATGCAATTCTCAGTATTGCTGTGAGCTGTTTGCATATGCATTGTTGAGTATATAATGTTGGGCAAAAGTTCAAATTTATACAAAGTGTGTGATTAGGGTTAATGCACTGAAGAATTTGCTAAATAGCTGTACACGCATTTCATTACTTAGCAGGCAACTTTTTCATGTAGGCATATATTGCTCATTTTTATTGATCTTTCTTTGTAAAGCATTTTAGTGTAGTTACCTTCAGTTTGCTCTCTTTAATAAAAATATCTCTCACTGTGGTATTTCCTTCATCAGCTTACTCAATTCTAATTTATTTTCACAAGCTAGTGTATTTGTAATAATATGCATGATGCTGTCTTAATTCCATTATGTATTGTTTTAGAAATGTATTTTATAGCTATGTTTAATATAAGTACAGCCAGATTCTATTTAAGTTGATCCCTAGGACCCAAAAAGCTCAAGTAAGTAGGTTTTTTAAAGTAGACAACTAACCTTCTGAAGGTCTCTAGAATCACTGTAGATACCCACACACAAAAATGTTAAGCAATTCAGCAGAATTAGTGACCTCTTGACAGTAACATAAGAGAAACAGAAGCAGAGTATCTTAATTCTAACACACAGTGGCAGAACTGAGTACTAAAATTCTGCTTAAAATGTAGAACATCTGCAGTACATCTGTCTACCTTTATATCTAACAGAATCGCCATAGACTTAAAGAAAAATCCCCTAAATCTGAAGACTTAAACCAAAACAGAAAAGAGATGAATATTTGCTAACTAGAAAGAGATGAATATTTGCTAAGCAATGTACTTTAAGCAGAGACTATACTTGCACTAACAAGGACTTAGATGATCATTAATTTGCCACTTTTTTATTTTCTTTGAAAACACTCACAGAGACTAATAATTTAGTCACCTATTTTAATGTGAAGCAGAGCCAGACCAGATGGCTGACCCAAAGCTCTGCTGACTTGGAGAATTGCAGAAACTTCTCCATTTCTTGATAGCAAATGTGGTTTGGGGCAACTGCACTAAAACTGTAAAACCCCCAAAACTGAAAACCTTTGAAAAAAATCATAGAGAACTACATTCAGAACTAACAAAACAATATCCAGGTTTTACCTTGAATCCCAAATGGTAAAAAAGTAGAACCAACCAGATAAGAAAAATCACAGCTTTGACTCCTCCTCTATGTTTTTTCGCACATCTTTAACCAGATTTGATCACCTGATAGCAATAGAGCGTGCTGGGATGGCTGCTGATGGCAATTACTACAATGCCAGGAAAGTTAACATTAAACATCTCGTGGATCCCATAGATGAACTATTTTTAGCTGCACAAACCATTCCAGGAGTGACAACAACAGGTATGTGTGAGTTTGTGTGGCATTCTCAAAAGCAAGAAAAACACAAAACAGGAACACTTACTGGAAGTGAAGGGGAGCAGGAAGCAGGTGCTGAATAGCTGCTTGCAGGCTACAGCTGTTTGTTGTGACTGAATTTGAAGAGACCAAATTTCTAATGAAAGATTCTCGCAGGAAAAAAAAAGGAATAAGAAACAAAAAATCCAGAAAACAAAAACCCATCCATCAGTGTATGTACAAACAATTCTCTAGGTGCAGTTTTTGACAGTGACTTTCTTCTGTGTTTTATGTATGAAAGGTAGTATAGAAAGATTGTTGAATGGAAATATTGCTTATTAAGGTATTATTTTATAATAGATACACCTGAGTTAAAGCAGCTGTCAGGCAGAATCTTAGTTTATACTGGTTTTAACAGTACATTCTTTTAAGCAGGGATTGCATATTTACATCTACTGTGATAATGCCTTCTCTAACAAAACACATGTATACAGTGAGAATCCTTAGAGGAATGTCTTGCCCTTCCCACCAAAACTACATTTGCCTTGGCAACTCTAATAAGAATGCTTTTGTCTACATGGTGCTCCTCTCTTTTGTCAATAGTCCTTTTTTTCCTGAAAACTTACTTGTATCTGGTTTTGAAAAAATATACTGTAGACCAAGGTTTATATGTAAAGTGTTATACAACATCCTTGTACAATCAAATGCTTCCTGCTACCTTGTATGACCCAAATCAGAGTTTTGGAGATATATCATCTACATAAATATTAAAAATTAAATTAGAAATAAGTGTCCCAAAATTAGAAATAGATGCCCATGCCAGACTGATTTCAGACTCATCAGAACATGTCTATTGATCTGGCTTTTTCTCAAAGTGCTGTGGACTCATTCCTCAGTATTACCAAAAAGCACAGAAACTTTGGCTTCTCAGTATTGTTCTTTTTTCAGATGTTTCTCAGAATGTAGAGAGTCCTGCAGAGATAATGCATAGTCTGTTTTCACAACTGGTATAATTTAAAAGCTCTATAGGGGAAAAGTTCACTGCTAATTTTTGTGTTATCTTAAAATTTGCAATACATTTTGTTTGGATTTAATGATTTTTTTTTCCTATTTATGGGGAGTAACTTCCAACATTCAAAAGGAAGCACTCTAGATGGCACTCTCTTGGCAATCTCAGCAGAGAAGCCAACGATTGACTAAGTATAGAAAAAGCTCTCTTTTGTAAAGATGTCTAACAAAATGACCTGGAGCTTTATCTGCTGCAGTTAATTGCAACCAACAATCTCCCATAGTATATTACTGATTTGCAGTTTGGAGTGTTCTGCCAGGTGAGAGTTTCATTCCATTTAGCAGAGTGTAGTTTGTTTCAAACATTCTCTGAATGTTCAAATATACTATGAAATGTCATTAATTAAAAATAACACAGACTTGTAAATAAGAAGAAAACAAGCAGTTACCCAGGTTCACTATCTCTCTCTCAGTGCTGTGAACTTTCTCTAAAGAGAGGTCTACATAGAACATGGTTTAACAAGTCTTTCTCCATGGTCAGTAGGAATTCAGAGGCATATATCTTGTTTCGGAAAAAATACAAATATTGTACAGCATTAGGGTGAAGTACTTGGTTGATCTTATAGACTAGAATACTAGAAAGATCAAGTTTTCAGGCTACGGAAGTTTTTATATAGTGTGCTCTGTGGCAAGGAGTACTGTGTCAGTAGGTGGAGAGGGGAAATGTAACATTTTGTTATGTGTTGATTAGTTGCTGTCAAGTTTTGCATTTAAAATAAGACCTGTGTTTAAAAAAGTCTGATCTGATAGTCTGGCTACAGACAAAGCATGAACAATGCCTACAGTTTTATGGATGCCAATACCATAAAAACTCATGGAGTAAGCAGCAACCTTCAGGAATATACAAAATAAGAAGACATGTAAGGCTGCAGTTGGAAGGAGTAATTTTTCATGTAAGACAGTAATAAAAGATTAAGAGATAATACTGGAACCACCTGCGCTTTTTTTGCTGTCATACAACGGACATAGCTGTATGCTATTTATATAGGAGCTAATTAAAAGCTTTCCAAAGTACTGCATGAAAAAATGGGGTCACACATTTCCCTTTCATACAAAGGATTTTCAGCACAGAAGACACGTTTCCTGAATATTTCATGAATGTAGTTTGAGAAACCAATGTAGTCAGTGAAATCTTACATGGAAGATCCAGCAAAACTATCTTTCCTCTGCCTAGAAAGCATTCGGGCCTTCAGAAGAGGATTCATCTTGCCTATTTTCAGACATCTATATTTGAGCTGTCTGCCTTGGGATGAGATGAACTGAATGTGTGAAGGGTCTGTTTTTCTCTGCTGAGTTTAAAAGAAGTCGAGCTGACTGGCACATGTGTACATGACTGCGTTTTGTCAGGTGAATTTCACTCTGGAGATCCACAGTAAAATGCAGTCCTCTGCCAATGTGTAGAAGAAGAAAACAGATGGTACAGGAAGCTTTTCAGTGTGGTGTTCTTTTCCTCCCAATGCCCCACTAATGGGATCCATCCACAGCAGTAGAGCTACTAATTGCAGAGCCATCCTGGTGACAGGACTTCCGCAAAGAGAAGAAAAGCAAAGCAGGACTGATACAAAAAGCCCTGAAAAATGTTGTCTTTCAGTGAAAGAAACTGTTGATGATCTTAAAAAGATGCTAATTCATCTTAGCCTTTTAAAAGAATATTATGAGCAAAAATTTGGATTTTGAGCATAAGAAAAATCAAAAATGTGTGGTATTCTTATAAAACAGTAGAACTTCCATATTTATATATAAGGATGGAAGCACCAGGATTATATAATTATCTATTTAAAAAGTACTACCAAGAAACAGGTTTTAGACAGCACCATTTAATCCCAGCAGTGAAATACATGTGAACAGATTATTGAAGTAGGTAAGAAAAAATATCAACTGTTCCATGGCAAATCTTTTTATGTAAGATATGTACTCCACTTGACTGTATAGACCTAAGGAGTTAAATAAAAGATTGCAGCTGAGAAATAACTTTCCATTTCACTTAAAGAAGAAATTTGTTACAGACATATGAGGTATTTATGCAGTTACTGAAAGTGTTAAATTTACCAATTTTTAGGGCTTGAAGTGTAAATTATAAATATTGTCATTTCTCTCCTATAACACATGCTTTGCATTAGAGCACGGTCACATTTCAAATCCAAATCTGGTACATCACAGTGAGGACTTGGAGCTCTTCACTGTTCTGTTTCCCAGACATTAACTAGGATTATTCTGTAAATCTTCAAACTTAAGAAGGTGCCATTCAGAGTAACAGGTGAAAGAGAAATTTTAATTTCCAACTAAATAGATGAAATTTTATTTTTTAAATTTTTTTAAAATATTTATCAGTGAGAGACTAGCGATACTATCCGGCTCTTTTTGTAAACTGCTAGTTTGTATGTTACCCTCATCTGCAGATCTCTGAATGACAATTTTACATCACAAATCTAGGGTTGCCCAGAATTTTCCTGAAATGACATAGGTCCTATTGAGTTTACTAAAATCACTAAGATCAATACATAGTATTTCCATTTGGACAAAATAAAAATCAAGGCTCCATGTCCTGTAAAGTAAAGACTATTTATTCTCTCCATAAATAACTGGGGAAAATGAAAACAGTCATAGTACACAGGGCTCAGTTTTTCATATACTGTGGCACAATAATAGTGATCTGTGTAAAAGAGATGAACAGTGAAGTCAGTCCTACTTTTTCCAAAGTTCTTATGCATGTTTTTGCTGGTCTTTCTGTAATAATTTCTACTTTCATTCCCTTTTTTCAATTAAAGCTTGTAACAAGCTAAAGTTTTCTATGCTTGGTTTATTACAGAACCATCGTCTAAATTCTTATTTATTTGGGGTTAGTTTTCTTTCTTCTTTCTCTATTTGTGCTAGTGTACTAATGATAACACATCATATAGAACACTCATTTAAGGCCTTCTGTAATCAGAGTTTACAGTCTTAATTCTGTCCACAGTTCACAAGCACTTGATAATTTTAATTTCTTTTGAATGTACACAATATACAGTGTGCATTGCATATATGCACTTAGAGGTTAGCATGTGATAGGTGATGCTTTCAGCTATTTTATTCACAGACTTCTGTTTTTAGGCACTGTGGTTGAAAAAGGATAAACCGTCGCATATGGAGCTATAAACTGTCATAGTGACTGGGGAAGACATTGGATGCTTTCTAAATGGATTGTTAGTTATATGTTGGGTTCATACTCATTTTCGTCTTTTTCTCTTTTACAAAGGTGTTGGAGATGGAGGAAATGAATTAGGAATGGGCAAAGTAAAAGACGCTGTAAAGAAGCACATAAAAAATGGAGATGTTATAGCTTGTGATGTTGAAGCTGATTTTACTGTTGTAGCCGGTAAGGGATTTTTGGTGGGATGGGAGAGTAACTGATGTTTGAGAATAGAACTAACAAGGAAACATTTGCCTTTACAGGTAATTTTTATTAGACCTTTCTGTGTATGACTAAGTCATCCCTTGCAATGAATTTCTCTGTATTATGTCCATTTTCTGAAGATTTAGGCACCTGTATCTCTAGAAGGACTAACTGATAATTGAGAATGTTCCATGAAGAAAGTGCATTTAGTTGGAAATAGTTGGGCAAATCCTGAGTATTCTTGTAAAATCACAGGATCACAGGATCCTAGAATGGCTTGGGTTTGAAGGGACCTTAAAGATAACCTCATTCCAACCCCCCCACCGTGGGCAAAGGAACTAGACCAGAATAACAAGAAAGACTGCAGAAATGATCTGTGTGAGATTTAAAATGTCTACGCACATATGAATTTTCAGTATAATTGATAAACTTCAGTGGCTGTGCCCATACTGGGCCCAGATTTTGCTGGTGCCTGGCACTCTTGACACTACCCCAGCCTTTTCTGCCGGTTTGGTTTCATGGGGCCATTCTTTGCAGGGGTCTCTAACTGGGGCGGCTACGCCATCGCTTGCGCTCTGTATCTTCTCCGCGCCTGCGAAGTGCACGAGCGCTACCTGAGGAACGGTGTGGGGTTTCCACAGCTGCCGAAGAAGGAGGGCTGGCTCTCCGCACTGCCGTCAGTTCCCAAGGTAACTCCCGAGGGCCAGGAGTCGGGACTAGCTCGTGGCATGTAGGGGGAAGTGGCTGCCGGTGCTGAATCCTGCCTAGTCCACATCAATAGCTTGCTGTCACAGGGGCTTTTGGCGATTTCTGGGAGTCCCTTGAGAAGGAGTGGCCGCACTGTACTTAGACTACTATTCGGCAGCAGATTCAAGGCAGATTGCATATAAAAGTGCTCAAATATGAATGTATTCATGTCTCACCACTTCAAGCACAAGACAGTGCTGCAATTTTATGGGCAATGCAAGAAATCTTTGTTTTGAGATACAGTGATTAAAATTCCCTGCTCAATTCCTTAGTGATACTTCATGATTTCATTAATCTCTGTTGTAGTCTTCTTTAGATGTCTGCTTCCAAAATCAAAAGTCACAGTTCTAATGCAGAAGCCACTCCATACTTATGATCTTTCCACCTTTTCTAGTTTTATTAGAACTATTCTACAAGTAGTTTTGAATGTTTCTAAATTAAAGTTGGAGAAAGACTTGCACATGAAGATTTTTAAATGTGTTTTGACTAATGCAGCTCTGAACAGTGTGATATTCTGGGAATGCAAAGGTTTCAGACTTAGAAAAAGTAAAATAACTGAGAGGGGTGAGAAATAACTGTGATCTGTGCTCATCCTGCTAAGCACATGGCTCTTTTTTTAACTTGGAAGTGTTTTATATGTATATGATATATGTATATATATATACACACTTAATGATCAAGTAACATTTGTTCCATGTATTTGTAATAATGTAGGAACTTCAAAATTCAACTTTATTGTCAGAGTACCTCTATAGACACTTGGGCAAAACTGTTAAGTTCATGACCTCCAAAAGTGCTAAGCAAAATGTGCTCCATATATCGTAGATACTGCCCAAAACAATGAAATATTTCTCCTGAGCTGACGGTACATTCTACATGAAATTTCAGCAAAGCATCTCAAGTATTTTAGAGTAGGTCTTACTTCTTTTTTTAAATCTTTTTCTATCTTAATTTTTCATCTAAAGGTCATAAAACTGAAACTGATCCCGTCATTTGGCACAACCATATAGCCACTTATCTTTTGACTTAACAAAGTCTCCGGCCCTTTTCAGTACAATCTTTTAAAAATATAGATTAATTACTTTTCACTTTTCAGTGTTTTTTCCAGTTGCATCTACTGTTTTTTTTGACCTTTAAATTAATGCATCCTAAAAACTACTATGATCAAAATTCCTGGTAATGAGATACTGTAATTAAATGTGTTGTGTACAGGAAATCCTTGTTTTTGTTTTACTAAGCTATACAGCTGGGAATATTAATGATCCAATAATGGGCTATTGAAAGTGCAGTACTAAAATCTATTGAGATAAAATTAATGGAAACAGTTTTGTGGAGGAGAGAAAATGACAAAATGTCTGACAAGAAAATATGATATCTTTAATTATAAATCACACAACAGTAAACGGTGCAGAAGATTGAACACATTAGGATTCACACACTCCATTAGTATAAAAAAAAAATCAGACCATTTATGTTTATGTGGCTACTTTCTGCAAAATCCAGCTTCATTTAATGCTATAATAATTACCCTAGTAAGATAAAGAGCACGACAGCACATATCCACCTCGGTGTTTATATTTGTTTGTAATTGGGAAGAGGATATTTGAAGGGGTGCCTAAGCACCAGACAGCTTTCTTATAATGTGCTTTACTTTTCTTCAAATAGTGTCAGCCTTTCCCTGCTATAGATTATAATTACTAAGTGAAG
Organism: Formicarius rufipectus; assembly: GCA_013399695.1. NCBI lineage: Eukaryota > Metazoa > Chordata > Aves > Passeriformes > Formicariidae > Formicarius > Formicarius rufipectus. The sequence goes on along the minus strand of VXAU01005789.1, from coordinate 1,541,892 downwards.
ACTTCACCTGAAACACATGCTATAAGTCTGCAGTCTTGTGCTCAAGCAATGTCAGGATTTCACTGCCACAAACCCCAGAACTGTGGAGCTCTCCTTCCCACTGAGCAGAAAGCTAGAATTGTTCCCAGTGCATGGATTAGCCTTTAGATATATTTTAGCAAGAGATACTGCAAAGCATTTTTGCGGTGTTGAGAACTGAGGAGTAAGAAACAATTTCATCTAAGCAATCTTTGCTTACTTTTCGGTTGTGGAGTTAAATCATGATTGTTTGATTATGGTATTGGCTTGAATTTTCAGATGTTTGTAGTTCTTTTATACCAAAGTGTCTATAGTGAAATTAATTAATTCATACATATCCAAATGTAGCTAGTGCTAAACATCCTACAGTCAACTCTGCATTTCATCTCACAACCAGGTTAACATATCAAGCAGATGTTCTTTTACTGAACTCTTTATTAACAAATTAACTGTATAGTACTTATTTTGAAATTATGACCTACAAGAATAAGAATGACATCGTAAATATATAAAGATGTGACTTTTTTTTAGTATGCTTTATTAGCTTTGTCATTCTTGATGGGGTTTTCCCTTGAATAAAGCACAAATCAGAAGTTATCTTTCTGGTTATCTCACTCCCAAAATAATTAATCACTGAAGAGAGAACTGTGAGCAAATTCCAGCACAGCTAAAGAAGCATACTGTACATTGTGTATGCTCATTACAAGAGGAAGCTATAGCATTTGATGACAGAACATGGGTTTTCAGGCATAGTTCTGTCATATTAAGCAAGCAAACCTTTTTTTCCTCATATAAGCAGATCAGAGAACTCTAACATGTAAATATGTAGCAGAAACAATTCATATTAGAAATTACATTCTGCATATCCAGTTCAGGTATCTCTTTTGTGCCACAAGAGATCTACTTTATCCCTTTGCATATAGATACACTCAGTGCTAAGAAAAATCTCTCTCATGCAGAAAGATCAGGTGCCTATATTTGCATTTGTATATAAGATCATTCATATGAGATAAGCTGATGTATATTCATCATTTTATAAATTACAAAGTAGCAATTTTTATGCTACCAGTGTATCCAGAGAATCTCCTTAAATAGCTGTGTAGTTCCTGTCTTGTTATGTGATGTCGAGACTGACACCGTGTAACTATACTTATTTTTGTTTTAATAGAAAACCAGTGCCTCATTTAATTTTGTTGCAGCTAAGAACTAGGATGCCTTATCAGGAAATATAAGACAAATGTTTTAAAAGTCCTTTCACAAAGCAGGTTATATTAAATACTGCTGTTTCAGTAGCATTTTCCATGCAATTGGAAATGGGACAGTAGACAAAAACATAAAGGGCATTCCTAGCAAAGAAAGGGAAGAAAAGATGGTATGTGAATGTTTCAAGGTCTTATGTAACTTATCATGGGGTTGGCGTAAGGAAGCTAAGAAGTGAATAGCTTTTGAGTTTTCTTAGGTTTTTATTAACCAAATCAGTAAATAAATTCTCACTATAGCAAATGCTAGGAGTGTACAAAGGGTATATTTCACTGCAAATGAGAAGCAAAGCAGTTTATTCTTCACAGAGATCCATTTGAAATCAGGTCTTCTAATTTCACTGCTCCTACACCTAGCATTTTTTCAGAGCTCATTTTATCCCATCTTTTCATCCCACAACGCTAACTGGCCCATAGCTCACAAATGAGGATTTTGTTCCCTCTGTGTACTTTAACAGCTCAACTTGGAACGTGCTTCTGTTACTGTTAAGCAAGAAAATAACTGTAGTTCTAAACAGAGTATACCCGGTTGCAGAGCTTGCCAAGGCAGCACAATTTCAGAGATGTTTTTTCTCGTCACCTCTTTACTAAGCAACCAGAATTCTCATCAAATCAATAGTAAAAAGGTGAGAGAGAGCAAAAGGCATGCAGAGATCACAGAAGCTGCAGGAAAGGGACAAGTGCAGCCCATCCAGGTGCTCTCTGAAACTTTGTTTCCTGGTGCATCCTCTTTCTATTCTGTTCTTTTAAAATGCAGCTGCAGCCAGCTGCCTCACTGGGGAAACCACAGATGGATTTTTGAGATACTCTGGGTGGAGGTTCCTCTGACTCTGATTTGTGCAACATAGGAACTTGAAACCAGGCAAAAAATGATTCATGTTTCTGAATTGACACTAATATTCTGTTTGAGGGAGTGTGGAGAACAATAATATAATTCAGTAATTAAATAGCAGTCAAGAATATAAGCTTTCTGACACTCCCTAAGTTCCAGTTGCTAAACATATTCTTTGCGACAAGATAAAGAAAGCATTAGCAAATTGATAGCAAAATAAATATGAAGGATGTGGTCAGATTCTCCTACAATTAAAATAAGGAACTTGATGAATGCTCATGTCTGATTCAGAATTTTAATTCTACTCTATTTCTTTGGGTTTTAAGGAAGAAAAGCTTCTGAAAACACTTGTGCGGCACGGGGTCCGCAGTGGGAAAACTGCCAGTCTGGAAATGGAAGTGGATGGGCTGCCCTTCTACAACACCCATTCACTTATGATTGAGAAGCTGCTGCAAGAAGTACAGCAGTGACTGTCCCTGAGGAGTTCTGCATCAAGTGTTGCTCCCATGTAATTTCCATGTTCCTGAGGCTCTCACAAGGTGTTAAAGGTTAAAAAAAGATTTTTTTACACCACCTCTGTGAAGCAAGGGGAGTATATCATCACAAGGATTTGGTCTGCATTTCTTTTCTGTGATTTTATAACGGATGTTAAATGGTATTATATAGTAAGAGGTGATCTGGCTTTTACAAAGAAAGTTTGCAATTACAATGAAATATTTTTGTGTTGCTGTTTTACTAACCTCATAACTGCAACAGGAAGTAAAGTAACTCTCGTAGCAACTTGGATTTAAAAATACATTGTGGTGGGGAAAACAGCTGCAGCAGAGAGGGGAGAATAAAAACAAAACTCCGGTAAGAGTAGTGAAAGCTCCCTTGCACACTTCCTGTAGCCCCTGTAACACTGTCTTCTTTTGGTGGGGTTTAGTTTCTGGAAGTGTGAGGAGATAAGGAGAAAATTTTAACTGAGCTAATGAAAATAACATTGCAGACCTTCCTTGTAAAGGGTGGGCTATGACATTAACCTCTGTTGGATTAGTACTTTGCCATTTATATATGTTGTCTTGTTCTGGGTGATACAGAAAAGTTGTAGACATTTCAAAGTATCCTGTTTTTAAGAATAAATTAATTGAAATAGTGATTAAAATTAATGCTTAAAAATTACAACATGATTAGAAATTAATAAACATTTGCATTCAGCATGAAATAACATTATGGAAATTAACATTTACATGAATTCCTGTTACAGAAATTCAGCTCCTGACAAGACCAATTAAAGTAAAATTAATTGTATCTCATAGAACTACTAATGCCAAACCAATAAAGAACAAATGGTAGTGAGTTGTGCACAACTTTTGTTATTTAAAGCTGTGAATTTACCTTAATTCCAAGTGAATGTCAGGGCTGAAACTCTTCTAGCTGTCAGACAACACAGCAGAGAGGACAGGGTGGATTTGACACTGCACCTCTCAGGCACTGATGCTTTAGCTGTCTAAAAATGACTGTAGTAGTTCAAAAGGTGAGCATCACACCGTCATGCATTAAAAGGATAAGAATGGCAGTTGTGTTTAGTTGCACTTCCAGCAGCTAGCAACACCTTGTATCTGCTTTCCTTTCTGGTAGGTGAGTTTTAGTTTCCTTCTTCGATGCAAGACAAACAAGTAAACTTTTTGAGAATGAGAAAAATTAGTTCATGCCACAAACACCCAGCATATTTTAAACATTAATCTTCTGAAGTCCCTGAGGATACAAAGCCTCTAAAGACTTTAAATAGTTGAAACGTGACAAAAAGACATTTTAGTGCTAGTCTGGTGTATGTGAATGTCTAGCAGTAAAAGATCCCAATCTTTATTTTATAGATCAGTCATTTTTTTGAGATTTGTTTTCTTCAAAACCTTTTTGAAGTATGTTGCAGTAAAACTATCTGTGAAGTTTCCCAATTAGAAAGTACCTTATTTATAAGTCCCCAAACTTATAAGTATTGACTAAAGTATTTCTTATGAATGCTTGAGCTTTTTGCCAAAACCTGTAACCCCATAGGATAGCATGTTCACTGCTGCAGAAAACCCACAAAATGAATTAACATAATTTTAAAATGTCTATTTGGGAAAAGAAGCAATTGCTTGCTTTCTCTGTGTTCTACTGGCATATTACACTACCAGGTACAATGCATATTATTCTTTCCAAGCAGTAACTTCTGTCAAAAAAAATTTCATTTAGTAACTTTTTGTTCTTTTTGCTCCAAAATACAAGTTTTAATAGTGAGATTTCATTAAGAAATAAAAAAATTAATCATTTATTTCTCTTTTTCTCTAATGCTTGCTTTTAAAATCCCTTCTCACATTCAGTCCCAAGCACTGTATTTTCTGCTGCAGCAGTGTCTGGGTTGTTTCTAGAAACTGTAGCAGGACCCCTGGGCGACTGTGTTCTGACTGAGATGGAAGGAAAAGCTCTGAGTGGGAGTTACCTTCCTGCCATACTGGTTGCACTTCTGCAGCCTAAGATGAATGGTTACAATAGAGAAAAAATTGATAAAGTACTGATTTCAGGAGAAAAAAAAAAGAAAAGGAAAAAGAAGAAAAGTCCCTCCCTTCTGTTGTGGGTTAACAGGTTAAGTGCTGAGAACTACAGCAGAATGCTGGGCTCCACTATACGAATTTCCATCTGATTTTAAACTGCAGCAGCTGACCAAAAGTTGACCACATCAAAGTCCCAACTCAAATAAGCTTTAATCCCTCAGCTGACAATTCCATGTAATACAATGTGCTCTGCATTCCAGTTGTCTAATTTAAACAACACGGGTAACTGCAGAGAAGTAAAGCATAAACACGACAACAAATATTTAATCCTAGTACAAACTACGTGTGTGTCTCGCAGCCTGCCAGGCCGTGGGAGGCCAAGCAGTTGGCTGGGTGCTTAAGAATGTACAAGCACGGCATTATGGCACTCAGGAGTCATAGGGGTCACTCGCGACCCCCTTGAAACAGGCAGGAGATTAAATGAAAGATTAGGAGCAAATAAAGCTAAACAGCTCTAATAGTCAGAAGGAAAAAATGCAGCTATAAGGTAATTAATCCAGCTGAGTGGTCTAAGAATAAAGAAATGTAAAATAATTAAACAAATCAAGCATTATCCTAAACATACTTAATCCCCTCCTGGGAGTGAGGACATGAATCCTTTCTGCAGGAGGAGGGAGAAGAGGATCTGTAGCCTCACCAATAGAGACTGGGGGCCCAAACCATAAAATAGTTATTTCAAACACAGAGTGAAAAAAATATCAGAAGAAAATCATAAAAACATTCTTTATTAAACACATCCCCTAATTATAACCAATATTGCACTCTCAAGGTGGTTTCCAGAAAACTGTTAGAATTATCTTCCTTTTGGAATCTAATGACAAGCAAGGCTGTGTTATGACAACATACTTCAGATATCAGGAGTAGGCCATCTGTCTAGACAATCTTTTGACTTAAAAAAATCCCAAAGAAACAAAGCTAATTATACTGCTGGAAGTTATCAGTTTCAGGCTGCAGAGAGAGAGGTTTTAAGAAAGGTCTGAAACCAAAGAAGTGAAAGGACAAGGCAATATTCATGGCATAACAGTTACAGGTATAAGAAGGTATGATGAGCACATCACAAAGAACAATCACGGGATTTGTTAGTATAATAAAAAAAAATAACATAAAAAAAGCCACCAAAAAAAAACCAAACCCAAGCTAGACAGGAGGTGGTGATAGAAACAATACTATAGAGCTTAAGTCCCCCATTTTTAAAAGCCATTTTTCTCCACTTATTCTGGTAATTTTTTCTGTCTAAACCAGAAAACGCAAATCATTCAGACATCATATTTTTGATACTGTATTTACTGAACAGTGACCACACTCTAAAGTATAGTATCTGAGGGCAAAAATAGTTTAAACAGAATTTTTTCAACAGTTTATCTGACAAAAACATTGTTATTTAATTGCCTGCATAGTCTGGGCTGCACAAGACACACAAAGTGCAAAGGACACAATCAAAACCTTAGCAAGGTGTAGTGGAATTTAGACTAAATGTGTTTGAACACCCTGACTAAGAGGAGCACATGGGATCAAAGTGCCTCACATACTATTAAACTCTTGTTCTTTTCCAAGTCAACAATCCAAATTATTTATACCCATTGGAGCCAAGAGTACTCATACTTCTGGAAATCTATTGCAGCCTTAACAGTCTGAAATTCAAGAGTCAAACAACAGACTGAAGGTCTGAGTTCCTTGTCCATGGTCTCCCATAACATCTCATGTTATCGACCAGTTGTTTTGGGAGTCTGTTTCTGGCGTGGTCTCTGCAGGCTTTGAAACTGGTGAAAGGAGAAGTTATTTCAGAGAGTTGGAGAAATGTTGCAGGAATGTTTGTTTTTTTCTTTTGAAAAGTTCATACAGGGTCATTTAATTTGTTCTGTCCCTGACCTTTTCAACAGATGATGACTGCTTGTAGAGAATTATTTTCTATAGATGCTACAGGGGCAAACAGAAAGCAGTTCAAAACAACTTCATTGTAATCACACACCATGAGTACTAGCTTATTCCAGTCAATGCAGTCATCAAGACAGCAGGTTTTAAGTAGTTGCACAACAACAGACACATGATTGTAACTGAACTGACTTAGCATGTGCTTTCATGACTCTGCACCTCCAGAAACAACCTCACTGTATGGCATTGCTCATGGGAGGTCCCACTATTGTAATACATGAATTCATGAAGATATAATTCAGATAGATACATAAACACATCCATAGCTGCAGATTTAAGATTAATGAATGTTCTGTTTTGATTAATGCTATAGGCTGCCTATGCTGGTTGGGGAGCAGTCCTTCATTTCAGTACCATCAGGTGGTATTTGTAATAACCCAGGTTGTTTTCCATGCTGTGTCCTGTTGGAAGTTTCTGTAGCATTCAGTGGATAGGATTCCTTCGTCTCAGTTCTCAGACGCCCTAAACATGTTAGACAAGAGTCTCGCATCTTGACAAAGTTCTGGTAAGTGCTTTCACTGGAAAAACAGTACAATAGTGGGTCAGCAACACAGTTAAAAGTAGTCAACAAGAGAGAAATATGATAAACATTAAATATTTTCTCAGCAAATGAGCAGTTGTTCTCCAACAAGCTACGAATCACAAGTAGGATATGGTATGGTCCAAAGCAAACTAAAAATATGAAAACAGTGCTTGAAACTAGTCTTTTAATTTGGATTTTCTTTTTCTTTTGAGTTCCAGGACTCTTATGGACAACTCGTAAAATCCCACAGTAAGAGAAGGCCAGCAGGAAGAAGGGGAAGAGGAATCCAGCCGAGAAGCGGTAGTAATTGACATTGTGCTCCCATTTTTTGATAGGGTAGTGCTCAAAGCACACCACGTGGCTCTCAGCATCCATACTGATCTCCCCATGTGTAAAAACAAAGCAGCATGTCAGTATTTCTTTGGTCCAGATAATGATGCTCACAATGGCAGCAGCCTTCATTGTCCGAAACTGCTGAAAGTGAAAAGGGTGCACGACAGCAAGATAGCGGTCAATGGAGATGCAGCAGAGGAAGCCCACGCTGATGTAGATGTTCTCATACAAGATGATGCCACAGATTTTGCACAGCAGCTCATCATAGGTCCAGTTGTCATGCTGTAAGGCATACTGAAGCCAAAAAGGCAAAGAAAATATGTAAAGCAGGTCTGCAAGAGTCAAATTGCAAAGGTAGATGCCCAATTCATTTTTAGCTTTGATCTGTAAATACCCATAGTAGAGGGACAGGCAGTTAGCTGGCAAGCCTACTATGAATACAAATATGTATACCACAGGGGATAATGTCTCATGGATGCCATGATTAATATTGCACTTCTCAGTTGCATTCTCTGTGAGATTCACCATCTTCTACTTCTCTGTGTCACTCATCAGGGTCCTGAATGCAAGACTAAATTATATCCAGATTCATGCATCACTTATTTCTTCCACAAACCTTTGGGCTGAAGTGATGACTTGCTGCAGGATGTTAATAACCTGAAGATAAAACACACAAACATCTTTAGAAGGAATATGATTGATAAATATATAATGCAGTTTTCAGAAAGCTGCCATTACCTAGCCCTACATCTCTTACAGTGTTTGAAAGAAGATAAATCCTGTTTGGGAGACCACGATTCATATGAGTGTGTCCTGGTACTTACCAGAAAAGTATCAGAAAATTTTGTGTCCCAGAATCCCAAAGCAAATTACAAACGTTTGTTGCTTTAGCTTTGGAGGTATCTAAAATGGGAAGAGAAACGATCTCTTTTGAGGATGAGGAAGAAAAGCAGTAATCAGATCAGTCTATGATGGAAAATTTATTTCTGGCAAACCAGCAGTCCTCTTGGTCTTTCTTAAAGGATATAGGATGCACCAAACAGTTGATTTTTAATTTCCATGTCTTAATATTTCCTTTAGATACAAGATACCACGAAATATACCATCCAATTCATCAGGATGAAAAAAAAATGGAATTTTTAGCACTTTCTCTTACAATTACCTGTAAACAATCCTGAAAGCAAGCTGCCTTCCTTTCTTGGAAGGACACTGGCACAGTGTATCCCCATAGTCTCAGTTCTACAGCATATTCCTTACTTGCCATCGACTCTCAAGAATGCTCATTTGCTATACTGCTTATACATTTGTATGTTTCCTTTTCATCTTTACTGAACATGAATATAATTGTTTTCACCCAAAGAATCTTCTATAATCCAAAGCACGTACCCATACAACCATTGCTACACTTACACTTTATTATTACAGTTTAAGACCCAAAAATCACTGCCAACAATGGGTTAGCACTCAGTTCAGCTAGGACAAATGTTCAGCCCGGACCCAGCTCACAGTGATTAAACCCTAAATGAAATGATGAAATACTGCATTCAGCATTTGTGACCTCATGTGATATATTCACATTGGCACAAGTGCTCAGCAGTGGAAAAAGGCAGGACAAATGTCCCTAGGCTGGGGGACATGCATGTTTTCCCTGATGATGCAGAACAGCAAGACTATTTCTTTCAATCTCCTTTCAGAAAATGCAGGTTTGTGGTGTATACCTTTGTAAGGTTAGCAATTTGTGTACTCTTTGTACAGCTTCAGTCACTGTGGATTCAAAAGGGGCACTATAGAAGGTCAAAGATAAGGCCTTGTTGCTTTTTCCTATTTGCCATCCTAATTTGTTTTTTTTATCATCATCTTCTGTGCCATCTAGGAACATAAAATTTCTTCCAAGGCAACCTTATGAAAACATGACCACACTACAGTAAAATTACTATCAGCTGCAGCATTTGAGGATGTTACAGTCAAATAACTTTTTTAATATATGCTTTTTTATATATATAGTGGTAGTCTTTATCCCTGTAGAAAGTGAAAAGAAAATCACTTGCTTTAAGCCTTTAAAGAATTGCCTGTCAGATGTAAGTGATCAAACTTGCAAAGGCTTTCATTGTCTAGCTTAAACCAGTGAATTCACAGAATTCTCAGCAAACACATATAAACAAGAATTAGAATAAGTGTTTAATTCCTTTACTTTTGCTATCCAACAGAGAGCACATCAGCCCTGGGTTTGGTGGAAGTAGTCTTGGGGTTCCCAGATACTCTCAACCATGAAACAACAGGTCAAGGTAAGTTCATCTCTCTCCAAACTTTTAACTCCATTGTCCAATTCAATATGTGTGAAAAACTGGTCTAATCTAGCACTCTACTCTCCTCCTCTCACTCTCAAGCAGCTCCTTTGGAGTTTCAAAGTCTCACCTGCTCCACTGAGGATATCACAATAGTTATAAATCAAGCACAGCAGGAGAACTGTTGTTTAAGGGACCCAGTCGCAGATACCTATTGTTCAGTCTGACATTTGGTCCAAGGAAATTGCCATAAACTTCCCACGGAATAAAGATAACAATGTTAGTAGTGCTGACATGTACAGTAAAAATCAATCACTAAAGTTTTGTGCAAATTTCCCAAAACAATCTTACCTAGGGGCCATTGGTTGTCCTGGAACACTATCCAGTTTCTTCAAAGGCTTCAGAACCATTGCACAGCTCTTCAGTCTGCAAAAAACCTGACACCCCACACACAAGGACAGTGCACAGAATCATTGCTGAGACAGGTTTGATAACCTACTTACCCTATCCCTCCCTTCTAATACAGAGCTCTAGGCTTGAGTTTGTATTTGATAGTTGTTCTGTTTAATAATTTGGTGACACATGTACAGGTTTGCCTGCACACGTTAGTTATTGTCAAAAATGCCTACAAATCTGAAACCTATCATATTTACCAACTCAGTGTCCAACTGCTATTGATAAGGCCAAAGAGTAATACAAAGTAGTATACAAAATCTATTGAGAAGTCAGAACCTTTATATGTGTATATATATATATATATATTTATATATATAGTTCAACAGCACTGAGTATTCAGTATTACCCAGTGAGTCATTAGGGATCACAGGATAAGGAAAAGCAGATGTACTCTACAATTGCACTGTTTTTAAAAAATGTTTCTTTTCCTCTAAGAACTCTAAGTGTTTTTATTAAATTGTGTTTATGGACAGAGAACATGATTGTAAAAAAAAAAATTGTTTAGTTTGAATGTCTTGTCAGAATGCAAAATGTGAAGGAGACAGCAAAAGTTTTATTGATATGACATTATGCTAATATAATACACACTTATGATTACGGCGACATTTCCTGCTCCCAGTGGAAGTGCTGGAGTGGGCTGTTTGAAGGGTAGGAAAAGAAGGTTGGTTGTAACAAAACTTGATCTCCAGAGGTCCCTTCCAAACCTACCCATTCTGTGATTCTTTGCCTTGTGCTAACAAACCCTCCCTGATTTCAAAGATGAGGATGAAAAACAAAGGTCCAGATTCTTGCTTGTGCAATAGTTGTCTTACACTGCTCCTCTGGTCGGTGGCAGCAGTGTGCCAGGAAATCCCTCCCTTGTTTCAGCCTCTTCAGTGTGGGGCTAAGGACAGACTCAGTAGCCGAATGGGAGAGAGGTAGTTCACCTTTTCCCCTATGTTTTCATCAAACATAGCTCTAGCCAGCCAGAGAGTGAAAGTGTAGGACTTTTTCAAACAAACCTGGTATCAAAGGACTGCAATGGCAGGTTTAAACAAATGGGTGTGGAAGAGCCCACCCTCTTATTAAGAACATATGACAATACTTTACAAGCCAACTGAAAAAGTGAAACCTGAAGGAAAGGTGAGACAGGGTATAGAAAAGACTAATAGCTCCCCCATTACTTACTGACCTTGTCTGGATAGGGATGGAGTAAAATGAAGAAAGTTGCTGTACGAAAAACATCTGGAGTGCAGACAATCATAAAGCTGAAAGCAGTTTTAAATGGGAACACACAGGCATTTCATTTAGACAGCTTTAATATGGATATAGTGCAGCTGTGTGACTTTTTTGAGTATAGTTTATGTAACACCTTCAGTATCACAGGTTTGCAGACATTTCCAGGCAATATTTCTCTCATATATGCCCACACCTTTTAGATTATACCCATCTAAGCCCAAGTCTTGGCTTAGAAGATTCTCTCCATCTACATGAGTTCCAAACAATGCGCTTGTTCCTGGATTAAAATAAAGCCAAGGAACCCTGGGCTTCAGAAAGCCTCACTTCTTCTTTATTTAAACAAGGCAACTTTACTCACTGGACAGTTCAACAACAGTTCTTTTCTTTCCCAACTCCTTTGTGCCTTAACTGTCGACTAAAATACGATCCCCTCTACACCATGAACCACGGTGCACCTCATATGTCAAGTGCTGCCTGCTGGCAATAGCACAGAAAGTAGCCCAGAGCCACAGACAACAGCCTCTTCATCAAGCCCAGGTGTAGTCCAGGTGGGCTTTTCAGTTTCAGTGAACATTGCTACAATTTTCATTGTAAGAAATATATCTGCAATAAGAGGTACACATTTTTTTGCAAACACAAATGTGATACGTCAAAGGCTTCCTTGCTGGAATTTGCAACAGTTGTGCAACCCAGCTTGTCTCATCCACAAACCATCCATTTCCATTAACAGAGAGCACAACATGGTTGTGTGCCTTTATGTGATGATAGCTCTCTTGCTACTTAATCTGTCCTTGCACCTGTCATACAGTGCAGACAGGCCTGAGTCACTTGGCTGTCACAGCAGGACTTGAACTGTGTTCCCTGTCTTGGAACCAGAAACCTGGGATTGTTTCAGTTTAGGATTGGGTTCAGGTCATTACTTACACAAATACCAGCCCTTAAATTCACATACTAACCTTCCTTCAGCTCTTGAAGGTTTGTCAGCTTGTTTGATCCTGTTTCACAAAGCCTAAAAGAATAAGGTCAGATAAAGGGTTGAGTCAGACTAGACACAAGGATATTTTTTATGATGAGAGTATTGAAACACTGGCACAGATTTCCCAGAGAGGTGGCAGATGCTCCATCCCTGGAAACATTCAAGGCCGTGATGGGGCTCTGAGCAACCTAGTTTAATTAAGGACATCCCTGCTCATTGCAGGAGGGTTGAAGTAGATGGCCTTTAAAGGTCCCTTCAAACCATAACCATTCTGATTCTAAAGGCATATCAAGTAGAAAGAGCCATTAAAAGCAACGAAGGATGTTACTATTAACACAGAAGGTTAGTAAAGGAAGAGAAAGACAAGTACATATAAGGCATAAACACAAATTTGAATCTAAAGATAGCTGAAATATTTGCTATTATTTTTTATTCCAATCTTTAAAACCAAAATTGTGACCCAGCATCTAACAAAATTACTTTTAACAGTAGGATGTGGGCATAGAAGAAAACAGATAAGCAGAGACTAACAGATATTTTGAAAGGCCATGTGAACTCCCAGGAAATTAGCTAAAGCAATTTGGAATTATTGCTGATAATGTTTCAGAAATTATGGTGGATTGAGGTAAAACAGACATAACACTTGTCTTGTGAAGAAGAATAGTTGGAAAGTTATACACCAGTCAGCCTAGCTTCAACCAGAACATGCCATCAGACAATCGATAATCATCTCCGTGCATTCACAGAAGCAACTCACAGCTGTGGAGACTCACCCCAGGTGAGTCCTGCCATACTTCAAGAGAAGATGAAGTTGGGCTGAGGTTGTCATCTGCTTTTACTTCAGACCCTACCTCAGGAAGATGGGGGAAGCTGCAGCCTCAGTCCTACCTGCTTTCTGTAGGAAGAACTGCACAGGTGTGGATGGGTCCTATTTTCCCCACAATGTGCAGACTTGCTGGTCTGCAGATCGTGTTGCTGTTCCAGTGAGCAGAAAGCAGAACAGCTGGAAATGGTAAAGGACAGTAGCATAAGCTGCAAGAAAGGTGCTCAGATTTGCCTCAAACATCTCAACAGTATACTAGTTCTGTTAACCTGAGACAAAGTTGGCATGGCTTATATTGAGACAACAGTCCAGTAGAAATAACTATTATTAAAGATCATTCAAATATGCAAGTAGGCTAAAAATTAGGCAAGATTAGAGACCTTAAGACTTCTAATAACTTATCCTAGTGTACTTGACCTTGATGCTCAACTTTTTTTAGTGCAGCTCATTTTATGTGCACCATCAATTTTAAGTGCAGTGGTTAATTTCTCTACTGACCATATCATGTATTTTTAATTGAATCAGTTTCTCAACTATTCTCAGTGAATCTGGAAATAAACATATACCACTTTAAAGACAGCTATATGGTCCATAAGAGTATAAATTATAAGTAACCACATCAAAAATTTTGCAGAAATTTTGGTCTTGTCAAAACTCTGTGTGAAGAGTAGTTGGCTGCAAGGCGTTTTTTTTTCCGTCTCCTGCTGGTTTTGTTTGTAAAACAGAAATGCTACCTCTCTGCTATAGTTAGTTTCCTTTTTTCTTTTTTTTTTTTTCTTCACATTAGCAGAACAAACTCTGTACATCCTTTCTGCCATCTTACCAGAATCTTTCTGATCTTACCAGAATCACACAGTAAAAAACGTACTGTATCTTTTAAACCTCTAAAACTATCTTACGTAAATTGCGGGAAAAAATGACAAAATCTCAATTCCTACTTAAACTGATTTTCTAAACTAAAGTTACTTTATATCTATACACAACCCATTCAATGTTTGTTAAACTGCAAGTGGATCCTTCTAACATGAACCTCTAGTACAGTAATCACCACTGTGTATCTGTTTCAGTGGAAGAATACCTTAAAAGTATTCCGTAAATTACAAATAACTTTTGCCATTACTGTATGACTCCATTTATAAACCTATTGTCAAAGAAGGAAGTCAGCAACATTTTTTCAGAATCCACATAAACAAAAGACTAATTAGTCATTGATGCCCAATTCTCCCTACACAGACATGCAATTATTCACAGTCTTGGGTAAATAATTCCTTTTGCTCCAGCTTTGATATTTTGGGAACTCCATTCTGTTTCAGTACATTTTCTTTTCAGGCTTTTATGACTTTGGACTTCTTTGCTGATGCCTTCACATACAAAGGACAACTTGAGATGAAGGGTAAAGAAGGCAGATAGGATAATTAATCCAGTTACTCCAGTATCATAGCATCACAGAGTGGTTTGGATTGGAAGGGACCTAAAAGATCATCTTTTTCAAACCCCATGGACAATGACACCTTTTACTAGATTGGGTTGCTCAGAGGCTCATCCAACCTGGCGTTGAGCACTTCCTGGAATGGGGCATTCACAGCTTCTCTGGGCAACCTGTTCCAGTGCCTCATCACCCTCACAGTAAAGGATTTCTTCCTAACATCTAATCTGAATGTCTCCTCTTTTAGTTTAAAGCTATTCCCCCTTTTCCTATATACTCTTGTAAATAGTTCCTCTCCATCTTTGCTGTAGGCTCCCTTCAGGTATTGCAGAGTCACAGTTAGACAACCCTGAAGCCTTCCCTTCTCTTCTCCAGACTCAACAATCCCAGCTCTCTCAGCCTTTCCTCATAGGAGAGGTGCTCCAGCCCTCTAATCACCTCGGTGTCCCTCCTCAGGACTCACTCCAACAGGTCCATGTCCTTCCTGTGCTGGGGACCCCAGAGCTGGATGCAGCACTCCAGGTGGGGTCTCACCAGAGCAGAGCAAGAGGGGCAGAATCCCCTCCCTCACCCTGCTGGCCTCGCTGCTTGTGATGCAGCCCAGGATACAGGTGGCTTTCTGGGCTGCAAGTGCACATTGCTGGGTCATGTCCAGCCTCATCCACCAGCATCCCCAAGTCCTCCTCAGCAGGGCGGCTCTCTATCCCTTCATCTCCAAGCCTGTATTGATATTGGGGTTTGCCCTGACCCAGGTGCAGCACCTTGTCCTTGGTCTTGTTAAACCTCAGGAGATTCCCATGGGACCTTGCCCAGGTCCCTCTGGATACCATTCCATCCTTGAGGTGTTTCAACTACATCACTCAGCTTGGTGTCATCTGTAAATATGCTGAAGGTGCACTCGATCCCTCAGTCTCTGTCATTAGATCAGATATTAAATAACACTGGTTCCAGTATGGACCCCTGAGGGACACCACTTATCACTGATGTCCATTGGGACTCTAAGCCATTGAGCACGACCCTCTGGATGTGACCATCCAATGACTTTCTTATCTGTTGAACAGTCCACTCATCAAATTCATCTCTCTCCAATTTAGAGAGAAGGATGTCATGGGGGATCACGTCAAAGGCCTTACAGAAGTCGAGGTAAATGACATCTGTAACTCTTCTCTTGTCCACTGATATATTCACTCCATCAAAGAAGTCCACTAGGTTGGTCAGACAAGACTTTCCCTTGGTGAAGCTGTGCTGGCTAGCTTGAATCACCTACTTGTCTTCCTTGCGCCTTAGCATAACTTCTAGTATTCTGGGGAGCATCTATTCCATGATCTTCCCAGCCATAGAGGCATGGCTGACATGTCAGCAGTTCCCAGGGTCCTCCCTCCTGCCCTTTCTAAAGATGGGTACAATGTTTCCCTTTCTCCATGCACCTGGGACTTCACCTGACTGCCATGACTTTTCAAATATCATGCAGAGTGGCTTGGCAACTACATCAGCCAGTTCCCTCTGACTACTCATTCTATCTCACACTACTACTTATTCTTTGGCTGAGATTAGGGCCTTTTTACCAAAACAAGTTCAGAACAACTGGTTGAGCACAGGGAAGTGCTGAAAAGAAAAAGAACACTTTGGAAAATCCCTATTTATGGTAATAAGTTCATACAATGTGTCATTTCAGGCAAGCAGTCCAAGTAGTATCAGGGAGGTGAATCACATAACAGGAGTTAGTCATGTTATAGCTGCCTCAAAGCTTTTAGAAATGACCCTCGTTTGCCCCCCACTTCCTGCTGTTAAAGATAAACCAGGTGAACAGCATGACCCTCCAAGTATTTCACTGATGAGTTATTGTGACTAGCCCCTACCCACAGAGGACATCTCCCTGAAGCTTTGTTTGTGGCTTGCTTGAGTACAGGACTGTCGGTGGAGGAAAACACATCACATCACTTCCTGCAGACATCTTAAATCACTGTATTACTCAGATAAAAAAAAATCCAGATCTTCCTTTCCCCTCAACCAAGTCAATGTCCCTCTTCCCTACAACCCTCCTTGTTACAGAAGCCAAAGAATCATCCTGTCTCTATTGCAGAAGCAGCAGGCAAGTAAATAATAATCCCTTATGGACAACAGAACTGCTTATATTCCCAAAATTGTATGCTTATCCACATTAAAAAGGACAATGCAGGAGCAAAGCCAGGATTACAAAGGCTGTATTGGAAGTCACATAAGCCATGACCACTGTGTGATATTACCAGTAAGGAACCACGACTGGAACAATTGTGTTGTATCCTGGGATTGAGAAATAGGAACTTCACCCTTCTGACCTAATGGTGTCTGATTCATTTTACCATCTACAGCCTTGGGCAAAGTCACCCTTCTGATTCATTTTCCTAAACTCTGTATTACTGCCTCTTTTGATGCTGCAGAATGCTCTGACACCAGTACTGTGCTCCATCAGACAACACCAGATGTCTTGCGTAGAAGTCAGTGACTTAAGGTTCAAGTCATACCCTATACTGCTTTGCAATGAGTTTTGCCTTCCTTGGTTTGCCAGCATGCCCATCTACCCCTGGCTCCTGCTTCACAGAGTGGCTGCCCAAGAGGTGCCATGGTCCTGGGGAGTCACTCCACAGACTTCTCTGCAGCCTGAGCAGAAGCCACTCTCTTCCAGCCCGTGGGCCACAGCAGTGGCCAGCACCCCACACGGGTCAGCACACAAAGCTCACTGGCTGCCAGCCCAGACTTTCAACCACATGCTTATGGCCCTAGAGCAGATGTGTGTACTGGGAGCAACCTGCTCTCTGTACCCACATGCTCTCACAGGACGGGGAAGCAATTCCAGCAACGCACCTCCTGTCAAGCCTCCCCAGCCATCACCCACTTGTTACAAGGGAAAACTTGTTCCCAAACTAAGAAGTTAGAAACCAAAGCAGGCACCGAATTATCTTTCTGCTTGCATCTTTTAATAATGCCACTTCAAACCCAGGGATCAGCACATCATACCCACCAAACAGAAGCATCTCATCAACAAAGAGTATTTTGGAAAGCAACTAAACATCCATGTGTACAATGTTTTTCTCCTCCTCTACTGATAATTTAGTGGATAGGATTAATTGTGCAATGCTGCTGACAAGCAGTAGCTTGGGACATCAATAATCAATATTTGACTAATAAAATTTGACAAACAGCAAAGGCTGTCTAACAGAAAAATCTTGCATGCTGAGTCTAACTGAAAGATGGTTAAACTCTGCTATGTCTGAAGAGATTGAGCACATCTGTTCAAGAAGAATGTTAACATTTTCATTATTCCACGCATCAGCAAATAATGATACATTCACTAAAGTCATACTTTTTTAAAATGCCATTTTCTGCATATATGATTCAGTATATGATTCATTTTGTACAGTAAAAATTTTAAGGCATGCTAAAATGAAAAGCTGTTTACAATATTTGAGGGTTTTTCCCTTCCTCCCCTCATTTTTCTTTGACTTCATTATTTTTCTTCTGTTTGGATTTATTCTAATTAAAGACATTAAGTTCACAGTGAGATAGAAGCCTGTTCAACTACCTAACATCATGTGCACTGTTGACATTTAAAACTGGAGTAATTTTTTTGTGCCTTTGTACTACATTTGTGTTTCTGGCTTACACTGATCACCATTGTGCATTTCAGATGTCTTTCTGCTCTAGATCCAATTCCTTCTAGTCTAGCACACCACCCTCCCTTCCACACACTGCTGTTCAGCGGTGCTCATTTCCCTTCAGGCTCAGTTGTGTCTCTTTTGGCTCTTGTTCTGTATTTCTGTATTTCTTCCCTGGATACAGCACTGGGGGGGTGGTGTGTGGGGGGCATTGTGCATATGCATTTGTGGATGTCTTCAAATAGTCCCCATCTAGTCTGTAGAAACTTAACTCTTCTAAACTATCCCTTTTTGCTGCCTTTAATTAAGCTTCTTTCTTTTTTTGCAGTTTTCCTTTTGGCACTTAACTGAGTTTCCTATAGAGCTAAGTCAATATTCACATGTGAGGTATGTTCTCCGTTGTTATTTCTCAGCCTTCTGAGAAGTAGTGTGCCTTGCAGAAGGTTTTCCTCTGTGCTCCTTGCCTCATTGCTGCTCTTGCTTCCAAGAGGACTGTTGAAAACTTCAGACCTTTCTTTTCATTTTCACTTGTGGATACATGACTCCTAGTCCCCAATGGATTAATCACTTTAAACAAAGTGTTGGCATCTGTATCTGCAGGCTTGCTTACATTTTCATTTCCTGCATTTCATTTCCTCAGTTACCGTAATTTTAATTAAAAAAATTATTTTAGTACTCACATGATTTTTTAAGTGCTAGTGTCTTACTTTCATTGAGTTTTAAACAAAGCCTGACGTTCCCTCACTCCCAATGCCCTCATTTCATGATGTATATGAATTTGTCTTCCCTCCCCCATTTTCTTAGCCACACCTTGAAACTGTCTGTCTCTATACTTGTCTAGCCTTGCATATGATGCAAGAAGCCTTTTTCAGCACAGGGCTACTGAATTCCTGTACTTCAGCATTCTGCCTAAGAGCATAAATGTTCTTTCTAGCAGCTCTCCATCCCACCTTTTCAATGGCACTGGCATCTGTGCAAGCAGTAGCTGCCCACTTCCCTTTGTCAGAGTCCTGTCCAATTTGCCACCTCTCTCCAGAGAGACAGATCCTGACATCCTGCCTGGAGGCACAAACTCAGCCATCCATATGCTTGGAATCCAACTGACCCTGCCCTAGTCTTCTTTTAAAGAAACTTGTGAGGAGAAACCTGCCTATAGTAATGATATTCATCTGGATAAAAGAGATTCAACAAAAAAATTGAGAAAAATAGTTGAAGAGGAATAGACTCACAGAAATTAAAAAAGCCCTTCTTTGATACTATTAATATCATAGAGGCAACTCACAGTAAAAGCAACAACTTTGCTGTCAACCATTCTTCCTAATATGCTTCTGACTAGAGAAAAGAGAATTGAATACTTATTACAAGGGAGTTCTGATGAGCTCTTGTGTGAGATGGCAAAGCTGGCACAGGAGATGTGAGATTCCAAATTGAGAGCTGCTCAGAAATCGAGGTCCTGCTCTGGCGTGAAGGTGTAAGACCATCTCTGAAATTTGGACCAAAGTTCAAATTCCAAATAATGATGTCCTGGCATGATAGATCAAGGGATTTTAAGTTAAGCCTCTTGAAAGATTAAAAGACAATTGCTATTTTTAAAAACTGTGTCTGAACACTTCTTAAATATGGAGCATAAAACAAATACATCCTCTAATTAGATATGTGAGTAGACACTAAATCATTATCCATCACAGAATAAAAACTCTTCTTTGTCCTTGGCAAATGGAAGACAAAATGTTTCCAGATATAAAATGATCAAATTCTAATTGATACTCAAATATTGAGTTAAAAGAAAGCCAAACCAGGATTATCTCTGTAACATTTCCATTCTTCCCTAATATTGCTGCCCATTTTACCTTTTTATTCAGGTGTCATAAAATTACTTAATTTGATAGTTCAATTGCATTTGCTTTTGTAATGCATTCATTATTTATGTCCCCTTCCTTTGTTGGCTACCTAACCAGTTTTCAAAGCTTTTTTCTGTTGACCTGTAGGACACAACATAAGAGAAAGGAAGCTTGGAACCTTGCAGAATAAAGCACCAATGTTCAGGAAAGAAGGGCTAGGTTCATCCTAGCAGTAAGAGCTACAGTTTCCAGATGAAGTGTCTAAAAAAGCTCTCCTTTTGCTACCCTACAGATTAACAGAATTCAGAACATCTTTTCTCATGGAGAAAAAGAGTTACAGTAGATGCATCCCTCAGGAAATAAACTTCAGTGTTTTCCTTAGCTGCTGTTGCTTACTAATACCTTTAGTTAATATTGGCCAGTTTATTCTAAACATTAAAGCTGTTCTGTGTATTTTCAAAAACAATCGCCATCAACT
This sequence comes from Formicarius rufipectus, assembly GCA_013399695.1. Classification (NCBI taxonomy): domain Eukaryota; kingdom Metazoa; phylum Chordata; class Aves; order Passeriformes; family Formicariidae; genus Formicarius; species Formicarius rufipectus. The sequence continues at coordinate 1,521,281 of VXAU01005789.1, read as the reverse complement.
GTCAGGGTCAGCAGTTCTGCAAATGCTTTAGCTGGCAGAATAATTCATAACAAGCATTAAAAGCCACTTAGAATCAGCTTTATAAGAAAAACAAACGTCTTAGAGGAGACATTCAGCTAATTATAAAGGTAATGAGCCTCACAAGGCCACCATGTCTGGGGTTATCATTCCACAGTTCTTCACTTAAAAATAATTAGCAATTTGTGTAAATGTCCTCATGAGTGGATATGACTTTCTTTGGTTATCACCACACTAACACAAGAATAGCCCATCACAAGTGAAGCCCCAGGGTACTATGAATGCACCCTCAGGTCAGGTCTAGAAAAACTGTCAGAGAATAAATCTTCTGCATGCACTATGTAGTGGGATGCCAAGAGAACTTGCAGTTCCAGCATCAGCTGGTTAATCTGAGTGACACCATCCACAGGGCTGGTTAGGCAAGGAAAACTTACATTAACACCCCCAACCTTAGTGCACCTGGCCCTGTGCAACTGTGCTCAGCCACAGCTAGAGAAGTTTCCTGTCTGTCTGACCTCAGCAACCAGCCATCCCCCAGGCTCAACCTAATCAATGACATCTTGTATGGTGACAGCTGTGTAGGTCTAGTTCTGCTGGGACATATTTTCCTCCCTTCTCTCCTCTTTCCTCATATCTCTCTCCTTTCACTGCTTACAGTCCCCACAGCCCAGGAAAAAAGAAGTAAATTTTTGTCCACTGGCCACAAAGTCAGGTAAATACATCTCACTGAAGCTGTCAAGTGACACAAAGTTTTTTAATGAGATATTGGAACCTCCATAGCTTTCTTCATTTAAAGCTGTGATATTCAAATCACAACGCTGAGATGCAAACATTGTCACCCCCACCCACTGTGCCTCACTCTCACTGACCCTATAAACCCAGCATTTTCTTACAGTATACTTCACAGGCCCCAGAAAGACTCCTAAAACTTTGGGGATGTACTTTCTATGTTATCATCTTACTTAGAGCTGCATAGCACCGAGTGTAAAATAAGCTGGAAATGGTACTCTTGTGCCTCTTTGCTCATATACCAGAAAGACCTTACAATGGCATGTGTAGGAGCAGCCTGATCCAGGGGAACAACACAACAGCAATCAGATGGGGAGCAGAGAGGTGAGGACAGTAAAAAATTTTACTTCCTCAGAGAAGGAACATGGGTGTTAAAATACACAGGATTGACCAACTTTTAGTGGCTTCTTGATTAAAGCAAACGTGAAAGAGGACGTGGTCAGACACTGTACTCTTCTGCAGCCAGGGTGAACACAGGGTGCTAATGTGGAAAAATTCACAGCGGGTGCTGATTAACAGACTACTCAGAAAGTCCCATAATGCTCACAATGAACTGTCATGTCTTATGAGCCTATGTGTAGCCATTTTTCCTTGTCTCACTGTTAAGTTTCCTTACATTTTTAAAAATAAACATCTGCATGTGTTCTGAATAGAAAAGGACAGAACAAGCTATTAAAATCTTCTAAATCTTTATTTCTCAGCTCCCCTTCCCATGCAACACACAAAGCTGATGGCTCAGTGAATTACTTTTCTTGTTTCTTTACAAAGACTGACAAGAACCAGGAAAATGTTATCATAACACAGGGAACCTACAGCAATGAACAAAAGTTTTTAATCCTATTTAAAAAAAGGAAAAAAAGAGACTTGATTGATTTCTGACCTGATGGATTTTACTTCACTAAACAAACCTTTACATTTCAAGTTTCCCAAGTCCAGTTCTAAACAGCAGCAAGAAAATTGGCTTTGCACTTGGAAACCAAGGTGTGGAGTTTAGCAGTGTCATGTTAGGTGTAACTTTTGGCCTGTGTTGTCAGGGGAAATGAAGTATTTAAATAACTTTCTAGTCCTTCAAAATATCTTATATCTAGTCAAATTATATAGTACTACTAAGTTCTCTGAAAATGACTACTGGAATTTATCTACAGGCTACTGCTCTGGTTCCTTGCTGCAAACATGACACAGTTTTTCAGTTTATCATAACAATTTCCTTTCATCAATACAACTTCAACATTCAGCTCTCCTTGTGCCTAAGTGGAACTCAAGGAAGTTTTCTGGGGGGAAAACTTTTATTCAAAGTTCCTACTAGTGGGAACTTTGCCAAGGAAATTAATTTTGAAGTTGTGAATTTTTTTTGAACACATTGCTTTGGTTGAGTCCTTGGAGCTCCTCGTTGTTTTGCTTTAGCAACCCAGCCAAAAACTGTCCTACCACCTCTCCAGGGGTTGTAACCTTGTATAACCTGGCTCAGCAATGGAAAATTAATTTGCTTTTAATAATTAATAGTTAAAAATGAAACTCACCTGTTAGCAGAGTTCATGCAAAGAGGTTTTGCCTGCAGTGTAAGGAGCACAAAACCCCTTCTCCCAGCTCTTGCCCAGGCTGCTGGTGAGGCTGTCCTCCTCCCAGCTGTGAGTAAGGCTGTTGGTGAAACAGCACAGGAAAGAAGGAGGAGGAGATTGTGTTTCAGCTCCTGTGCTCTTTATGGTTCAACTATGAAGGAGTCAGCCTAGCCCAGCCCTCTCCTCCCTCACTCACTCATTCATAAATGAAAGAGATGAGGGTGCCAAAGGCAGGCACTAAACACGGAGATTGCAATGCACATGGAGTGGTGTTCACAGCTGTACCCGCTGTCCCTGCCACGGACCGGCACATAACTGCTCTGTGATCACAGCAGCTGCTGCAAAGCCCAAATACTGCTGCTTACAGCTTACCCAAACACACACAGATGTTGCCTCGTGGAGGCGTATTAAGAAGTATACAGAGCATTAATGTTGTTATTAGTATAATTTATAGTAAGTTGTTTCTAGAGCTTGCCGAGATCAGACCCTCATTATCTCCAAACCCAGCAGAAGGTGATCTCTGCACAAGGAAGCATCTTCTCTGACTGTGAAAGAGCAAGGGCTGCAAGGGATGGGGGTGGGGAGGGCAGTTCCTTCCTCTCTTGTCTACACAGTCTGAAGTATGCACAGATCAAAGGACTTGTCCAAGGTCACTCAGGAAGACTCTAGCAGATGAAAAAGCTGACCTCCTGCTAACTCACACCACTACTTTTATTCCCTCAAGACTGAAAGCTGCACCATGGGATATGTATTAAAGTGTCTGTCACTCCAACTGAAACACGCTACTGTTAAAAACACAGTTATATATGAATTACACCACTGAAGCTGGAAACAAAAGCTGGACCAGTTCAGTCTCTAAACTGGTATGTAACTCACCCTCTGCATTGCTCTGCTGGGCTGCTGTAGGGACACCAGTGGCACTGCATGCTCAGAGAGCACCTAGCCAGAGTTCTCTTCTGCTCACTGCAATGGGCAGCAGTGCTCCAAGGATGGCCAGAGACAGTGAGTCTGGAAACAGGAATCTTGAGCAGGAAACTCCAAGACAAGTTCTCCATTTTCAACCTGGTGGAAAGCAGAGTGACATAAGCACAGAAGCAAAATAGGAAAAAATAAAACAAACCCAAACAGGGAGAGGCTGCAAGAGCATTTACAAAACGTGAAAATACTCCAGGAGTACCCATGGTTAATATCAGGACCATTATAAAAAATAACTCTTCATTCCAAACACAGGCAAAGGGCTCTTCAGGTATCACAGGTTACCAGAGGACAGAGCCCTCCCTCTGCCAGGGCCTCTGGCAGATCAGAGATCTAAACTTTCCTGTACGGTTAAGGAACCCTTCTGAGTTTCTGAGGAGAGATGCACCAGAAAATCTAGGGAGTTCTTGAACATGGCCAGAAAAGGCATCAACAAGCACAATCCTCTGCAGGCTCACCATGCTACTCAGAGGATGGCAGAGATGCAGACAGCATACCTGGCTGAACAGGCAGAGCACAGGCTCCTGGGAGCACAGCCAGAGGCTGCACACCCTGTGCAATATTAAGGAATATAAATGGTTGGTGTCAAATTTATCAGGACTACTTGGAATGCTCCCTTCTCTGATTTGTTTTTATTGTTGTTGGGGTTTTTTTGTGAGTTTAAATTTTTTAGTTTGCAATCTTTTTTTTTTTTTTTTTTAATACACCTATGTAAGGATACCTATATGAAGAAAATCAAACAGACTGTGAGCGTTCAGGAAGTGAAGTAAACCCTTTGTTCCAGTGCATTTTAAACCACAGTTATGTACCCTTGGATATTGCAACTATTTTATTTAAGAATTTAAAACAGGTGATATTAAGAAAATGAAGTGCAGTTACTTCCTTAGTAGTATGTGCACCACTCTTCAGTAAAAAGCAACATATTGGACTACTTATCTTCCCCAAGAGCCTGCCAGGGGCAGAGGTCACTGTGATATCCAGTTGTCACTGGTGGCTGCAGGGAAAGTATTTCACCTGCTGCAGAGTCCAGGCTGCAGACGGGGATCAGGCCTTAGAAGACCCAGAGACAGTGATTACCCTTTGGGTGCTGGGGGAAGCAGAGGCACTGGTAGAAGGGATGTCATGGGCAGCACCTCGTTCCTAATTCCCACCTTTGCTGCAATTGTCCTGTCATGATGAACTGCATCCTTGCTCAAAGGTATGTTAGGCAGATGCTGGATACAGGTGGCCAGAACATCCAGAAAGTAGAGCCAGAGCCTTGGTCATCAGACACAATATAGGTCTATATAGTAAATCAGGCCTTGCAATTGGAGCAGAAACTATCACTTCAACAAACTTCCCTCTTAAAAATTACAGGACAAAATAAACTCCAGAAAAACCCTGGTTTTATATTTTTCATCCGTACATTCTATTTTGCTTGTCTCAGCAAGAAGGTAAAAGAAGGTCAGTAAAATAAAGGGATTTGGTGGCGTGGGCCACCTGCCCTCATCACTTCCAAGGGGGCAGAACAATCTGTTGCCAGCTCCATCACACATGCACTCAGCAGCTGTAAGTTGGGCCATATTTAAAACTCTAAAAATGAAAATGAAAAACATTTTTGTAGCCTTTTCTCTCCATGAATTATACAGTAGTTATTAAAACTGACAAATAGCTATTACTCGGTGCAAGTGGCAATTCTAGCTTTTTGCTCGCTTTGGTCACATCATTTTAATGTGTGTGATGATTAAGTAACTCTGCTGAATTGAATTGCTCCTGGCTTGCATGTGTCAAAACCAGAAGTAGCAAGCTTCAAAAAGAATGGAGCGAAACTGGCATTATAAATGTCCCAGACGTCACAGAAATGCAGCAGGAAGGAGGTCATCGACACCATCTCCTTACTCACTGAGGAAAGCTACGCTATCTCCTCTGGAGTTTTATCTTCTCTTAAATTGTCTTTCAGGAAGATTCTGCCTCTCCTCTGGCAATGTCTCTGGCCCCTGACTTGGACTGTTCTTAAAAAGCTTGCATTAATATAAAAATATTTATGTTTCCAATTCATTCATCTTTTTCTTGTCCTTCTGTGAATGTACAGGAAAAACAGTCTATTATTACCATTCTCAATAGCAATCATTTAAATGTCTGAGGATTAATCATGCTGTCACTCTGAAGCTTTTGTAGACTAAGGAACTCCACTTTTCCAGTGTTCTTTGTTTTCCAGACCTGTGCTCATTCATACTCCTCTCGTTTCCAGTCATCAGCATTCCTCTCTAATCATAGTCCAGTGGAGGCTCTTTCTGGCAGTGTTGGCTCTGTTTGATTCCAATTACCTGACCTGTGTTTTACCTATGAGGCTCAACTTTCCTATGAAGTTTCATTAAATCCTTTCAAGTGTCCATTTTGGTGAAGGAAGGTGGAAAATAAATAACTTCTCTCTTCTGCAGTAACAAGTCACACATACACTCCCACTTTGTATAGCTGAGAAACAAGGACTTGGTACTGCCTTTCTACACTGCCCGGAAGAGTGGCCATGCAGCACAAAGGTTCCCATGTTTCAGAGGTTTCACTTCATCCAAGCATCTTGCTTTATATCTAGCTGATATCCTCCTATTTCCCCCCTTGCTTCTGCTCTTGCCTGTCTGCATTGCACCACGTGGTACTAACCTTTTCTGGAGCTTAGAAGGGCAACAGAGCACATGAGCAGTCCTCAGATCTGCCCTCCAGGGGCTTTGGGAAGATGCACAGATCAATGCCCTAGAATTTATGCCCAGAATGTGCCCCAAGTGGTGAGTTTGGTTTCAAGAGTTCCCAGTGAGAAATGCCATTGCCTAACACACATCTAACAAAAAACCTCAATCGCCCAGATCCCCTTTCTACTTCCAGAAGAACTTTCAGATGTCTGCCCTTGTTATTGTGCTGGGAGCTGTCTGGTCAGACAGTCTCCTCCCTCTCCGGTTCTGACTTCATGGGATTTCCCAGCCTCTCTTCAGAGCCTGCAGGGTTCTCACTCCTCCAGACTCTGCACAAGACCTACAGCTCAGCTCTGTGTTCCAACAGAAAAGCACCAAGCTCATATTCCTGAGAAAGAAAAGAGTGAAAGTGCTCACTAAGCAGAGCTCCGTGTGTGTCAGTGCTCCACCAGCAGCAGGGAAAAGCAGCAGTGAGGCACAGCACAGCCTGCAGAATTGCTGCTGACACCATGAGAATTTGTGAGGCTGTGCCCTGTCAGCAGCACCTCGAGTATCCTCCTGAGGTCTCTCACATGTGACACTGTTTGGGAGTTTCCATCCTTCAAATGGTGACTGTTTGAATATGTACCAAATCCTTCATTATTTTAAAGAGTTTAATTTCTGCTAGTAACATATGTTGAACAGACTTTTATCCCATTCACGGTCATGCCCCACAGAGGAAGAAAAGGAGTCAGGGAATGCAGGGGACCCCTTTCACAGCCTCCACTGACAGTGAGCTGCACCTTTCAGCTGATTTGATGGGTTAGTGCCTCAGCTCTTTCTCACACTGCTCAGCACAACCCTGGCTGGGTATCAGGCATGCTCTGTGGGGCTAGAAACACACTCTGGGGCCAGGTAATTTAGCCTGGGGTACAGACACTGATCATTCACCTTGCCTTATCCCTTTCCAGGGATCCTACTCATGACACCATCGTTCATCAGGTATAAATTCTCCCCTGGCTCAGAGGTTACCAAACTGGCTCTCAATTGGCACCTTCAGCAGCTATTTTCTTGAAGGTGAAAAAAGATTGTCAACACCTTTGGAAACTCAGAAAAACTGGGCATCTTCTGCCACAAATTAAAGCTCAGCATGTTAGCACAGATTGAGACCATCTCAGCTTGTCACAGGAATGTGTGACCAGCATGAAATTGTCTCCATCCTTACCATGCTGGTGTTTTCCAAGCTCCTTCAAAATGTAAATTCAAAAGCACTCAGCATTCCCTACTTCTACCCACTTCAGCGGAGGTGTGAACCTGGAAGGGCAGCAAGGAGTCAATAATCTATTTAGGGAGAGCAAGCCATCCCCACAAGGTTGTTTGGGTTTTTTTTCCAGATACTATATATGTATTTGCCCCTCTCGTTTCTTGCTGAGGCAGGGAACACGTTCTGTTCACAATACTGAACAATTCGAAGACACAGACACAAAGGAAGTTGAGAATGCAGAAATTTCTATGCAAAGGCTATCAGAATGAATAAAAAGTTTTGTCAAAAATCTAGGAGGCAAGGGCAGTGAAATTATTTGTAGTCATCACAGGCTACTCCAGATTCCAGAATATCTCTGTTCTTGCTATCTACAGAACAGACTGAATTCATTCTTTCCCCAACTATTATGTCACTAAAGAGACACTGGCTTTGGTGTGTGGCCTTACAACTACCAGTAGTGTGAAGACCTATGGATGATTGTGGATGTGTTGGGAGTAACCACCTGGACCCACTACAAATGTATGCATGAACTTCCCTTCAGCTATGGAAAAAAGGTTGGCCACAGGTAAGTTCTTGGATGGACAGCCATGCGGACCTGAACTCCTGTGCTGCTGCTCTTCCTCCTGCTATCATGGATATGGGAATTTTAGTTTAAGAAGTATAGTCATAATATGGCCCATACATACACCAGTGCCCCCATGTAGTGAGGAAGTTGAGGTCTAAATGCCCTTGAACCAATGCTTCAAGGACAAAACAGTCCCTTACCTTCAGTAACTGCAGTAGACAGGCAAAGTGTGGATGTACATAGTTTTTCAGGTAGTGGCATTTGCCATAAAATATTGCTACAAAGACATTGTGCTAAAAGCAATAGACAGGTCACCAAGTTCACTTTCAGTTTTAGATTCCCTTCTAAGTATACTCTCCTTTTCCAGATAAACAGTTCAACAGATACAACCTGTTAGAGTTTAATACATGAAGAGAACATTTCTTCTGAGTTTAGTTACAAAACTTCATGTGGATGAAATTTGATACAATAAAGTCTTGTTGGCATCTGTTTTCATTAATTTGCCTGATTACATAAGAAGAGAACAGGCACTTGTTTGTATAAGGACAGGGTGGGAGACTGAAGGGAATTCAGGATCTGCCAAATGTGACTCTGTTACCATTGATATGGCTGGTTAAATAAACAAGGAAAAGGATCTGTGTTCATGGAAGCTAAATGTGGGTAATAGAACTGGGCTTCAGGAATTCCAAGTTTTTTTCAATTAAAGAAGCCAAAATAAGCAAGGAAGGAAATTCTAGAACAATGAAAATGATGTGGAAATTCGTACTGTTACAAATACTGAAGACTAAATAGAAACAATATTGCTCGAATATGCAAAAGTGATATGGACCTTCTTAAATGCATCTGTCATCCTATTAGCATTTTTAAGTGCTTGCTAATTCTCGTGAAGCTTTAGACATCAAAGCTATCTGCTGATCCTAAAATGTATGACAAGTAAGCTTAGAAATTATTATCAGATCTTGCATTTAAACCCTGCACAGATTGTAGAATTCTGTATTTATTGAATGAAGAGGTGTTCGAAAGACATTTCAATAAGTAGATTTTGAATCTGAAAACAAGACAGGCTCTAGATTTCATGCAGATGTGCACCTTCTGCATCAGAAATACCTGCAGTAATTTGCAGCATGTGGTGTATTTGCTGCCTCAAGGCTTGCCCATCACGTGTCACGAATACAGTAACACGGAGCAGTACAAATGAGCTGAAGAAGGATGTGGGGAAGAGGCACGACAAGAAGACAGTGACTGCATAATCACAATGGGGGGCTGAAAGGGAAGAAAGGCCCCTTGAACTGAGTGCCCTAGTGTATTTGGGAAAATGTTTGAGCAGACCAAAGAAGGATGAAACGAAGGAGTGTTTGAGACAACAGTGGATGAGGTGCTAAGGAAGCATCTGAGAGCAGCTGAGAACAGATACTGAGATCAGAACTACAAACTGACCTGAGGACAGGAGAATGGGACAGCGTAAGAGATACTTAGGCAAAGGGGGAGCGGTACACAGACATGACAACAGGAAGAAATAATGGCAAAAACATGAAAGCTGGCTGATTACTAAAACTTTTAGCAGGCATGGAAAGAATCAGCTGCAACTAGATCTGGAGGGAAACAAGGTTTAAAAAGTGAACTCAAGGGTAGGAAATAGTTAAAGTTAACACTGTGGGTTGAAAAACAGAAAGATGCCTGGTGCTATAAAGCAGAAGTCATGCCGGAGAGGAAAGGGTCTTGACCAGACCGACTGTGGTAGCTGATTGCACTGAGCTGTAGGACAGGATCTAGCAAGAAAGCTCCTCTGAACATTTTATGCAAAGAATTTTCTACTAACACATCATGTGGTTGTTGGAGGAAGTGGTTTTAAGAGCACACCAATACATTAAAAATACACCATATATAGCCCATCTCCTTTAAGCCTCAGCCATCCAGGACTAAGATGCTACCGTGTGGAAACACAAGAGTAAGTAGCAACAGCAGAGAGGCCCTTGTGCCAATGAAGGCACCAAAGCTGCATTCTGGAGTGTACATAATGGCTGCCCCATTGGATGCTGATTTAAACCTTCTGTGTCCTAACTGATCTAAAATCAGTCTACATGGAGAAGGTGTGACTTTATCAGATAGCTGAGAGGTGTGGTGGCAAGGCAGTGCATGGGCTGAACACTGCTGCTTACACAATGCTGTTAATACAGCCTTCTAAATCATCCTACCCCTTTGCATCATTTACTTATGGACCAAATAGGCTGGAAGCAAGCTCAAGAAACTGAGGAAATTGAAGGTCTCCTCCATACAGTTTGGGCCTGCCTGTTTTCTCCATATCTACTTTTTCACAGAATCACAGAGTATGGTGGGTTGGAAGAGACCCATAAGGATAACAGAGTTCACCACTCTGCTCTTTGCAGGACTACCCAACACTCAACCATGTGACAAAGACCATCACCCAGATGCTCCTCGAACTCTGACCGGTTTTAGCACTGCTACAAGAAACCAATCTTTATTTAGAGGATTCCAGTTGTAAAACAAGTGCCCAAGATTTTCCCTCCACAGACATTTCCCCGAGTTGCATAATTTCTTCTACTTTTACCTAGAAACAGCCCAAAATGTCCTCCAGGAGCACTCTCAAACTGACGGGGAGCTTTCCATCTCTGTAGAAGCTGAGATGCTGCAGTTGAACATCCCCGGGTAACCAGCAGCTCTAAAACACATACACCTGTAGATTAGGTATTTTATGGGCTCACAGTGTAAACAACATACAAGTCCAAGTTTTAGGTTACTAGAGAAAAAAATCCTCTTGCAAAGGCATAAGGAAGCATTTTTCATGGGTTTAAGAAGAATGGGATCATTTTGGTCAGAGATACTTAAAATGGCAAGAGAACACAGACTTCCACATCCCATAACCTTCAAAATACCCTTCGGAATGCTAAAACAACCAGAGCAGTAGCACTGTGAAATGCTCACTTCAGTTCTTTGCAGACATGCTTTCTCTCTTGCAGAAAACTCCCTCTTCCCTCCAGTGCAAGCCTCTAGAGATGTCTCAGCAGTCCACTGGGAAGCAGTGTTTCTCTGGCTGGAGTATCTTTTTCAAACTCTGATGTTCTTCCTTAGCAGCACGTTCCCAAATGCAGAGCAGTCAACTACTGAAAAAGTGAGGTGATCTTTAACTTGCAAATTTCAGGGATTTTTATATGGAGAAGGTGCTCATTGTTCCAAGGGTGGTAGCCCAGCTCCATCCTGGATCCAAAGGCAGCCAGCACCTAAGGTGGGAGAGGAATGGGAAGGCTCTTGTATTTTACCTGATGATGTTTTCTTAAAGCAAAGCCTATTTAGCTCTCCCATAAACTATCTTATATTATGAATCAAGTCCATTATAACACTATGGTATTATATGAATCTATTTGATTTCCTAAGAGCCTGGTGCTGTCTCACCAATAGCTTAATTTTTTCCCTCCCTGAGGACTCTCTCCTTCAGCAAGAGATCACACCACAGGGTGTCACTCACAGATGAGGGTGATGGGGTCCTTTGGCTTTTCCTTTATGCAGCACAGCTTTTTTGCAGGCTAGTGCCAGTGCTCAGATCTATGGCTCTTCCTCATTCTGGTATGCAACATTCTGTATTTTGGCAGAGTCTCACCATCAGAGCTGCATAATCCTCAGTTACGATGATCTTTGGTTGAAAATGCATGAGTGTTTCAACTACAACTGATCAGAACATCTGGGAATGATGAGCTGACAGTTTCCATGGCATTCTGTGTTTTGTTTTGGACATGTTGAATGTTCCTAGTTTCTGTGGAATAACCACATTTTCATTGTCCTGTTGTCAGCAAAAGCCCAATTTTGCTTCCCTACCACTACATCCTAAAAACCCCCAACAGCCCATAAATAAATTGTCTCTTCCATGTCTCAGCTGAGGTGAGCACAAGTCGTCTGCCACTGGGGTTCCCGCTCATCCATGTTACTCTTTAACGGGATTCTTCAGTCCTCCACATCTGAACAAACCTCAGCTTTGTCACGCTTCATCATTCAGTCTTCAGGAAGCAGGTTAGCCTTTTAAGGACTTTCCAAATTGAGAAGCTTTTGAACAGCAGTTCTCTATTTCCTACTGTTCTCTTCATACTTCTGAAAACATATTCTGCCTGGAAAAAATAGCATTTAGTTTTGCAAAACTTGCCATAGCTTCTCCCAGTTACTTGAAACTCCTGTCAGTACCCTCTTAAATCATAAATTTTTCCACCCTTTTCCAGCTAATGCCATTCTCTTAGTTCTTGTGGTAGTCTCCAGTACCAACTTTCAAGACAGACCTTCTCATCCCAGTCTAATTCTCCAGCACAGCAACTCTCCATAATGATAACTTAATTTGTTATTTATAGTAACTGAACTATTTCACTCTGCACTGTTAAGGCAGGTTAATTCTGCCTGGTACTGGGGATTTGTAAAAATATTCCCAAGTTTTCCACCTTGCCTTGAATGTCTCCAGTGCTGCTGGGATCTGATATTCCATTATTCTGATGGGCAGACAAGCAATTTTTAGGATAAAATTTTTTTGGGAGATTTTCAACTGATTCCACCCCCCTTTCACCTCAAAATGCAGAATGACAATTCAAATGCTCTCAGGACAGCTGAGTTTAACTCCAAAACCCCCAAAAAAACTATGAAATTATGTTGATCTCTTTACATCAGTTTAACATCCATGTTGTAATCATTTCCAATAAACTAAAAGTTTCTAGAGCACTTCTCTCAAGTTCTTTCTTACAGTCATTTACCTGTGGCTGAAGTGACATGCTCCCAAACATATGGACAATAAGAAGTATTTTCCAACCATATGCTTCCTGATGCACTATTTTTATAAGTTAAACAGTAGATATATTTACAACGCCCTTAGCACTTTCCTCATCACCCAAAAGGAATTAAAAAATAGAATTTACTTTTTCTCTTAGAGACTTTATGTTCTAAACTCAGTCAACTGAAATCAGAAAAGGTCTGTTCACAATTAGGTCCCAAGTTTTAGGAACAGCTGAAGAATATCTAATAGGAAAAAGGTTTCCATGACCTGGTGTCTCTATAAAGAATCAGATTTTTTGGTAAGGAGATACTATGCCACTGCAGAGCATTCCCTGGAAGCAATTTCCACAGCAGCCATTTATTTTACTTCAAACACCGCCAACATACAGCACATGCAATTTTAAGCAAAATTTGTTTCCTCATGTCAAACAGCTTCACTGACTTCGGGGTTCGAGCACACTGCAGAGTGAGCGCGTTGGGAAAGGCACAGCCCTTTGGCTTTCTTGGAAACCTGTTGGCAACTTCGCTGCCTCTTGGAATGGAATCCCCTCCAAAAAAATCTGCCCTTTAATAGAAAATACAACCTAGAGAATTAACGAGCCACATACACAAACTGAGGCACTCCCATCACTGAAAGCTGTGACTTTAAGTGTTGCATCCAGAACCATTCACGGCACTACTGAGCAATCTGCAGAGAGCTTTCCTCTGCAGGAAATACCAGCATCCCACAGCCCTTTGCCAGGCAGAGCTGGCAAGAGCCAGTGTGCTGAAGCTACGGCTCCTGCAAACATCCCTTTTCCCCGGTGTGCAGCAGGCAGTGGAGCTCGGCTGCAGCTGGAGGTTTGGCACTCCCCACAACCTGGCTGCCTGCCCACGCATGGCAGGTCTCAGTAGCCTTGCAAGCTGTGCAAATTGAAACACCTGCCATTTCACCTTCACTTCTTGGTGGGAAGTGAGAAATGGTCTGGCAGCCCCACCAAATCCCTTTCCATCACAGGAAAACCTCTCCCTGCAGCTCCTGCCACAAGCTGGTGCCTCACACCACTGTTACCTGCTCACCAGCACAAAGGCGGGAGAATTTGCTGATGGTTCTCTCCCTCTCTAAACACAACTGAGTTCTCCCCGTGTTAGCTCTCATGCACCAAAACACCTTTTATCCTACCAGAGACCACTCCAGGCACCTCAGAAAGACAAAGCACAGCAGCACTGTAGCTGTGGGCAGACCTTCTCCCACCCAGGCTGCTCCTTACCATGTGCATCACAGGAGAGCTGGCAACCACGAATGAGCAGACTGCAGAGTTACTGCACCTGCCAGAGTGGGACAAGCACCTAACCCAAAACTTTCCTTACCATTCCCAGGAAGGCCTAAGCACCACACTGTGCTTCAGCAGCTGTTCCACGGTATAACCTCTGTAGTGAAAATATTTCCAATGCCTAAAGAGAACTATGGAAGTGTTTAGTAATCTTTTTATTTCAAACCCACTAGAACTGAGAAGGTAACTCCCAAACTGGCAACTAAGGTGAGTCACGGGGCAGGTATTTGGAGGAAAAGCAGATGTACAGTAACCAACAACTTACCACTTCCCCAGCAGACCAGCTTGCACATCCCCTCCAAAAACAGGTTGAAACAAAGGAGAAACACCAGTCTTAAACCTGTAGTAGTCTGGCCAAGAATCCATTTTGAGAGCAAATTTCTCGAGAATTTCAGTAAAAACACTCAGTATGTCCTAAAATTGCCATGTAGCACATAATTTTAAATTTGTTGCAAAACTATGGTTTGCAATTAAAATAGCAGAGAAGGCAGAAAGTTTATTTTGCCATTCTCTTCATGTTGAAAGATGAATAATTTCTCACTTTTATAAGACATCCTGAGAGTTAAGCACAAAAACAGACTGTACAAAATGCAAGCCTGGTCAAAACTGACAGCGTGCTTGGCCTTGTCTGAAGTGGTCAGAGAAACAAAAATCTAGTGGGTCTGAGTCTACAGTGACCTGGAAGTCAATTAATTTGCATGATTAACCCTCCTAAAGCCTTCAGCAAGAAGGTTACCATCAAATGAGATTTCTGACGCACCTTCCACGGCAACATTATAAAAACAAATGGGACTCTGCCACACAGCGATGCAAATCAATACTGAGGCTTACAAAGAGCTGGTGCAGACAGATGTCCATCCAGCACTATCAATCACAGTTTGGGGGTTTTAATTTTTCCAAGGCAAAAAAAAAGGCACAACATTAGTGTATTTTATTTAATCTTTATTATGAACAACTTTGTAGTTTCCAGAAAGGGATTGCTACATATTAGATAACAAAAACATCATCAAAAGAATCACTTTTATCTTTTACTAAATTAAATCAGAACCAGCAAAACAAGTATTATTTTTTAAGGATTTCGTCTATTGCAAGAAAAACAGCTTTACAAACATGGAATTAAAGATACACATTTGATCATATATACATAAGCAGCTGATGACACTCCGGACAGAAACATACAAGGAACTTCTTTGCACATAAATAGATTTTTAGAAGTATATTTCTTTCACATGTATACAAAATTATTTTGCTTTCTACACTGAGAGAAGTTCTTGGTGACATAAACAAGGATTTCTAAGAGACAAAATCCCACATACCACTTAGGACACAGGCTGTCATGCACACAAGGATGTAATAATACAATTTACACAGCATTCCTATACAGTACTTGAGTTTCTTATATACATACTTACAAGACACTTTTGTACACGAGACGCCACCTTTGCAATTGAAGTGGCACCTCCCCTGAAAGGCTGCATTAGTTCCAGTGTTTGTATAAAAGGTATAACAAGTTTCAAAAGCCAGCACCACTCTGCTTGCAGAGTCAAGGACCCACTGAGCTGCAGTACAGTGAAGGCAGTGGGGTGATTAGGCTGGCCTCTGTGTTTACAGTCTCAGTGGGGAAGGTTGAGATGTGACCCTTGAAGTCTACACAATACCTCTGTATCATGTTGCTGTGGCAAAAATAACTCATTTTACCAGACCCATGGCTAAAGCCACACACTTTTGCTCTTCAACTTTTTCTTTACACTACTTAAGCCAAGCATTTGGTTCTGTTTTGGGGGAGAAGTTTGGCATTTATATGACTTAGTATTGTTAAATTATTTATCAATAGTGTGGTAGGGTTTAGCAACACACGCAACCTGTGAAACTTTTCTTTAATGCAGGCAGCAAGGATGCACAGTGCAGCAATGACAAAGGACCTTGGTAACCTTCTCCTGGAGTGGGGAATGCTCAGCATCTATGAGATCAGATGCCAAGTCAACTTGGTCAGGCTTCCACTTTGTTTTAGGCACAACAGTGTCAGAAGGGTTGGGGTTTTGCTCCTTGCTTCTCTTACTCATACTTTGTGTAACTAGAAAACAGTCCTCAGAGGACATCCAGAGCAGCATGCAGGTGATGCCTTTTAAGACCTGCCAGTGTCTAGATAAATAGTACTTGGACAACCATAGCAACAGGCGTACTACAGCTGCACCTGTGGGTTACACACAGCCATACTCATACCAAACTGTCTGCGGGTCCCCCTGGGGGTCAGGAGACCCAGGAGTGCTGTTGGAGCTGTTCCCTCTCACAGACTCCTCCACAGCCCCGGGGCAGCTTTCTATCAGCTTACCCTGGCACTTAGTAAGTAGGGCATCACACTGGCCTTGCCCTAAGGAAGTATTTCCCTCAGGGCTGCTGGAAACAGCTCTGGCAGAGGCCCCTGCAGCCACCTCCTCAGCCCGAGGGGCCGCCTTTGGTTTGACTTTGGAGGGAGCATGCGATGCAGATGAGTAGTGTTGCCCAGGGCTCACACGCTCGTGTTGCTGGACATTCAGACTGCTGGTGGATGCAGTGGGTGAGGCAGAGAACTGAGGGAAGGAGACCGGTCTCTCATCTTTTGGTGGGGCCAGGGAAAGGCGCCTTGTGTCAAGCTGCCGACAGCGAGCATCGACACCGGGCAAGGAACCTGTCACCTTTGCAGACTGTGGCCTCTCTCTTAAGGGTGCCTGGGAGCTCGTCGGCACAGGAGCCCTGGTGGTCTGACTGACAACATCCTTGCTCCCATGCACCTCTGCTGCTGCCTTCTGGGCACTCTCCTGCCTGTAGGTGTCCGGGCCAGTGGCTCTGAGGAGGTCTGCAGAGGCTAAGCTAAACGCCCTGCTCAGGGACGTGCTCCTCCTGCTCGTGGCTCCAGACTGCTGAGGCTGTGCCATCTGCCTCATCCCACTGGCAGGCTGGTGCTGTGCTGTGTGAGAAACTTTAATGGACCCCTGGGAGTTTGCCAGAGCAGGTTCGACTTGTCTGAGGTTTGGCTTCATGTAATTTCCAGGCTTAGCCATTCTTCCTTCTTCATTGACAACCATCATCTTCACAGTTGGAGCAACAAGACCAGTAGGCATCTTAGCAGCCTCTTTTCTGGATGGCTGAACCTGCAGGTTCCCAGTAGCTGAAGGCTCATTTGCTTTCCTAAAATAATCGCTGAGCAAGTCATCTCTGTTACTGGAGGTGTCCTGGTGTGAGAAAATATGTACATGTCACATTCATGACAACACTTCTTGTTTAAAGAATCATGCAGGACTTGGTGTTCACTTAATCTTTCTTCCCACTTAATTCAAACCAAACAATCATAGATTTTTATATTTTAAGTGGGGAACAGAAACACTAAATGTTTAAAATGGGTATAAATCCAAATCAAGGAATAATGTGCTCATCATAATTAGATCATGACAGCCTTGTTTGCCAGGTTAATTGTCATAACTTTTAAAAGTTTCATTTCACTTGCAAGCTGGACAGCAGCTCTTTTGCTTCCTTTTACATCAGCCACTGTCACTGTAACATCAATATCATATAAATTACATCAGCCATTGGTATCATCAGATACCAATGATGTCTGTCATCTTCCAGAATACAGTTCATCTGGGTCTCTACCATAACTTCAGGAATATAACAGGAGACCACACCGTAGGCAGATGTGCCAGCCTTACAATGTTTCATTCCTCCTCTGTTGATCCCTCTCACCTCTCCCAGTCAATATACTATATATGTTAAAAGCTGTGTGTATAATACAATAAAATGTACCAAAAATGATTACAAAAATGGAGATCATTGCCCACAATGAACTTTCAAATTTCAAGTCAGACAATTAATCTGGCAGTAAAAAAAGCCATACAATGAATATTTCATGGAGATGGTCCGTGCAATCCAAAAGTGGTGATGTTTGATCAGCTGCCTTTGGACTATTAGTACAAGGCATGCTTAGAACAGTTGAGGGCCATGCTATCATCATGAAAAACATGCTGAACAAGCCAATGAAATTTACTTCACTCTTTTCTAGGAAGTATGTTAACGCTTAATATATTCACTTTGCTAACGTACTAAGTATTTCTTTGTCAAAAAAAGCTCATTTTCCAGAAGCGAACGCCAGCAATGGTAATAGTGCAGCGTGAAGGTTTCTATGCTCAACTAAGTGTTAAAGCGTGAGGGTTATTTTTAACCTCAATTTAAACAGCTGTTACACACATTCACATTGCAGAATGACTAGTCCTCCAAAAACACGCACGTGTATGAACAAGCACTGGAAATACTTTATGAGCAATTAATGCAAGTGATCCGGCAGCTTTTAAAATAACTACAGAGTTACAGAATGCTTCTATAGGTATTAATATGCTAGCAAAAGCTGGGGGTAAGTTGGGAGCTGTTGCCTTCATAACAAAAACAATGGATACCCTGGGGATATATAGTGAAGCAGATCTCCTATTCCCCCTGCCTGTTCTCTGCCTCAGGCTGTCGGGACATGAATGACTGAGGAGTGATTCGAGTGACTGCGAATGTTCCTGACGAATGGAAGGACTTAGGGAGTAGCAAGAGGGATACAGTGCATCAGCTTCTAACAGAAATTGGTGCAATGAAATCATTTCACTCTCATTTAAACTGCGCCGATGCTGAAAAGGAACAAGGATGACAGAAAGAATGAAAATGGAGACATGGTCAGGTAGTTACAGGCACACACACACAAAAATAAACATCTCGATACACTCAGAATTGCACTTAGGATAATGAGGAGTAGGAGGTATATTTAAACATTGTTCTGAAAATTCAAGGACCAAAATTTACTGATGCCATACAACAGTACAGCTCTGTTGATTACCATACTTTGAACCAGGGCATTCATTAAACAGAAACATCTGTTCACTTACACTACCAATTAATTGTTCTTAAGATATTAACATGTTCAATACTGCACTGCCTCGCTACTGTACTGCATGTCTGAGCAGTGAAAGACAAATGCCATCTAGAAAACAAACATTTCATTTCTGAACAAACCACTTCAATGAGTGACATATTCCTGCAATTGCTGAGCCCACAGGGCAGTGCCAATCAGCACACAAACACGCAGCACGATGAAAGTATCAAGAAGTTTGTTGGCAAGAAAAACATTCTCTCTCATATGCATTAGTATTTTCAGATTAAGAGATGGTTTTCACAACCACGTATTTTCCTCTTCAACTGAAAAATATTTTAGGTTTCATTCCTAATTACAGACTTAGCAGCTGCAAATCACATAGAAAACTTACCAGTTCATAAATAAAAATACATTATCAGTTCTCAGCTCCAGGTAACACAAAACTTTGACCACAGTGTTTGCAAGTAAAAAGCCCTAGCAGCAATCTACATAGTACTTGCAGTGACTTTTCTGCCTGACTTGCCATAGTTGATACATCAAAATAAATTAGCAGAGTGCTGGGTGAAAGTTAATCTTGCCTTAGTTATTGAAACTGTTTCATTTATTTTTCAAGATTTGATAGCACTCACGCAGATGAACAAGGATTGTCTGGTCTTTCCTTGTTTCCCTGTGCCCTCATTCTCCTCAATCAGTTTTGACATCTGAAATGGGATATCTAGCTCTGTTTACTTACACTTGGTGGAGACAGCCTGTTGCTCTCTTCCAAGAACTCTTCCAGAGTCACCATCTCGCTGCCAGGTGAGGCAGATCGTTGCCTGCCTGCGTAAGACTGAGATGGGTTACTCTTCTGAGGTTTATCATAACAGGTCAGAGCGTTCCGGTGGGAGGAGGACTCCTGCCTGCTGCTGGGGCTTAAGGTGGCAGAAACAGAGTGAAGGGGGTAAGTGTCTCGGAGCAAGGCTGGTGCCTCTCTGCTTGGCACCATATCTTCACTGCTGAGGCTCTCAGTTCTGCCATGGATATGGTCTAAGGAACCTGAGGAGAAGCATAGGTAGCATTAATGACACTGCTCTGCAATCATTCCAGTAGATTTCTCACTGAGGTAGAAATTTTTATCATTCTGGGCTATTTCCACACCGACTGGCTGGCATTTTTTACCTTACTTCTCCTACAGAGCTCAAGGTGATAAGAACTTTGAAATATCAGGACTAGTAAAAGTGTTAGGGCACACACTTTGAACCTCTGTTAAACCAGCACAACTACTTCTCCAGGGAAAATCACAGACAGACCCAGCAGTCTCTTTACAACCTCTGCATCACTAGAAGAACTCTCAGTCTTGGATGCAGGACTAGAAAGCCAGAACTTGACAGTGGGAAAGCAGAAAGCAAAATTTTCCAGTGTCAGGTCTCTTGGCATCCTTCCAAGGAGAACAATTTCAGCGAAAATAAATCTCCAGAGCACACTGATTCCATACACAAGCTGTGTGCAGAGTAAGAACCACAGAGACATGTTGTTGTAGAGAGCCTAAGAGCGGCCTGATACTTCCCACAATATTGATGCCAGTCAGACTGAAGCAAAACTAGACTGCCTGCCTCAAAAGCCATCCCTTGCCAGAATCAATCTTAGAAAAGCACTTCTTGCCAGCAGTTTTGATTCCCAGGACAGCCATGTTCAGATTGCATAATCATTACAATTTCAAAACAACAGTCTTCAAAATTAATTGGAAGGAAAATGGCATCTTGCATGCAGTTTCATGGAATTTTACTTCCTGTTTGTTGCAATTGAGCTGTAAAAGCTTTACCTTTCAAATTGAGAGGTGAACTACTGCTGGAAGCATTCCTACTGCTCTCTAAGCTGCTTGGCCTGGACACTGAAAAACACAAATCAAGCATTGAACAAACAGATCTTAAGTTGCTCTGATTCTCTAAAAGACTTTGTTACAGTCTGCCTTCTGAAAATAGTGCAACTAAGTCACTTTGAAAACATTAAAAACATAATATATAGAGGATGCCAAAATCTGGACAGAGTAGAAACTGTTTCATTTTCAAGTTGTTTAGCATCCATCTTGTTTATGTCAGTTTTTTTTTTGCACAAAGGAGTATGTTTTGGGTTTTGTTTTTACAGCAACTATAAAGTAATGTAAATACTGAAAAAGCTCAACAATAAGTTGCTGTGTCTCTCTCAGTTTTCTTTGGAAGGAGCTGGCAGCCTGCCTGCAAATTAAGTCTTCCACAAATCTCTAACCAGGCAGTGTTGCTGCTTCAACAGTGTTCCTGCCGTGCATCCACAAGTCCCACACTGAATTTTTCTTATTGCTGATTTACTCCCTTAAGGAAGGAATTGAACATCATCCAGAAAAATCAGCAACAAATCTGTAGGACATGCATTAAAAGGTCTGTTGCTGGGGCAAGGCAACTTGCCTCAACGTCGGCACTGGTTTTGTAAATTTACCTTGGCAAAACGTCCATCAGAAGCTTCTCAATAGGAAAACAGAAGTACTTAAGACTCACATCCCCCAAACCTCCTTCTATCACATTAATTTACAATACTCTGGGACAGTCCACGTGGATGCAATGAAACAGGCCTTAATGCAGATGTTCAGAACACTCAATATGCTACAAGCTTACCATGCGGTCTCATGCTTGCCAACTCCACCTCAGGGGACTGTTCACATAGATTATCTTCTGAATTATAGCCTGGAAAAGAATGTTAAACAGAAAAGGCAATATTGAACACAGAAAGGTTAATCCTTCAGGTCATTCTTCAATGCATTCTAGCCATGTAAAAGACTGAAGCAAGCAAGAGAGTTTTATGGAGTCAGCACTGGAAGAACAGTCACCTTCTATCCACTGGGCAGGGAACCACAGAATTGATATTCAAATGTGGTCTGTCAAGCTGATGACATTACAAGACTGAGGAAACCCTGCATCTTACCCAATTAAACAGACAAAATAGGAGTGAAAATACTAGTGCTCTGGTTTCGTACTTGAATGCCACTTGCAGGAAGTCTGAAGTGGCTGACTGGCACTAACAGCTGGAGTATCAAAAGCACCACACACCTTTTGGTCTGCTCTGGAGCCTGGAGATGGGAGTGGAAGTGTGCAGGTGAATAGCTGAGGTCGAGTAAGTCCTGGCACCCATTTCCACACAGCAGGGTTTTGTGGTAGAGTCTGGTGAGATTTCAGCATTATCACTGCTGCCTCCATGATGGGAATTCCTTTTTTGCTTTAGGTCCATTAGCACTGATGGGGAGAGAGGTAAATGAATAAGATTCAATGAAAAATAGCATTAGGGGATTTGTATTTATCTGCCCATACAAACATGACAAGCAGGCACACAGAAACTGCACAACAGAGGCGCTAGTTTTGCAAGCTTTCCCATAAACAGTTCAGTAGTGGATAGGAAATTTCTGCCACCAGCTTGTCAATCATGTGTGCTCTCTGTAAAGTGTGGGAGTGACAAGGGCTGCTTAGTGCTGGTGGGAGGGTTGATATTATACATGCAACAATTACTGTGAAAGGAGGAAGAAAAGGAGCAAAGACATGAATCCAGAAAAGATAAGTGAGGTGTGAAACTCCCATAACATTATTCCTTGTAGGTACATTTTATAAGCACTTACTTCAGTGATCAAATAGAATAAGAAAAAAGTGACAGTAGTCACGCTCTTACTCAAAGAAAAATAATGCTGATTTGGAAATTATCTAGCATGATCCACACACTAAGCTAACTGCTTTCAGATCTTTGCTGTGGGTAAGAGCTCAGTGTTTACAAGGTTAAAACTCTGTTGCTCTTATGATGCTCTGGTGCAATGGTTTTTAAGTGGAGCTCCTGGGTCTTCAACAGGAAAACAACAAAAGCTGTCTGCTAGAATATTAGATTCAGAAAGCTGAAAAGTTCTTTTCCACTGATGAAGGGGGTTAATTCATTTTTTGTAACGTGAATATCTTGCTTTAAGGCACATAGAACAAAATTTGAAGAATTTACTACAGAAAACACACTTAATGAGATGTAAGACTCTAGTATTTTATATATTTCTGTGGAATACTTGATTAAGTAATAGAAACTGAATGTTGAAAACACGGTGGAGTGCAGCAGTCAAAATAAACAGCTTGCAGAGACAATGGACAGACAGTTCAAAGCACAGAGCAGCTGCAAAGCTGTATTAGAGAAGTGGATCGAGCTACTGTCATCTTAGATGGCTCCTGGAAGCTGACTTCAAGAACAATGTTTTCTCCCTCAGTTTGTGCGGGCTCAATAGCAGAGGGCCAGCACTTGCTCTCAGAACTGAAGTTTATGCCATGCCTGCAAGGGCAGTTACTGGCTAAAGCTTAGCATGCAAATCTGTATTTCTGACTGACTTTGTAGATGCACTTCTCACCTTCCATAATGCCAGAAATATTCATTGCTCTGGAGACAAAAGTTCTCTACAAATCCCGAAATGGGCAGCAACAGGCTGTCCTGACAGAGTTCCTGCCTGTGCCACTGAGGGACACTTCTCAGAATGAGAAGGGAGATGAGATCTTCCAGCCTGTCTGCTGAGCTCCCTGTAGCATATTGACTGTGCTGCCTATGATACTCTGATGCAGTGGGGAATGGACCTGCACACTCATTGCAGAAGCCACCAGATGATGACTGTGAAGCAACAAGAATTCTGGGCAACAGATCAGCAATGAAGGTTATTTCCTGTCTTAAGAAAACAAATTTACTTTCTTAAAAAAAAAAAAAATCTATTGAAACTGAAGCAGAAGAAAGTGAAACTTCATCTTAATTCAGGATGTATTTTTATAGTTGAAAGCGTAAAACCTTACTAAATACTAGGACTGAATGCAAACATCAAGACACTTGGCTGAGAATAATAATTTTTCGAGTAGCTTCCACTTTATATTCAAAGACTACTTAAAAGCAGACAAAGATGTTAAAAAACCTGTCTTTTTTAATCACTTAGCGGCATGGAATATTGGAAAAGTCTCTAGGATTTGAGACTGTATTTGTATTTTAGTAGGACTACAACACTGTAGGAAGCATAGCAACAGCAAATCAGTTCAACACTTCAAGTGGACACAATGCAAGGACATGACTGCAAGGAAATATCGAAGCAAATAGCAACTTACTTACAACATGCACCACAGCCAATATACATACGCAAACTGTATGCAATGTGCTGCATTGAAGAAATGATCCACAGTGTGCAACAGTGATTCATCTTCTACAGGAAAACTTAAGTCCATGTTCACTAATCTTTGCTTGTATTTAGAGTACTGTAAAGACATGCTGAGTGTTTCTATCAAGGTGCGTGTTCTTTTAAGGCATGTGGGTTGTTGTGGGGTTGTTTGTTTTTTTGTTGTTTGCTTTTTTGTTTGTTTTTTTGTTTTGTTTTGGGTTTGTTTGTTTTTGTTTTGTTTTGTTGGTTTTTTTAAAAATATTTGTCAGAAATAAATGAAGATAAATGCTACAGAGAAGGTGTTAGAAAACTCCCAGTTCCGGGAAAGAAAGAGGTTCATTAGGAGAGGATGGGATGTCGGAAGAGGACCAGAACCGGAGCCGATTAGAGAAAGACTGATGATTCGATGGAGACTTAGGAGACTTTTCTTTATCCTTGCTTTTGCTTCTCAAAAAGGCAATCTTTTTGCGCTGTGCAGCTAAATTGTTATCACCCAGGTATCCCGAAAAGAAGAAGAAAAAAGGTAAAATAAAAGCATTGTAAATAAAACTTAAGTGTCTTAACACAGATCAAAGACTACACAACCAGTAAAAACGAAAAAGGCTACACAATGACTAACACCTATACTGGAAGACTGATGAACACATAGTTAATCATAGATAATCTGACTCAGATTAATGCATAGATTAACACATATAATAAAAGCAAATCCTTTAAGAAATTACCGTTAGATCATAAAAAATGTTTTTTACTTAATAATATAAAATCATATAGGTGTGTGCATGTTACTCAGTGAAAACACACTCAAATTTCCTAGATGTCTTCTAGGCTTTAATACTGATGGCTCCTCATCTCCACATAACATCAAAATGAGTGGAGCCTCAGGGATTTTATCTCTGGACTCCACAAGGGCATTGTTCTGTGGAAACCCAAGCCTGAATTCCCATGTTGAACTTTGGAGGCATGTTAAATACTTAACATCTCCTAGAATCATATGGATGATCTGAGACATGCTTCTTTATTAAGTGAATAAATGAGCTTGAAGAACTGGAACGGAGAAAGGGAAATATAAAACCCAATCAAAACAAAAACTTTAGACAGATACTTGTAGCAGATTATAATAATAGTTCAACTTTTCTCAGCTGCTCTTTTTCTGTTTCCCACTCTCCATAGTGGGAAAACAGGAATTAATATTCAAGTATTACTTTCAAAATTACCTCTTGAAAAGTATTCTTGGAGGGCAACAACCTATATATAGAAGCTGACAAAAACTCTCAATAGAACAAATCTTGGGATATATATATAGAACCTTTAATATGGGTGACAGAGTATTTTGAGGTGTTTTCTTTTAATTTTCCCATAATTAGGAACACTTGAGTTATTGTATAAACTAACTAAACAGAAAAAGAAATCACTCCATCTTCTTTATGCTTGCCTCAGTGTTCAAAAACCAAAAATCATTTCATCATTTTACATGAAGAAATTTCTAGTTTGCTTCGAAGTCAAAACATGGCAATGTCCTCCAAAATAATCAGGTTTGGCCACACTGGCATTTGCCATGTTATTTGTTTTCCATGTGCACCACCTGCTGGCAGTGGCTGTCAGCCACATCACGCGTTGGCAGAAGAGCAATCGCTCCCGAGCCACACGCTATTTTACGAGCCAGCTGTAAACTGCTTTGCTGCAAGACCCCGCTAAATTAAATATTTTAACCAACTTATTCAATAACATGCCATACATTCAGGCAAATCAAGAAACTTCACACAGAAGCTGAAGGAAGAAGTACTAGATAAAAGGAAGAAACCAAATTAAAACCAAACCCTCTACCCTTTAGAGTATACTCAGATTTTTAGTTTAGGGTTTTTTGCTTACTAATACTTCTCATTTTTCAAAAATGAGACAAAATATGTGATTGAGTGTTAACATATCCTATACATTACATGTTTTTAAAATATGTTTCAGCTTACAATTTTATGCTAGGCATTTCTTACCTTTGTTTGAAGAACCTCCGGGGTTCTCTCTCTCTTCTAGAGGGTTTGGCCCTTGAGAGGTATGATCCTGAGTCTCGTGTTGATGTTTCAGTTTTTGGGAGGCAGATGGAGAGTTTACCATCTCTGGGGATTCCGAATGCCAGGTGGGGCTCTCTGCTGCTTGTTTCAACCGCTCCCTTGTAGTCTCCTTCTTTGGCTTGATTAGTTTGACTAAGGCTCTGGCTCCAATCCAGTGGTTTTTCCTGATAAAGCAGGTTTTGTGAATAGAATTCAGACAACTCCACAAGAAATACTCCCCAAAGAAGTTTACAGCTGTGCTAAAAACATCCATCCATACTACATTCTTGCCTCCTGTCATGAATTGGTTCAAAAAATGCAGCAAAAATTTCTCAGAGCTTGAGATCCATTTCTCTCCTAAAGTCAAAATTACTTTATAGAAATATTTCTTCAGCATGAGAAACACGAGAAAGACAACTGCTCCCTCTCCTATAATTCTAAATTACACATATGGACCCATATGAGACATTTTAACAATACGAAAAGCTCTACTACAGGAACAGACTGAGGAAGAAAGAAGTGAAAACTGCTTTAAAGTTGAATCCCTGTCCTTGCTCAGGCTATCAGTCAGAACTGTGTATGGTGGAATTAGCTTGGCTCTTTCTGTTGTTTTTAATGTAATTTTTTAAGCCCTTCTCACCAACAGACTGCTTATTCCCTTTGAAAGAGCAGCTCTTGAAACTCCTAGAGTGCTACTTAGTCACCATAGTGGAAGCAAAGTGGCTCTTTCACAACTGATCTTGCTTCAGATTGCTGTATTAATACAGGGAGCCCCACATGAGGCCTTGTGCTCTGTATTAACACAACCTGCTGCTACAGGGAACAGCTTACAGAATGAGCGAGAAGAGACGTGGAGATGACATTACCCTTATTTTAGACAAAGTTTGTTATCCCCAGTGGCAGAAAGCCCTTTGTCGCTCTCACAAAGTTGTGTAACAGCAGAACTGAACCCATGTGGGACTTACTTTTTTGGAGCAGGATCATAGAACTTATACTGATCCATTATCTTCTCTTCAAGTTTTTCCTTGTGTCTCCTTAAGGCATTCAATTTGTCACTGTGAGGGGGTAAAGCATATCCTGAGTCAACTCTATGAAACTAAAGATAATCAAAAAAATGAAAACCAAGACCCACCAAGAGAGGAAACTGAAGTATCTTCCTATCCTGAACCTTCAGAATCCTACTGAGTTCATTCACGGGCTGTTCAGAGAGGGCAAATACAAAAGCCTACCAAACTTGCTAATCAATGGTTTTTTCTGCAATAAGCATGAAAGGTGAAAGAACAACAGTAAATGGTGGCGCTAGGTTACTCTCAAACACCTCAGGTTTTCAGGTTTCACAATTCAAACCTCTTTTTTCTTACATGTACTGCTTCTGTTCTTCATGATATTGCTCCTTGCTCTCCATGGTCTGCTCCAGTAGCATCTGATTCTGCTGGCTCAGCATCTGAATCTGACTCAGGAGATGGTGGTTTTCTTCTTCCAGATTTCCCTTGAGACGCGACAGCAGCTATTAAACAAGACAAATTAATCTCTCCTCTGCATCTGACTTCCCTGGAGTGCACCATAATCCAGCTAACACAACAGCATGGCAACCTAGGATACAAATCCATAACCTTTAAAGTACATGGGGGTGCTGTCATAGAGTTTGACCTTCTATATATAGCATATCAAAAACTTCACACCATGACTGTTGGCTCTCTAACAGGACTGCAGCAGTAGCTGCACACTTATAGCTACTCACCTCACAGTGGTTATCTAGCTTGGTCAGAGAGATATCCATGGACTGGTGCTGTTCCTTCAGCTCATCATAGCGAGCTTGCCAACGATTCAGCTCCAGTTGGGAGTTGTTCAAGGAAGTTTTCAGCTCTTTAGTGTGCAAATGCAGCCCTTCATACTCTGCCTTTAGTTGGTTGTGCAAGAAATTCACCCTGAACATAAAAAAGCCAGCAGGCTTGTGAAGGACACTTCACAGAAAGGACCTCGCATTCAAAGCCCACACCATCACTTTGCAGCACTAAATCAAACACAGTTCCAAAGAGTAACTCCTAAGGGCGTTTTGATTCAAAGCATATAATAAAGTTTTATTAGGAAGTAGTGATAGCATTAAAAAAACTTTCAAATATACAAAAGAACTGAAAGGAATACACATGAAGCATAAAACTCCTACTTCCTCAATATGTAAGAAACACACTACACATTCTGAAGTGCAATGTATTTAAGAGCATTTGTATATAAAGGCAGCTCTGTTTGGCACAAGAACAGTAACAATCTTTTTTTCCTGATGTATGAAGATTGAGCATTTAAGTGTCCTGAACTGTGAAACACTGTAGTGTTGTAAGATAATACTGTGGCATCATTTTACAGCTTTTGATAAATCTAAAAATGCATACAAATCATGAAGACATAAAATTCAACAGATAATTAAAAATGATGAAGTTCTGCATCTGTTGATAGATCAGTTAAGCCTGGCTCTCTGCCAGCACTGCAATCAATATTTTGAAATACCTTTCTTTGTCCCAGAGAAACTGGTTAGAAACAGCAAACTCGAGGAAACCCCCTCTGCAGAGCTCTGCAGTGTTCTGAAGCACACCTGTACAACTGTAACTCGACTTAACATGTGACTTTT
Organism: Formicarius rufipectus; assembly: GCA_013399695.1. Classification (NCBI taxonomy): domain Eukaryota; kingdom Metazoa; phylum Chordata; class Aves; order Passeriformes; family Formicariidae; genus Formicarius; species Formicarius rufipectus. The sequence continues at coordinate 1,492,669 of VXAU01005789.1, read as the reverse complement.
AAATATTATTCAACCTGCCACTGCTTTAACCTGATATGGTCTTGGCCCCTTTCTTGTACTGAACTATTTCTCAGAACACCTTTGCAGTATGAACAGTGGCAAGGACAGAGGGATCCCAGGTGGTTTACTGCTGCATTAGGTAGAGTGTGGATGCTGGTACTCAAAAGGGGTTCTGCCACAAGTTAACACCCAGTGATCATAATAAGCGACTAAGTTTAGTAACATGAATGGCAGTTTTCTCAGGATTGCAGAAGATAAACAATGGTAACTTCTACAGCTAAATTATATTCTGTAAAAGAATCATAAACCAGTTCTCCTTGAAGGAAAAAAAAAAAAAAACACAAACAACAACAAAAACAAACAAACAAAAAAACCCACACAACAGGGTAAAAACCATTTAACCATTTCACAGAATTCTAGATACTGACTGGTGGTACTGGTGGGGTAGTTGAGCATTGACAGTTCTGCCTAAAGGTGTTTAGAAAAAACTGACCACAGAAAACGCCTGTGATCTGAACCACACATGGAACCTTATTTTGTATGAACAAAGGTCCTAGGATCAGACCGTGTCTGAATCACCAAATATCCGTATTTGCTGACAGGGTTCATGAAGTTGATAATCTTAGAGCAGATAAAATTATTAAATAAACAAGACAGAAACTGAGAAAAAAGAAGACATTAATAAAGGTATTCTGGAGCACCAGTCAACACAACACCCACGGTTTGCATTATTGACTTTTTAACAATACACACAAGAATTTAGCAAAGGAACCATACCTGTCCAGTTCCTCCCTCAGTTTCTGATTTTCCCCAGTGGTTACTGCATTTGATCTTCTCTCTTGCTGCAGAACCTCTCTCTCAGTTTTTAAAACTAATTCCAACTCTTCCAATTCTGCCCTGTGTTTCATTAAACTGTTGTATCTGTAAAAGGAGTAGCAGCATACTCTCAGTTTACATTTAAACATTTTTCTTCATCTGGGTTAAGATTTTTAATAGGTAATACCACAAGAACCAGAAAATATTTTTTTCATACCTGCGTAGTTTCATCCACAAGTGTGTGGTTAAACATCTACCAAGGCTGAAGATTTCCACACTATGCATAAAAATTTACCTTAGTATATAAAAGTCAGCAGAGAAGGCTTTAGCAAGCAGAGGGTGGTATGCATGTGTGTAAGCCTTTTTTTAAGCAAACCAAAACACAATTGCCAGAATCTTACTTCAGTTCCAGATTCTGGCCATTTGGTAAAAAGCTTGAGAATCTCCAGGATGAGTGGAAACTGCAACACTAAACTGGAATCCTATTAACATGTTAATTGCCAGTGGCAGGTGTCAAAAACCTGACTAGAAAGTAGCAGACAAAAGGCAACAAGAAAACAGTGCAATGAGCAGAAGTTCATTAGATAACAAACCTAATAAAAACCCCCTAGTTTATGTGCACAGATAATAGCATCTTGCATAGGTACTAATCTCCTGCATATTCTAGACAGATGATGAGTGTACCACAGAGCTGACAGCAAAACACCCTTGAGCAGGGGCTGGCTCTCCTGCTTGAGTGGCTCTACTTGTTCACTAGCGAGAAAACCAAGAGCAGCACTGGTGTTCACATCCAGGCTCCCCCTGTTATTTGATGTAACTCGTGCATAAACCATCTGGGGTGGGGAGATGGGTAGAGCTAGAGGGCTGATGCCATCAACTGCTTTCTTTAATTTTGACCTCTGGAATGTTAAAGTAACAGAGGTGTGGAACAACTCCTCTGATATTTGACACAGGGGTCGACTAGGCAGGCTCAGCCTCCTTGAGGTGCTACACCACCTGCACTCAGAAAATGCTGCAAAGAATGAGGTGGACTGAGATCACTTCATGAAACAGCAAGGTGTTCCCAGATTTTTTTTTTATCTCTGGTGGCCTGTCAGGATCTGTGCCCATACACACACACCAGCAGAGGCCACTGGGGACACCGGTGCAGTGAATGTCAAAAGTCAACAGCATGTTTTTCGGTGACGGTGACAAAAGGGTATTGCTCTGAAATATCAGACACACCTGTGTCTATAATGGAGAAATATTCTTCCAAGCAATTTTACAACAGAAATTAGGTGGAAAATGCAGGATTGCTTAGAAAGCTAAAGAGAACAAGCATCATTTTCATCACCTTTCTGTGACTCTCATGCCAGCAGAGATGAATGCAGAGCACAGTTACTCCGCAGTCATGAAAACTTCAAACCAAAACCAGCAGACAGCACCAAATACACTGACTCTTGCCAACTTGTTTTTCTTTCAGGCTACCATTCCCTTCATCCCCGGGTCAAATTACAGCCTGTCCTGAATTCCAGTCCATTGAAGGGCCACACAGAAAAGTACCTGTCTCCCAGACAAAAGCTGCTTTATGCTATTCATTCCAAGTAACAGCAGCAGACTTTAATTAACCTTATTTATTTGTTTTCTTCCTCCTTTCAGCTCCGGGACATTTCAAATTCAATGTCCATACAACAAATGGAAGAACCTGAAAGCAAGAGGAAGGTTTCACATCCAGCTCCAAAGAAGGATTTTAGACAGACTACATGTCAACCCAGAGTCTGAGCAGACAAACTCCACAGTCAGTCCTTTGGCAGAGGTTACTACGGCTGCCTCTGCAGAAAGTGTGCTGTAAATTCCTCTGGTGTCTCTGTATGATAGGGCTACTCTGTTCATTTTGATTCAAGCCCTTCATTTTTTAAGCAGGGCAACTTACAGGGAAGCAGTATCCTGGTCCAGTTTTACCAGCCTGGCCCAGCACCACAGGCTGCCACACTGAGCCTGAGGTAGACCACAGCTGCTCTCCTAGTTGTTGGGTGAAAAGTAAGAGAGAAGAGACTGTCTTCAAAAACACAAGTGTTTCTGCATCTCCAGAGCTCTAAATGAAATCCCTAGGCAAAATTTTCTTGTAGTCCAGGTTCAGGATGGAGTTTTACCACTGGAGCACAATCCGTGCAACCTGACAAGCTCTACCACCAGGGACAAGGTTACTCATGCTATGGAGTATTCCACATTCATGTCCATTTAATTTTTTTTTAAGTATCAAGCTCTTCGATAGAAGAGTTTTAAAAAAACCCCATGCAAACAGAATCCATGGCTCTGACACAATCCATTCCTAGGACTGAGCAATCATACTCCTTTTTAGCCCTTTCGGCTTTCACTCTTTCTGCTGCTTTTAAAAAGAAATACTGCGGTGTGGATAGGTAGTTGTGCCAGAGAGAACTTTGAAAAGGCTCATCTATAACAAAAAGCATGTGGCAAAAGGAAGCCAGAAAAATAATCACCAGTCAGCACTGGTAACACGATAATACAACTCCCTGCAATATGCAACCCTGCACAGAAGGAACTGTTTTTCCAGTGTCTCTGCAGGATCAGACTTCCCCAGAGTAAGCCACAAAGAAATGCTCGAGGACCTGTTAATCAATCATAGCTAGTAAGTTATTACCTTCCCTTAGTAACATGCAATATGTAAAACAATTTTAAAATGCAGCAGAAGAGGCCAGCCTTTCTGTATCAGTCAAACACCACAAAGGCAAAAAACTGCTATTAATGCTAAATGACCCCAGCACACTAACTCTCCATTTCTGCCTAAGTCAAACCCACATGTCTGTGGTTTGCTGGGCCATTTCACTGCAGTTACACACAACCCATTTTTAAATCCACACATCAGTGCTAATACTGTGCAGAGAGAACCAAGAGAGGTTTGATGAAGCTAGCTCAGGTGCAGAAAACATTCTGTGGTTAGAATGCATCAGAGTGACCCACACAAACCCTGGGGCCCTCGGCTGTACACAGTGTTATGTGTTCACAGGTTTGCTGAAGTTGCTGTGGATTTTTCTAGATAAGCTGCAGTCGTAGGTTTGTGCAGAAGTGTAATGCTGTGTTAAGCACCAGAACCGTGATTACAGTGCTGTCACCAACTGAGAAAAACCAAGTACCCTGGAGTTGTGACAAGCAAAACTTGCCTTCTAAACACTGCACAAGCAAACTTCTTGGCTGCACTGAGCTGCTGTGGGCACAATTTAGCAGGTGGTGCATTCTAGCTCAAGTTGGAATGAGATATTCCATTCTAGCTGTTAAATACCTTAGGACAGCATAAGAAAACAGTTTTTGATCACTGGGGTTTTTTAAACTTCTTCCCTCTGCTTCCTCAGCCAGCTGAACTGCACATGGTAGAGGGAAAACAAAACATGCACTCAAAAAAGTGGCTGTTTCCTGACAGCCAAAAGAAGACACAGGTTGTCCTTGTACAAATCATCTTGCTAAGTATCTTTTGAGACTGATCTGCTGAGGAGGACACTGCACTCTTAAAACTGCCAAACTCAACCTGCTCTGAGTGTAGAGAAGGCCACCATCTGCTCCTCCGCAACATCTCTCACTGGCAGTCACATCTCAGGAACAGTCCAAATTGTTAATGATCACAGTGTAGCACTTATTGCTATACATATTCTTTGAAAAATATTTTTCCCTTAGGCTAGGGCTGTTTAATATTTGGTACTCGTCAAGCAAAGAAATAACACAGCAAACTGCCTTAACACACTGCAGTGTCATAATCTCAAGCAAAGCCTGAATCAATGAGAACCATTAATCAGTCTGAGAGAGACTTGGTAAGCAGGAACTGTGTCTGTGAAATCACTTACAGCTCATTTAGTCGACAGCCAAGCAGCTGTCCTGTCACACAGTCCCAGTGGAGATTTTCACCACAATAGGCTTATTTCTGTACTTTATAAAAAACTACGACAAGCTGCATTTGCCAGCTCCTTAGTCTTAGAGAAGGAAAAGTTTAGCACCAGTTTTCAGTGCATCATCCAGGATCACCACTGAGTTACTCTGAACCCAACTCATGATCTTGCACAGAAATTAAACCTAAATAAAAGTTTTTTGAGGAAAATTGCTAAAAGGTATAAGAAGGGTTTTGACAAGCAGGCAGAGCACCATTTAGGTAGTAGTACCTCATGGATATGGCTCAATCCACACACAACTGTCAGAAAAACACAGTGACTAGAGACTAAACAATAAACAGACTACTGATTTTCTAATTCAATTGAAGCGTCTGAAGTCAAAGCTTTAGATTGTGAAAACTAGAAGCAAATAAATAATACATCAACTATCTCAAAGCCAGGTCAGTACAGCTTCCTTCACAGAGCCCTTCTTTGACATGACATTGGTGCCACACACAAATTCCCATTATTTAAATTTCTCAAGATACATACTACTCACATAGGCAACTATCTAGGTGACTTGCAGATTTTATGACTAGAAGAGATACTGCACACAATAGAACTGAGAAAATCTTTTTAAGGCTTCGTGTTATTATAGCATAAAACCTTATATGCAGTGAAAGCATTTAACCTACTTCTGGTAAAGCAACCCCAAGACCATGTTTACTAAATATCACTAGTCACCTCCAGACTGCCACCCTTAGAGGTCTACACTCTAGAGTTTTGCAAGTATTTTCAGCTAATTTCCTAATGACAGCAAGAATGAGTAGACACTTTTCCAGAGGAGCAATTTAGTAATTTGTTTGTAATTGTTGACCAACATTTAAGGCTAAAATTGTAAAATGGACAAATCCTGGCTACACTTATACCCTGAGCAATGAGCATACCTCTCACCCAGACCTTTGTGCTCCAGATCTAGGTTTTTGTGTAATGTTTTGAGGCAGCTGTGCTGGTTTATTAGCATTTCATACTCTGCAGACTGCCGTTCATGCAGTGAAGAAAGTTGTTCGTGGTCCTGAAGCAATGAGTCATACTCTGCTTCCAGCTTCTCCTTCTGTTTTAGTAGATTTTCATTCTCATTCTCCTTTGCTGTCTGCTGATTTTGCAGTAAAGCATTCTGGGCCATCAGTGAAGCACTCTGGGAGTTCAGAGTTGAATTTTCTACCTAAAGTTTCTCAAATAAAAAGAAAGTATTACTTATTGACATATATCAGTACATACAAAAAACATTTTGTAGTAGCTTCTATCCATATAGAATGCATCGATTGCCTTGTAGACTTAGGACACCTATAGAAGATCTGGCATCATTTTGGCATTACTGCTGGTAGCATGCACCACATAAAACCACGTTATCAGCAGCATGAAAATGATCCAATAACCTCCAAATTGTTTTACTAGAAGCTCTTGATCCTGAAGACTAAGATAAGCTGCAATACTCATAATCCAGTTGCATCTCTGACAATCATGTACAAAGTCAAAAGTTACCCCATATTTCTGTACAAGTAGTGAAAACTTAAGCTCACCCAAACTCAAAAATATTAACTGCACCACTGTGTGTGTGGACAGTGCTCCTAACCAGTCTGTTTTCAGTAGACAGGTAGTGCATTAGCAACATTACATGTTGCTAATATAACAATTACAGATGAGAAGTAATTAAAGAGAACAACATAAAAAAAAAATCTCTGAGCATGGAAAAGCCTGATGAGAAAGATACGCGGAAAAAAACCCTAGAGCAAATCCAATGCTGCCCCCTTTAAAACTGGTCTCCTCTTTTTCAAGCTCAGTTAATTTTTTCAAAATTCTAGTAATTCTTAAGAGTATATCTGTTTTCCACTGACAACTCTGACATTTTGTCTGAAAGTATGAAAACTGTGATTGGAACTCATTGCCACAATGCCTCTTGGGAGATGATTTGTGTCCTCTTTCCATTTCTTCCAAGCTCTTTCACAGCCATAGCATTAAAAGGAAAAAAAATTTATTGCATACGTGTAGTCCCTGGAATAATACATCTGGATTTTGCTGTATTATTTTTAACAAATTTTCCTTAAATACACCTTCTTAGTGAAGATGGCTACCAGGTATTAGCTACAGAGCCAATTTCCCTCCTAGCCTGGAGAAATTTTGACTTCAAACCAAGCTCCACCTTATGGGCCTCATCTTTACATCAGCCTACCAACACAAACATTTTCTTATTAGCTGTCATATTCTATACCACTATAATCAAATCCAGTATCCTGGCACAGAGGCACAAGGTTGTTCTGACCTGGAGTTTGGCTGTCTGTGTCTGTAGGGCAGTATTGTGTTCCTGAAGGAAAACATTTTGCTTCTGTAGTGTCAGGATTTGATTGTTGAAGGAGACATTCTGTGTTTCCAAATGCTTTAGTTGTTCTTTAAGGAGCTGCTTCTCAGTATGCAGGGCTGCATTCTGAAAGAGAGATGGCATTGAAGGGGTGACAGGGAGAAAAGTACCAGCTTTCCTGATCACCTGGATTCCTATCAAAGATGAGAACCAATTAGTGGTGATCATTCTGCAGTGAATGTGCAGAAGCAAAGTCGTCTCTGCATTAAAAGAAGGTAGGACAGATGTTATACACAGGATTAATCCCTGCAAAGATGTTACACAAAACATATGAAGCATTTAAGCCCCATGCAGTCCTAAGAGACTCCCAAGGGATTTGTAGGCTAAGGTGCTCCAGAAAACCCACCAGAGTCCTTTAAGCTCAAAAAATCTGATTTACAGCAACCCATTCATGATTGCAAGAGAAATTTACAATCCAGGAGGAAACAGGAGATGGCTTACATTCCTTTCCAGTTCAATTGCCCTGTCCTTCAGTTTCAGCAGCTCTGTGGTAGCCTCTTGGTGCCCCATTTCCAATTTCTCATTCATTTGCTGGTTGGGAATGAGTTCCTCTGCCGAATACCTCAGTGACTTCTGATCACACTGCCCATCCTGTCGAGTCTGCTTAAGTGCATCAAAACCCTTCTTCATCTACAAAGTCAACAAGCAAAAACCTTCAACAGTGAGTGAACTGGGATTATGCATTAATAATGATGGGATGTGCTGCTCCTCTCTGGCACTGTACAGACTTTCAGAGACTCAACAACCCTCACTTCACAGGAGGGGAAGCTGAGACACAGGCAGGTTGTAGAATTCATGCCTCAGCCTCCAGTCAGGAGGCCTTTGACTCAAGCTCCCTGTCACCTACCAAACAGGCTGTTCTTATGTGAGATGTTTCAACTGCAGTCTCTCTCAGCCTATGATTCCACCAAATAAGGCTTTAGAAAAACAAGACCACAGCAATGAAAAAAAAAACATGGGAAAACAGATCTGCAAAGAGAGATTACCAAACACCCCCATGCACACACCCCCAGCCCCCAAAAAACCCCCAACATGTCCTGCTGTGCTCCTAGCCCCTAATTTTTTATGAATTTGGTGCCAGGATACAGGAAGGGACAAGAAAAGGCAGCCCAGTCAAAAAGAGTTCTTGGGGAGCATGCATATGGGGGAGGGGCAGACAGAGCTAACCTGTTCTTAAAATCAAAACAAAAAAAGACCCGAAAGTCCCCGAACATGTGAATATGCATAAGTACAATGTGAACAATGAAAATTCACTTAACCTCTTACCATATTTAGTTCATTCTGTAACTGCTGGTTCAAGTTCAGAGAGTCTTTCACTTGAGCTTCCAGCATTGCAATCTTCTCCTCTTTCAAAGCTAGTGTTGATTTTAGTGCTGATTCAGTTTTGCTCTCCAGAACCTTGTATTTTCTGAAAAACACAGTGATAACTTTTCAGTGTCTGACACTAGGACATGAGGCACCATCTATATAGCAGACTTCACTTTCACCCATTCCAGATCTCAATACATGTCAAATTACATGTGCTTGATTGCTGCAGACATAGCTGGGGAACTTGTTTTTGGAAAATCCAGTCAATTTTAATAGAGTAACACCAGCATGGTTCTACAAAAAGATCAGAGTTACAAACTTTTTTTTCTTCTCTTTTCCCCCTAATTAATAATTACAGAAATTTCTTCTCATTATTCTTGGCAAGGAGGAAGATCCAGTTTAAAGACTCCTATGAGATGGGTATGTTTCTCTAATTAGGTCTTACCATGATATATACACATGGGTTGTTGTGTTGGGATTTTCTTTGTTCATTACTATAGGACATCCAAAGGAATTCACTGCAAACTGGAATTTCTTCAGCAACATCTATGTTTATATTAACAGGTGGCTGGATTGCCAATATTACATGGATTAATGACAGACACAGTTGAATACACACTATTCTCAATCGTAAAGAGAATATGAAGAAAAATACACACTGAAATAGCCACTCAGCTACTCTGCTGGGAGTACAGGGGAACTGTAGCAACACTGCTAGCATGGAGAGAGAAAATGGTATTTCTTCCTTGCACAAGAAAACAGTTTGCAAAACTTACAGTATGCTGCCAAGCCTGCCTCAGAAAAGTGTGGTTTATGACCAAAATTGTTACAGGCAATTAAGAGTGAGACAGATGAGAACCAAAAAGAAAGCAAAGCACTCAAGTTAGGCTGAGTCAAAAGAACGACTAGAAAAGCTCCGTTTCCTTACGTGTCACCATTGCCATTGTCATCCTCTAGTAGCAGCTCTTTGCTCAATCCTAGCTTCTCCAGTTCCTGGTTCAGTTTGTCCAGCTCACTAGACAACTGTTGACTCTTCAGCTTCTCCAAGACCAAATCCTGTAACAGCACTAACATAATTAGTTGCTATGCAAAAGATGGTCATAATTATCCAGAACTATACTTTTTTTTTTTTTTTAAAGTACTGAAAAGGTCATTGGACAAAATCCTAGTTTCAAGCAGGTCAGCTAAAATTCTTCACTCAGTGACAGCTAGCTGCAGCATTAAACTGATTACTTTTATTTAGAGGTTACTTGAAATAACTCTGTAAACGGCTTCTTTTGGCTTTGTCTCACTCACTGTACTGAATTACTTCTGCCAGCACTGGCATCGAGCCCAGTCGCCAAAAGAAGGAATGTGTGCAGTCCTGAGACACCCCATCTCTGTGCCAGAGAGGGATGTGTGCAAGGCAAGGGACACCAGCAGAGGGAGTTCTCACCTCTCAGCTAGGACAAAAAGCGCTGCCAGCACTGGCACACAGAGGACCGACAGAACTCCAGTATCAATGTTTCCTGAGATAGTATGGCTCAGATGTTATTTCTAAGGGACTTGGTAACAGGGTCAATAGCGAGAATTGCACTGAGTTTCAGACATATGGTGAATCACTGTCCCAAATAAAAAGTATTATCTACATTGTAGTCCAAGAGACAGGACAGCTCTGGATACTAGAGAGCCTGGTCACTTATTCTGGTATCTACTGATGCAGTCTGGTTTCATTTAGGTTTCTTCAGGAAGAAACTTAAGCAGAACTTGACCAGGAAGTCATACAAGGAGGTGGCTTGATGGAGCCCAGGTATCCTGGGACAATGCTCTACTGTTATATCAGATCTGTGTGAAAATAGCCTGAGAAGACAAAATGCCAGCAAGCATTTTAAAAAGGAACAAATTATTTTTTGTGCATAGCTAAGTGCAAAGATCTTTACTATTCAAAATTCTCTTAAATACAAATGCACTATAGATATCTACACTGCTCATGTTTTCTTAAACACAAAGTTGCTGAAACACTAAGTAAAAATCCTGCATATCAAACAGAAGCAAGAATAAAGTTTTTTGAAAATACTTTGCTAAACAGTAGGTATTCAATAGTCCTCTGATACCACAAATTTAGCCATGCATTCATTCACACAGCAAAGACAAAAAAGTATGGTTAAAGTCAGTGCCAGTCCAACGTAAATAGGTCCCTTCAACATCCATGAACTCCTTCTGCAGAATTTATACAAAGTAACTAAGGGGAAAAAAGGATGGGCTACAGCATGGGTCTGCACAAGTCTGAGAAGGGAAAGATGAAAAAGGAGCCTTCGCAGAAATGCTGTTATTTTATTTATAAGAAAAGTTGGATAGAAAGATAACTTGGGACTGTTTCAAATATTTCTGATTAATACTTCATTTATCCTTGTTGAAATTGCACTAATGCTTCAGAAATTAAAACTAAGCCTTCAAATAAGAATTGCTTACTGTGTTAGTCTTGCTGAACTTACTTAGCTCACTGAGCTACCACAGCACAAACTCTTTTCCTTTTAATGCTCTTCCACAGGAAATCCTGTTTCTGGCAGGACAACAGCAGCTATGACAGACAATGAGAGCAAGCTGCAATAACCTGGATCTGCTCATGTACGAGTGTCAGGTTCTAGTACACACATCATTAGACTGCCAATGCCCTAATGCTCAGTGCTGGAAGAGATCACTGCCACTTGGCACGCTCTCACTCAGCAGGGAAGCTTTTGGGGAAAACACTGTGGCTATCTGTAAAGCAGAAACTTGGTGCAATGGCTAGTGAAAGGGTTGGGTTGGTCATCTGGGATGGTTCTTGTCTACCTCAGAACAGGGCTCCTCAACAAGTGCTCTGATTTTTAGGCTTGAGATTCAATGTTCCCTGCTGGAGCTCTCATATCGGCAAACAATTTTGTGGTCACAGGGTCCGTGAGAGTACCGAGGTCTTTCGTTTACAGATACCACACAGGAGCTGTGTTAAAACCCTACTTTGCATGAAAAAAGATGTCGTTTTGAGACTGTTGTGCACACAAAGCAGTACATTGCAGTTTTTGGCACATTCCACTTTCTACAGCAACACTATCCAGCGATAACTGTTAAGCCTCTGAAGATGTCCTATGGGACAGATGTCTCCCTTTGGTACTTCAAAAACCTGAAAAAAAAAATATAGCACCATACAACTCGGTAGATTCCATTTTCTTACCTCTCTCAGTGTAGCTAGCGTTCTCTTATCAATTGTAACTTGTTTTAGGAGATCTTTATTGTCCTTTTCAAACTCTTTCAGTTTAGTAGATGAATCTCTGAATCGAGCAATTTCCTTTTCTAGTGTTTTGTTCTCTTTCTCAGCAACTGCCAACTTTACTGTACTATCATCCAAAATAGCATCTTTTAGCTCCACTTGCTGCCAAAGCCGTTTTGTTTCTTTCTCTAGCATTTTTTTGTCTTTCTCAAGCTGAGACATTTCTTGTTCTAGGGCTTTGTTCTCCTTTTCTAACTTTTCTAGCCGTTTGGTAGAAACCTTTAGCTCCTCAAGGTTTCTCTGGAGGACCTGATTCTCACTCTCCATTCCCTGTACTTCTTTTTCTAACTCTTGGATCTTTTTACTGCTGTTCTCCACAATTTGCTGTAGTCTCTGGTTTTCAGAGTTGACACTCTGATAGCTTAGTTCCAGCCTCTCTGATTTCTTGTTCATTGCTTTTAACATTTCCACATTCTTTCTTAAGTCCTCCTTCTCCCTCTCCAAGTCTTTATTTTCTGCTTCTATTTGTGCCATTTTTGTGCTGGTAAATCTCATGGTCTCCACCACTCTTCTAAGCTCCAGGTTTTCTTCATCCAATTGCTTGTTGTCCCTTTCCAGGTCCCCAAGTCGGATGGAAATATTCTGCAACGTGTCCAAGGATTTTCTTAGCTTCCTATTCTCCACTTCCAGGTCCCCATTCTCCTGCTCAAGAACTTCCACTTTCTCTGTCACTATTTTCATCACTGCTGCCTTCTTTGTGAGTTGTTCATTCTCCCTCTCCAATCGATGGAGTTCTTTTTCCATTTCTTCCACTCTTTCCACTTTTTCTCTAACCTGGTCAAAATCCTTTTGCAATTGTTTCTTCTCAAATTCCAGCTTGCTTAGTTTGCTACTTGTCTCAGTAACAGTTTCATGAAGGATTTTGTTCTCCTTTTCAATATCTTTCACTCGTGCCTCGCTGCTTACTTGTGATCTTTGTCTCAGAGATAAGACGACTTGATTAAGGTGATCATTTTCTTGTTTAAGGTCCTGTATCTACATAAACAGTCATGCGAATGTTACTCATCTGCCTTTCAAATGCATTATAAATTAGTCCTAAATTTAATCCCAGACAAATTTCAACAGTTTTCCCTGACTATAACCAAGAACCCAAACTACAGAAAAAAATCATTACCTCTAGTTGTCCATGATTTTAATAAATTAAAAATAATGCTATACTCCTGCTACTAGCTAAGAAGGTTGAGGAAGAAGGAAAAAGTAGACAGAAGACCTTCCAAGAACACCTTGGAGAAGATGTTTTATTATAAATCATTCCTAATAGAGGGTATCTTTCTGTCTAGGTTTACCTTCATCTTCGGGATCTGAAGACTGAAATTATCTCCGATTAGGTGTCAGAAATCTCAGAATGCTTGAAAATGTAGAACAGTTACAGATGTCCTTAAGGACACACTTTGTGTAAGGACAGTCTGCTTACCCCACTGGTCAACTTCCAGCTGACGCAACTGTCATTTAGACTGCAATTTGCATTTGATTCTTTCACTAGACAACATTTACAGAAATCAAAAGGACTTACACCTGAAAAAATCCCCATCTGCCCTTTTGAATCCTTCAAGATGAAAAGCACTACACAAATAAGATATTTTGTTACTTAGTCTTCACCTCACAAAAACTCGAGTAAATTTTAATGCAGGTTGAGATTATCCAGACCAGTCTCTAATGATCTGTCTCTGTGTTGTTCTTCATTAGTCAAATTAATACAGATGATACGTTGCACACACCTGTAATAAGAGAGTTTCCTGACATTGCACATGAACTGCAACACAGCAGTAAAAGTTGATGGGCATTTAAAATACCAATCCAGAAGGACATAGACGCTTTCTCAGCATCTTTTTTAAACAGTGCAAAAAAAGGCTGGGTGGCTAAAAAAACTCAAACTGATCAGGCCATGCAGTTGGCAAAAGACCAACCTTCTGCAATAAAATGAGGAGGTATTTGCACATCCTAAAACCAGTTGGTATTCCATTTAGTATGAACCAGGGGCTTTTTTCCCCATAGAGGAAAGATCTCTCCTTAAAACAGCCTGAAAATCTCCCTATGGTAACAAGAGCAGAAATTAACAAAACATGCTGGGCTTTTACACCTGAAGACAACTTCAACCTAGATTTAAACAAGCTCAACCAGCACTTAACAGTTCTAAAATTGCCCCACCACCCTGAGAGAACCTCATGCTCTAAATGGCATCACTAAATTACTGCTACTGACCACACTTTGTTATACTACATTTGTGAAGTTTGCACCTGTCTGTCTTTGTCAGCTTTTAGAGTCTCCATGATGACTTGTAGCTGCTCTTTATCTTTTATCAGCTCCTCACTCAAGGTTTCCAAATCTTGATTACTTTGCTTCTCTTTTTCAATTTGATTTTGCAACTTCTCAATCTGTGTGGAGAGAACACAGCAAAACATATCAGCCACACCTTGACACAAAGACTGTTAGCACTTTTAAGCTATTATGAAGACCAGAGAGATACAAGATGGGGATTATGGCTGAAAGATTAAATCCTTCCGTTCGGCAGCTTGCCAGTCTCAGAGAGGAAAATGGACTGTTTTGCTTTTCTCACAGTGCCAAGAATCTCCTTTGTGCCTATTAAGATCAGGGCATATAAGGTATAGCAGTAAAAAATGCCTGCCTGAATACCCGGCTGTGCTCCGGTCTACAGTGATTAAGCTTCTGGTGCTCACTCCTTTGAGGGACTTGCCTCCTCCTAGCCTCTTCATCACTCTCTACCAGTGAATGCAGAGAAAGTTACTAGAAGACTTTAGTGAGCAACAGCAAAAAAAAGGAAAGAAATAAGGGGGGAGAGAAAAAGGGGAGGGGGGAGAGAAAAAGGAGGAAAAAAAAAAGAAGAAAAAAAAGAAGAAGAAGAAAAAGAAGAAGGAAAAGAAGAAAAAAAAGAAGAAGAAGGAAAAGAAGAAGGAAAAGAAGAAAAAAAAGAAAAAAGGA